>CM077150.1:33169465-33444085 GCA_039583875.1 Platanthera guangdongensis | reverse complement strand
GCGGCGTTTTTTTATGTAAATTGATACGTACGGAAATAATTCCAATTTTTTGAAAACCTGTTGAGTTCATCTAGTTTAAAATGTATACTACGTAAATAAATAGTTTAGGTTTACATAAAATGTATTCGTATAAACAAAATATTCTGTTACCTTAGTCGTTCCCCCGCTGCTCGTAAATTAGTGTGCACACCACAAAATGAGCGAAAAACGGGGTATAACATTCAGTGGTTTGCGAGGGCCGGGACCTCCGTCGCGCCGGGACAATGTCGTGGCCTGAAATAATGTCGCCCGGGGCACTGGAGCCCGTCGTGGACTATCACAATTGCGGTACTATCGCGGTTGGTCATAGGGGCAGAACCTCGTGCCTATCACTCATATAAAAATAGGAAAAATGTCTTACAAACAAAAAACCTTATCGAAAAGAAATACCTTCCAAAGAATATGAAAAATACATTAAGGAAAAAATACCTCATAAAGAACCCTTCATAAATAGAGTAGGAGCACATACAAATCATTCATAAAACAAGCACTTCAAAAACAACGTACATAAATGTAAATTGTTATGACATAAATGAAGACTCCTAAAACTGTGGTTCTTGAGAATTTCAGCTTTAACAAATCATGAGCCTCCTGACCCTCCTCCAAATGTCAATCAAAATCAGAAAAAAAAAAGTATGAGGAATTTGACTTCTCCAAAATAGTATAATAGGCCGAAAGAAAATTGAAAAAAAAATTATCTTTTTTCTCCCTAATATTAATTGTTTTCACGCACCCATCGGATCGGATTTGAAATTTGATTGGGGAATAATCGAATATAATTTTTATAGTTTGCTAAAATAGTATTATCCAATACAGTATTATAATTCTGATCATATCTTGATCATTGACCGTGGATTGTAGACTGATCTCAGTGGCGGCCGCTTTCGTTGTATCGTTGACTGCATTTGACCACATAGCATTGACCGTTTTATGGATTTGATCTTTGACAACCTTACAGGTTTTGGCTCCGTTTGGCACTGGCGGTTAAATTATTATTCGTTAACGCCTGCCTAAGAAATTTCATTCACTTTATGTTCAAACGGATGATGTTTTTTAGGCGATCCTTAACGAATGACAGTTTAACCCATGCATTTATGACCGCCAACATCGTGCCAAACGAAGGCTTTATTGTGGAATTCGGGGTTGATATTCTTGAAAAGGATGAGAAAGTGAAGAAATATGTAGCTCCTCTTCAAGGTTGGGTTCTAATTCACTAACCAAAGTAATCGTCATGACTTGTGCATTTGAAGTGGAGGTGTTGTTACTTGGCTAAGTACTTTTGTTATGATCGAAAATCATTTTGATGAGTTGCACCACTTGATTTCTCAAATTCCGCACCGTCCCAAAAAGATTGTGGATGTCTGCATCATTTTTGTCATGTATTTTGAAAACACCTCAAATGATCCATATTCATAAGGGTGACTAAATTTTACGTTGGACGTCTACCTAACACACCCCTCATCATTTTTCATTTGGGCTTGGAACTGTCATAAGCTGGTTTAAAGGCTTGAGTGTTGTAGTTGTTGTATTTTGAAAACACCTCCTCGATAGAAGGCTACTTTGAGCTTGTGGCCGTGGCAGAAAATTTGGAGGAGTATTTCAAGCACTTCCCAAATTACATTGATTTTCCCATGAAAAGTTAGGTTCCTCCAACCCGAATTGTACGTGTTATCAGTGGTGGACCCAGCAATTTCATAAGACCCGAGCACCAAGTAAAAAATATAAATTGTTGACAGCTGGAACCCGTTTGTAATTAAGAGAAGTCAAGCACAGGCGCAACACGCCAAACAACAGCTAGTATACTACTAAAAATTATGCCCCAGTGTTAATAAATGCCACATTTAAAGGTATAATATTGAGGTCTCATATCCATGTAACATAACAACACCTGCAAATGCTTTAGGATTACTAATGCAGTTTTCATATTATAATCTGCGTCCTTTTGTCATATCACTGCTACAATTATTCTTTGTAATTCAACATTAAAAAGATCAAAGTGCATTAGAATAAACTCCTCATTTTGTTTATTTCTTAGGCGCATCCTGTGTTGATGAGCAAGTTTTAGTTAAACTTGCACTTTGCTCACAACAAAGACTCATCTCAACAGTCTCATTACACTGACCTTTAACACAATTTTGGGGCACTGGACACATTTTTGTTCTAAATACATATATATACAATTAGGAAGCATGCTTTTGTTCCTAAACTCAAGAAAGATTTAGTTTCAAGAAAAATTGTGAACCAGACTTTATTTATTTGCAAAATCTTGTTCTCATTTTGACAAAACAGACCCACAAAATATAATGCAAATCACTTAGACTTGTAGGGGCACTGGGTACATATCTTATAGAAGTTGTAAATGTCATCCTGTGCTTGTGAGGGCTGAGTTTGGTGCGGCTTATCATAGTTTATTTGCTCTGGTGAGATTGGACAAAAACATCATTGTCATAGAAGGCACGTTTGGTATCACAAATGTTACAAAGTTGAAACTCGTTTGAAGCATAAGTTTTTGACATAACAATGACATTTTTGTCCAATCTCACCGGTGCAATTAAGTCGCGATAAGCCGCGCCAAACACATCTAAAGCCGTTGTCATTAATGAAGGTTCTTGAAGAAGGCCCAAGCTCACCAAACCGATCAATTGGAAAGAGTATTTGCAAGAAAAAATGAATCTTAAATATCAATTCACTTCTCTCATTGCAAAAAAAAGAGTAGAGAATCGTTAAAAAATAGTAGTGCATTCGAAAAACTGTAGTTCTATCAACATTCATGTAAGATTGCAAGAAGTGGAGAAAGCTCTTGATGAAAAAAGAAGAAGAAATCTCCAATAAAAAGTACAATAGCAGTGCGGAATAGGAATAGGGGAATTAAGACAAGAGGAGATCTGGAGAAAATGAGGGCTAGAGGTGATCTGAGAAAATTAGGGTTAGAGGAGAGGAGATCTGGAGAGGAGAATCATTGAACCAGAATGTTAGGAGCCCGGTGGTCTCAGCTTTCCCGGAGTTTGGCGTCAATGGCGAAGGCAACAACCACATATTTAATCAGCCCTCAACAGTACACATCATCAGGCAATCCAATGACCATGATTCTTATTGACCAGGTCCTAATTCAGAGATATCACCAGCCGTGCGATCTATTCAACAACCCAGACCATCTTATATTTTGTACCGTTTTGATTGTCTGTAACAGATAGATTTATCCTCTATATTTACCCCATGCACTGTACCGTTAACAGTAAGAAATATATTAAGTCTTTCCTCCTGTTCATCTTCCTTCTCTGCCCGACTCTCTCCTCCTTCCCACCGCCCCAACTACTGGGCATTCTTCTCTCTTTCCCTCTGTAGGCTTACTCAAATCGGCGCACGTCGACCACCTCCATTGCTGCGCTCGCGGGATCGCAACATCTGGTGTTCTCGTTGAGATCGTTGATCTCGCTTTGCACGATGGGCGACGGACTACGCTCCATATCCGACATCAAGGCGGCCCTGCTGGCCGAACAGGCCACTCGTTCAACCCAGATGGAGGAAATTCACTGGCGACTGATCGAGGAACTGGCCCAACACACGCAGCAGCTACAACAACAATTCACCACCGAATTCCAGTCAAAGGAAAATCTCCAAGCCCGCCAGATCCCGGCCTCTAAGGAGGAGGCGGCCGACCAATTCGCCACCCAGTTATCAACACTGCGGCAGGACCTGCTACAAAAATTCACAAACCTGCAGAAAGCCATTGGTAAGGTCCCAGCCTAGACGAAAACCCAGTGGACCGGCTATCTCCGGACAGGGGTCAGCGTGGATTTGCTCCGGAAAGTTACCCTGCTCAATCTTCAAACGACATATTTGGATCACCCCCCATCGGCAACAAAACCTAGGTAGTTTCTGAACGACCCGGTAATTATGAGATTCCTTGCCCTCATTTTTCGATGGTGATCTCACAGATTGGTTGTATGATTTACGCCAATATTTTGAATATAATGGAACCCGCACTCAAGATTATTTATTAATCGCCTCTTTCCAGTTAGACAAGCCGACATGAAAATGGTATCAAGCAACACTTAAAGACCACCCAGCGTTAACCTTTCCATTATTTGTCGACGCACTTAAAAAAGATTTGGGCCCTCACTCTATGTTAAACCAGACGTCCTACTAACCAAGCCACACCAAACCACCATGGTCCTTAATTACAAACTGAATTCGAAGAATTAATGACAAAGGTTCCGGGACTACACCCCGAATTCATCTCCGATATGTGGGTCTCGGGACTTAAAGAGCACATTCGAGGACCCATCCAAATTGCCCGACCAGTCAAGATTCATGATGCTTACGCCCTCACGCATATGTATGAGGACCAACATAACATAAATTATAAAAACCGCACCCCCACGTATCACAACCATACCCCCATAATGAGGGACCACAATCGGCCACCAAACACCTTCAAACCCAAGTACCCCCTATCAAACGCCTCACACCAGCCGAACTACAAGCTAGGCGCGACAAGGACTACGTTATAATTGCGACGAATGGTTTCACGCGGGACATAGATATAAGGGGCGAGGGGCTTTGTTGTACCTAGTTGGCATAGAGGAACCAGAGGACTTGGACAAAATCGATCCTGACGATCCCCCACCCGATGAAAAATTCCCACACCCAATGATCTGTCTACAAACGTTGATCAGTGCCCTCCCCGATCACGGGATGCGCATGACCGGCTACATAAACAACAACCCACTACAGTTGTTTATTGATAGCGGTAGCACCCACAATTTTATTTCCCCTCGGATGGCACATTTCCTCAAACTGCCGATCACGATGGACTATGATAAGTTCACCTTATCTTATTCCGACACACAAGGCCTAGTGACTCTGGTTGGTCACCGCAATGCCTCCTCACCAGGTCAGGTCTCATCATCGCAATTGATGCGAATGATTTCAATCAAACCATCCACAATGTGTCTCTTGCTTGTCAAGGAAAATCCAACAAACTCACCCCCACAAACACTAGGCAGCATAGAAAAACATGTGCCGCAGCCCTTTAAGAAGTTACTCACCTCATTTACCTCCTTGTTTCAAGAGCCCGTCACACTTCCACCCCCACGTGATGTTGACCATAGGATTAATCTAACCATTGATGCAGTAGCACCAATCTGCCCTCGTTCCGATACCCATACCACCACAAAAATGAAATCGAGAGATTAGTTTCCGAGATGCTCACCCACGGGCACATCAGGCCTAGCACCTCCGTATTCAGTTCGACTGTCCTCTTAGTTCAAAAAAAGATGGCACGTGGAAGTTCTATGTTGATTACCGGGCACTCAATAAAATTACAATAAAAGACAAATTCCCCATCCCCACCATCGATAAACTCTTAGATGAGTTATGCTCCGCTCGTTTCTTTGCAAAAATCGACCTCCGCACAGGTTACCATCAAATTCGGTTCGATAAACATGACATCCACAAAACCGCCTTCTGAACCCACCAAGGGCACTATGAGTTTCTCGTTATGCCTTTTGGGCTAACGAACGCCCCCTCCACATTCCAAGCGCTCATGAACACCATTTTCCAGCCATTCCTACGAAAATTTCTCATGGTATTTTTTGACGACATCCTCGTTTGACGACATCCTCGTTTATATTAGAAACAGATGCTTCGGGCACGGGAATTGGAGCGGTTCTTAAGCAAACCACGGGCACCATCACACATTATAGTAAAAAACTCTCATCTCTTAGGCAAAGAAAATCAACATACATACGCGAATTATACGCCGTTACCGCAGCGGCCGCGAAATGGCGCCAATACTTGCTCAGACATCAATTCACCATCCTAACGGATCATCAAAGTTTACACCACCTACTCACCTAACAAATTCAGACCCAGAGCAGCAAATGTTTTTGTCAAAATTACTGGGATACGATTTCATCATTCAATATCGTGCAGGAAAAAACAATCAAGCCGCCGATACACTCTCAAGATTACCGGACATACCCGAGCAACCGGCCCTACTAAGCCTCACAACAATCACCACTCCTATCTCCACCATGTTAGATGGTTTGGACAAGGATTATCCCAATGATCCATTGGCCCACAAATTCCTCCAGGAACCACAGGCGCACCCCGACTGGAAAAAACAGGGAGCATATATAACATACAAATCAAGGATCTATATACCAAGCATATCCAGCATTAAGCACAAACTCATATCTGAGGCCCATTCAAGCTTAGTAGGGGGGCATTCCGGGATCAAAGTCACATTACATAGGCTAAAGAATCAGTTTTTTGGTATAACATGAAGGAAGAAGTAACTACATTTATCAATAAGTGTGACCTTTGCCAAAAGGCAAAAGGTTTAAATCACCTACCATATGGGCTCCTCCAATCACTACCCACTCCCCAACGGTTATGGGCCGATCTCACCATGGACTTCATCACCCATTTACCTAATTCAAAAGGGTTTACCATCATTCTAGTTGTGGTAGATCGCTTATCAAAGGCCGCCACACTTTGCACCCCTCAAACACCCCATGACAGGGCCTACGGTGGCAGCTGAATTTTGAAACTGTGTAGGCAAACTACATGGGATGCAAAAGACCATAATATCAGACATGGACACAATATTCTTAAGTAATTTTTTGGTCGAACTTTTCCAGTTTTAAGGCACGCTTTTAAAATATCGCTCAGTATACCACCCACAAACCGACGGGCTAACAGGACGCGTAAATCGTTGCCTAGGACAATACTTGAAAATGTTTTTGCACGAAATTCCAAAAAATGGTCACTTTTTCTCAATCTCACTGAATATCACTACAATAGATCGTATAACTCTTCGACCAATATGACCCCTTTTGAGGTCATGTTCGGTCGACCACCTTCTGGTTTGCTTAATTTTTGTGCAGGAAGTACCAGCAATGAAGCCACCGAGGAGACATTACAAACACGGGAACAACTACTTCACGGTCTTAAGGAGAACCTAGCTAAGACTCAACAACGCATGAAAGCACAAGCTGACAAGAAACGAAAGGAACTCAAATTGAGCAAAGGAGATTGGGTATTACTCAAATTACACCCATACCGACAACTCACCCTAAAGCGGCAACAAGGAAAGAAGTTGGGACTAAAGTATTACGGGCCATATCAGGTAGCGAGGTCATCGGGGAAACATCATATAAACTGCTCCTCCCACCATCATCCACAATACACCCAGTGTTCCATGTCTCCTTGCTGAAACCCTATGTTGGGGATTCCAAAATTCAGATCACGGACCTACCAAAGCTATGTTGGGAGAACAACCCTATGCACCAACCTATGGCGGTCATCAACACTCGCAAGATCATGCGGCAAGATCAAGAGGCGCCCCAAGCACTAATACAATGGCAGGGACTTCCCCCCTCTGACAGCACATGGGAAGATATCACAGAACTACAAGATAACCCCCTATTACACACAACTATAGCACAACAATTACAGGGACGGTTACCCAGTACCGACATCCTGCGATGGGGAACAAAAGGGAAACACAGCACCCGGGCACATCAGATTGAAGGCCCTATCCAGCATCACCCCCACTACAAACATCATGGGCTCGAAATATGAATGGAATGCCCCACCACCACTAGAAATAATTGCTCCAGCTCAGCGCAATACTAGAAGAACAACAAACTCCACAAACACAAAATGCAGAGGGAAAAACGTTACCTTCCCACCTCAGCTTTCCAGCCAAAATCGCGAGATACAACCTGCACACTCACTGGTTATCCTTCCCCGTCATCGCCACTGCCATCTCAAAAATTTTGGCTGTCATTAAGGAAAGGGTAACAGAGAATCCTCCGCATCTGCACCACCAACCATAACCGACAATCCCAAAAGCCCCGACGAAGTTTGCTCCACCATCCTCCACCAACGGGAAGAGTACCGGTAAAAACACTGAGGACAGCGTTCCTGAAGGGGAAGGTCATGTTAGGAGTCTGGTGGTCTCAGCTTTCTAGGAGTTTGGCGTCAATGGCGAAGGCAACAGTCGCATATTTAATCAGCCCTCAGCAGTACACATCATCAGGTGATCCAACGACCAGGATTCATCATTGACCAGGTCCTAATTTAGAGATATCACCAGCCGTGCGATCTATTCAACATCCCAGATCATCTTATATTTTGTACCGTTTTGATTGTCTGTAACAGATAGATTTATCCTCTATATTTACCCCATGCATTGTACCATTAACAGTAAGAACCATATTAAGTCCTTTCTCATGTTCATCTTCCTCCTCTGCCCGACTCTCTCCTCCTTCCCACAGCCCAACTGCTAGGCATTCTTCTCTCTTTCCCTCTATAGGCTTACTCATATCGGCGCACGTCGACCACCTCCATCGCTATGCTCGGCGGGATCGCAACACAGAAGTAGGAAATCAGAACTCAGAAGTCGCCTGGTTCGCTTGGAGAGCTTTCGTCGTCAGAGAAGGAGACTCGTCTGCTTTGAAAACTAGAGAAGGACGAACCGTTTGGAGAAGGATCGCTCGCCCTCGCCAATCGCCCCTGCATTCGCCGTCGGGGAGAATGATCGCTCTCTTGTGGCTGCTTCTTTCTCGCTTCGAGGCCAAGCCGCCGAGTTAGGGTAGGAAAAAAGAGCGGGCACGCCAGTGGCAATTCGCCGAAAATTTCGACCCGGGCACCTGCCCAGTGTGCCCTTTACTGGGTCAGCCCCAGCTCTTGCGGCTGCTTCCTTCTCGCGTCGAGGTCAAGCCGCCAAGTTTGGGTAGAAAAAAAGAGCGGGCATCGCCAGTGGCAATTCACGAAAATTTCGACCCGGCACGTGCCCGAGTGTGCCCTTTACTGGGTCAGCCCCAGCTCTTGCGGCTGTTTCTTTCTCCCGTCGAGATCAAGCCGCCGAGTTAGGGTATGAAAAAAGAGCGGGCAGCGCTAGTGGCAATTCACAAAAATATCGACCCGGGCACGTTCCCGAGTGTGCCCTTTACTGGGTCCGCCCCTGCGTGTTGTTGTTGAGGTTGTTGTACGGGTTGAAGGGTGGCCTAGGTGAATTTCCCATGTAATCCACATGCTTCATGATTTGATTGCGCCTCCATGTAGGTATGGAGGAGGAAGCAGACATCTCCCATATTTTCTTATTTAATAACTCAACATGCAGAGATAAATTAGAAATAGTCTCAATTTCATACATCTCGACTAGTTTATTTGGGTGAGATCGAGGTGTACTTCATTGATATGTATTCATGATCATACCTTCAATTAGCTCTTGAGCGGCCGTTAATGTTTTATTATTTAAGGTACGGCGGGCAGGGTATCAATCATTTATTTAGTTTGAAGATTTAAACCATTATAAAATGTTTGGATTAATTTGCAATCAATCGGTTTTGCATTATGAGGGCAACAATGTAAAATTTCATTGAATCGCCCCAAGTATCCTATAGAGAAAGTAGAAATATTGTTCACAATTGTTGGGTGTAGTTCTATCCGATTTGGAGAAAACATCAGACTCGCTCGTCACGAGCCTGTTAATTAAATCTTAAGAAATCTTATCTAAGATTTTCTCTCGTGCTAAATCAAAAAAAGAGAGGCGATCAAGAGGACGGAGAAATCAATGATGGCGGTGAAGAAATCTTACTTCAAGATTTTTATATGTTATAATAATATTTAAAAGGGCGCTGCTAACCGCACAACACATATAGCTATTCGCACTGCAAATCAATGTAATTTTAGCCTCTTCTATATTTTATTCGCACTCATAACTCTAACTTGCACTGTGTCGGCCGTCGCTTCCACGGAGAAGATCTGTGATTCTGCATCTGTGTCTCGAAATCTGAAGATGGAGCAAGCCCGCAGTTTTTCTATTCTCCTCGGTTTTGACCTCCGCTTTTTGTTTCTTGCATTATAACTTGAAGATGTTCAAATTTACTTTAATTAGAAAGAAGTTATGAAACAAAAAATGAAAACTACATCAGATGTTTTCAGCCTTTTTTTTTCATAATGACTTCGAGTACGTGTAGATTCATTGTTATAGAATATCAACAGGTGTCTTCTAAATTTGATAAGGCAGAACTTCTCGCAAAGGAGCAAACATTAGACACTTTGAGTACATATGAGAATGTGTAAAGATTGCAGTTGATGTTATAGAATATCAATTGGTGTCTTTGCAATGAAAGATGTTTTAATATTTTTTTTCACCTTAAAAATACGGTGCTAATAGCGTTTTGCTTGTGAATATTCATTGCCTCAAAAAATGTTTGCGAATAACAGCTGGTGCGGATAGCTAAAATTTGTTGGTTCGGGTTCCCTCTAGGCGAACAAAACCCGCGGCGACGGACGTCGAGAGGTTCGTAACAGGTTTGATCAAGTCATGACCAAATGGACACGATCAAACCACATATGTGATCCGTGACTTGAACCTATTATTATATATATAAATATAATCTATTATTTATATATATAAAATATATTGCAATATATGACATATATATATTGAGAAAGAGGAGAGAGAGATAAAATAGGGAATTAAAACTATCCTACTCTACCTCTCAATGGCAGCAGCCCGCCTACCTATTAAAGAAAAAAAAAACCTAAGTTTCTATTAGGGCCTGCTGCTCACCGTGAGGAGAAAAACAGTCATCTTCTTCCGGCCAGATTTCCCTCTTCCATCAACGCCTCAAATTTTCTCTCTCTTGTCCGGGCCGGGATTTCTCGTCGGCGAACGTGGGTGACGGCGGTGTGCCGGAGCAAGTGGAGTTAACGAGGTGGTCGGAGCCTTGAGCCCGTCCGGAGTTGAGACTTGACGGCGGTTTTTGTCGCGAGGGCGGAGACGCCGACGACTATTTGGACGGGGGCTGATTATGGAGGCGGTGTTGGCGCCGTGCTTGTGTAGCGGGGCGGTGGTGCACGTGTGCGGGGGAGCGGCATTGGCGAAGGACGATTTGGGCGGAGCCGGAGCGGCATAGGCGGAGGCCGATTTGGGCGGTGCCGGAGCGGCGTTGGCGGAGGCCGTTTTTAGAGTGCGCATCTTGGCTCAAAGAACGGCGGCGTGTTATTGTGGTCGCATCTGCGGCTAGCGGCGGTCAGCGCGAGGAGGCATCTTAGCCTCAACTGCACTTTGGCGACGAGGCATCTGGGCCTCGACCGGGGCAACCTACTGACGGGTTGCGGACTGATCGGAGTGTGTCAACGACGTCGTGTGTCGACGTAGCCGGACAGCTTGACACAATATTGGAAGATCTTGGAAGACTGCAGAGGATTCAGAGAACCAGTTTGGAGCGAGTCTCTCTGACTCGAACTTGTTCGTCTTTGTCGGTATACCTGTATTTTTCCTCTTGTCTTTATTTTGTGCAAGCTGTAGGATCCATCTGAGGATCGCGGGGAAAGTCATTGTATTGTTGAACATTATTTAGTGGCGGCTTTCCGGGTGGACTCCGATCGTCCCGTGATTTTTTACCCTGATTTGGGGGTTTTCCACGTATATACCTGTGTGTCTGTGATTGTGTTTATTCTTGTGTATTTCGCTGACGATTTTGCAGGTATCTCAGATCGCGTCCTCGCGAGCACTCAGGTCCGTGAGAACGTGTTTCTCACACAAGTGGTATCAGAGGCAGGTTCAGTCGAGTCGATTGGATATTTTGGGTTTGTGAATAGGTGTGGTAGGTGACGACCATTGGTCCGCTCTCTATCCTCTATAGTCACATTCTTTGAAATAGTCGGCTCCAAGATCAGTGGTCAGAGTTGACAGTGGACTGAGTGCAGATGGATTCGAGGTTTGAGATGGGTATGATGTTGAACGGGGCCAACTATCATGAGTGGCACATGATGATGGAGGACTTGATCTATGTCAAGGGTTGACACTCGCCTATCTTTGAAGAGATGCCCAAAGATATGGAACCTGCAAAATGGACGATTGAACACCGCAAGGTGTGTGGATTTATCAGGCGATACGTGGAGCGCAATGTGTACAATCATGTGGCGAGTATTGTTGATGCCAAGGAGCTATGAAAGACATTGGAGTCTCTGTATGTGAAGAGCATGGGTCTGAATAAACTTTTGCTGCTGACGAAGATTAGTGAGTGTAAGTATCAGGAGGGCACACCTATTCTTGATCATGTGAATGAGTTCCAAGGAGTGTTCGATCAATTATCTGCTATGAAGGTTACCTTTGATGATGAGGTCAATGCTCTGTGGTTACTGAAGTCTCTCCCTGCCTCTTGGGAGATGGTTCGAGTTTCACTGATTAACTCGTCTCCGGGAGGTGTTCTGACAATGGAGATTGCAAAGAGTGGGATTCTGAATGAGGAGGTGAGAAAGAAATCTCAGGGTGATTCATATGAGAGTATCCCCTCTACCCACTCAGGTGCTTTGTACACTGAGTCTAGGGGAGAGATAAGGACAGAGATGGCAGGGGATCTAACAGGAGCAAGTCAGGCCGCAGAAAGATATTGAGTGCTTTCATTGTGGCAAGAAGGGGCACATTAAAGGAAGTGCAATGCTTGGAAGAAATTGCAGATGAAGGAATCAGGGAAGCAGGATGAGGCCACAACATCTGTAGTGACAGCCTATGATGATGATGATGATATATATCACTCTTTGCGAGTGATGAGGTGGCGTCTAACCTCGCTCGTAGAGATGGTTTGTGGTTGGTGGACTCAGGGGCTTCAGCACACGTTTCGAGCGATAGAGCACAGTTTGCTACCTACACCTCACGTGATTGCGGGGTATTGAGGATGGGCAATGGACAGTTTGCAAAGCTATAGGCATCGGTGATGTGTGGCACCCTAAATAAACCTAAGACGAGCACAGGTTCTGTTTTAGTGCTCAAAGACGTTCGTCATGTACCTGACATCCGATTCAGTTTGATGTCTGTTGGTCGATTGGATGCAGATGGTTATGCTAGTAAATTTGACGATGGACGATGGAGACTGACCAGAGGTTGTTTGGTCATAGGTCGTGGTAGTATGATGTCCGACCTTTATTGTTTGGAGGCTAGAGCCTGCAGGTGCGGGGGAGCACAGGTCAGAGGTGACAGGGCCACTGGTGTGTGGCGCGGGCAGCGTGGATTTTTCAGCAGGAAGAAATGCTACAGGCAGGTGAGACATCATGTCTCAAAGTCGACGGTGATAGGACAGGAGTGCGGTTCTCATATTGTTGCTGGCCAGAGACGTCGGGTGACTTTTGATTGTCACGATCCTACATCGAGTTCGACGTTTGCGCGCGGGACAGATACATAGTTGCAGTGATGGTTCTTGCGGGGAGGTCGCCAATTTGGCGCGCTCTTCCTCCTAGTCGGGAAGGGGGAGATTTGTTGAGTTCGGGTTCCCTCCTAGGCGAACAAAACCCGCGACGACGGACGTCGAGAGGTTCGTAACAGGTTTGATCAAGTCATGACCAAATTGGACACGATCAAACCACATATGTGATCGGTGACTTGAACCTATTATATTATTATATATAAATATAATCTATTATTTATATATAAATATATTGCATATATATGACATATATATATTTAGAAAAAGGGAGAGAGAGATAAAATAGGGAATTAAAACTATCATATTCTATCTACCTCTCAATGGCAGCAGCCCGCCTACCTATATAAAAAAAAACCTAAGTTTCCATTAGGGCCTGCTGCTCACCGTGAGGAGAAAAACAGCCGTCTTCGTCCGGCCAGATTTCCCTCTTCCATCAACGCCTCCCATTTTCTCTCTCTTGTCCGGCCGGGATTTCTCGTCGGCGAACGTGGGTGACGGCGGTGTGCCGGAGCAAGTGGAGTTGAAGAGGTGGTCGGAGCCTTGAGGCCGTCCGGAGTCGAGACTTGACGGCGGTTTTTGTCGCGAGGGCGGAGACGCCGACGACTATTTGGACGGGGGCTGATTATGAGGCGGTGTTGGCGCCGTGCTTGTGTAGCGGGGCGGTGGTGCACGTGTGAGGGGAGCGGCATTGGCGAAGGCCGATTTGGGCGGAGCCGGAGCGGCGTTGGCGGAGGCCGATTTTGGCGGTGCCGGAGCGGCGTTTGCGGAGGCCGTTTTTAGAGTGCACATCTTGGCGCAAAGAACGACGGCGTGTTATTGTGGTCGCATCTGCGGCTAGCGGCGGTCAGCGCGAGAGGCATCTTAGCCTCAACTGGACTTTGGCGGCGAGGATCTATCTGTGCCTCGACCGGGGCAACCTACTGACGGGTTGCGGACTGATCGGAGTGCGCCAACGACGTCGTGTGTCGACGTAGGCGGACAGCTTGCACAATATTGGAAGATCTTGGAAGACTGCACATGATACAGAGAACCATTTGGAGCGAGTCTCTCTGACTCGAACTTGGTCGTCTTTGTCGGTAATACCTGTATTTTTCCTCTTGTCTTTATTTTGTGCAAGCTGTAGAATCCATCTGAGAATCGCGGGGAAAGCCATTGTATTGTTGAACATTATTTAGTGCGCTTTCCGGGTTGGACTCCGATCGTCCCGTGGTTTTTACCCCTGATTTGAGGGTTTTCCACGTATTACCCGTGTGTCTGTGATTGTGTTTATTCTTGTGTATTTCGCTGACGATTTTGCAGGTATCTCAGGTCGCGTCCTCGCGTGCACTCAGATCCGTGAGAACGTGTTTCGCACAACAAAATTACGGTGTGGTCATCAGCGCACAAAATAACATATCCTAAGCCTACCACCTAAGACAATTTATTAATCTATTACTTATCTACATACAACAAGCAGCCCACGTGAATATTTTTTTGAGTAAATAAATGAGAATAGTGGCAGGGAAGGCAAGTTTGTGATTCAAGCTTCAATTATAAATGAAAGACTTCAGATCTTCGCAAAAAATAGCACAAACAGAAATTTGAGAGCGTAGCCGTGAAGTTCTCACCGCTTTTCGCCCAGGTTGTGACGCGCAAGTGACGCCGAAGTTACGCCAGAAGTGCGCTGGGGTTTGTGGGATCCATGGAGAAGTGCCGTCAACACTAAAGGTGGTGTTGTCGGCCGCGAGAAGAAAGACAGTGAACGCCGATTATGTTCACGTGAAGGGACAGCTCCATAATTACTTCGGAGAGGATTGTGTTAATCCTACTCGAGAGAGGATTGTGTTAATCCTACTCGATAATTACTGTGGTATCTTGTATTTATTAATCAAATCCAGGCCAACGCTCTCCAGTAAAGTTGTTTGTTTTTAATTTTATATACAATTATTTTTATTTTACCACAATAATTAAATAATATATTAATTATTAGCAACAAATTAAATTTCTTGCTAAAAAAACCAAGAAAATTAAAAATGAATTTTTTTCTTGTTAAAATTAGCTAAACACATATTAAGTAGAAATTTTTTTTGTTTTTACTAATTAAAATTTGCGAGAAATTAGGTCCTTGCTGATTAAAGATTTTCATGTAGTGTACGCGCAAAATATATCGGAGAGAATTGTGTTAATCAGTCTCAAAAATTATTGTGATAACTTGTATTTATTAATTATTGTATAGCAAAGTGGTGAAGATCTTTTGTGGATCCAAGAGGAAAAGTCTGTAATTTTTTTTGCGCGTTTGTATACACGTTCTAGTGGAGGCTTTTAGGGTTGGACTCCGATCGTCCCATGGTTTTCACCCAACTGAGTTTCCACGTTAAAATTTTTGTGTGTTGTCTCTGTTTTATTTTTGTGTATTTGTATCTGCTAAAACGATCGTGTGGGTGCTCTCACTAAATTAATTTGCAGGTGCTCAGGTCGGTTTTGCGTACTCTCAAACCCACAACAAGTGTTATCAGAGATAGGTTTATTATCAGAGCAGTTATCGGGGCTGACCTGTCTGAGATTCAGATGAGTCGATCAGATATTTCAGGTTAGTGATCTGGTGTAACACCCCATATCTGTCACATAACATATAGCATAGGTCCGGCCGGGGCCCGACGTCATATACCACAGACAAACCCAAATATCTTCCTGCGTCGAAGACCCAAATGCAATCAGATCTCACTGCCTCGCAAGGTTATCATCTCGCTGCTGATTCCTTTGAGTTGCTTAACATTTCTTCTCCATCTTTTTGATTTTTGTATCTTACTCGCAGTTCCTCTGCTGACTATCTCTCGAGAGCATTTGGTCGTTGCCCCCTTGCAATCAATTCCGTTGGTACCCTTGAAGCTCAACAACAGCCGTGATCTGGGCACACCGTCCGGATCAACTCGGCTCTAAGAAGCAGCCATGAAAACAAGCTCCTGAAGCAAGAAACCAATATCTTCCCGCGTCGAAGACCTCACAACCTGGGGCAAGCAAGACCCCTCCTCCTACGACTAGCTCGTTGCAACCGATGGCGAGCACCCCTCTATCGCCGCCTCATACTTTTTGTCGACTACTGTTGCTCGCCCTGAAGTCTTCCCGGAGAAACTACGGCCCCTCTGAACCCGCCCACGAGCTCGTTACAAGATCGGGACGGAAGGCGCCCGAACTACTTCCCACTGAGGACCGGAGGTCGCGATTCTGGCGGTCACGACCAGGGAAGGTCGTCGAATTGCTCGGGAGGCTCATCGTCGGGCCAGCGAGAATCATCTCGTCACAGTCCTTCCCCTCACCGATCTTAATCCCCCCACACGGTAACTCGCCTGATGCCGAACTGGCTGACTGCTGATACACTGTGGCTTTAATGGATTCAGCAACTTCCTATTTGTTTGACTGGTCGTCCTGCTCACTCGGGTGTGGCTTACATTGATGCCCCTCCGGCTCCCAACCTATGAGAAACGCCATGCCGCTGCCCGCGCATACATGAACTGGAGGTGAAGTTCAACCACTAGCTATCTGCGAGCATCATCGTCGGATCACGACACTAGAGTTTTGGATGGCGAGGATGGAAGAGTGGTTAGAGAGGCTTGCTGGCGCTGAGTCCCGCTTCCATCTGATCAACAAGTTGGAGCGGCGACAAACCAAGACAGAGCATCGCCAGCAGCTCCATCACGAGGAGCTATAAGGATGTGGGGGGAGTCATGAGTTCCCACTGGTCGGTGTTGAAGTATTAAGACCGGGCGGCCTGCGGTCGTGTCTGGCGGTTTGTTTGACCGAGCGGTCTGGCGTCTCCTCTGGTGCTTGGAGACCGAGCGTTCTATCGGACTCTCAGTCCGGCCTGTTCTTATCCTGCTGGAGGTGCGTGCGGTTTAACCCATCTGACTAACCGCGCGCCTGTGCGGTCTCCTTTATTTCTAGCCGCTCTGCCCTGTACTTGTTTAGTCCCACATTGTTTGTTTTATACTCTCTCATATCTCCTCCATTCTATATAAGGGAGGTCATACCTTTGTAAATGATATCTTTTTTGGATAATAAAATTTCAATTATTCAAAAGTCTATCCGTTTGTTCTTTCTTATTCGCTACTTTTCATGGTATCAGAGCACACGGTCGTTTCCTCCTGATTGTGTGCGCTCTCTGATTCCCGCGGCTTGTTTTTCGCTTTCCGTGACCTGTCTCGCGGCTTGTCTTCTCTTTTGTCCGCTGCCCTGTTCGCGCGGCTTGTTTCTGTCCGCTGCCCTGTTCGCGCGGCTTGCTTCTCCTTGGTTCTCTTATCCTGCTGCTATTCGTTGTCGCGACCTGTTTCGTTGTCGCCGCGCTCTTGGTTCTTTCTTGCCTCTCCGACTTCCTAGTCGTTGCGGCCTGTTTCTGTTCGCCCGGCCTGCGACTTGTTGTAGTCGCTGCTTCTTGCCTCTCTTCTCTTCTGTTCGCTCAGCCTTTTCAGCCCGCGCGACCTCTTCCCCGCTGTGCCTTTGACTGCCTTCTAGCCGCTTGTGTTCGCGCGGCTTCTTCCTTTTCTATCCTCTACGGTTTCTTGCTGTGTTCTATGACTACTTCCGGTCTCACCACTACTCCTGCAGCTCCTTCTCCACCTCCTCCTTCGGGCAACCTTGGCACCCTTTCTAAGCTTGTTGGCTCCAACTATCCCGATTGGAGCGTTTCTTTCACTTTTCTCCTTTGCTCTCAACGTAAGTGTCATCACCTCACCGATGACCCTCCTCCTCGTACCTCTCCTGAGTTTGATGGACTGGGATGCGAGTGATGCTCTTGTCCGCACCTGGCTGGCCAACAGCCTTTCTGATGAGTGCCTTCCCGTCATTCGCCATGATGAGACGGTCAAGGCCGCCTGGCTTCACCTCGCCGCTCTCTATTTTAAGGGGGGTCAGACGTCCCGCATTTATACTCTCTATGCGGACCTCTTCGCCCGCCCTTCCATGTCTCCTACTGCGGCTTATCAGCAGGTTCAGGCTCTTGGTGCTGAAATCCTCCAGAATCGCCCCTTCTCCGCGGACTTGGCCGAACAGCACAAACACTTCCAGGAACTCCTAGTTGTTTGTTATCTTCTTCATCTTCCCGATTCTTATGATATGATCCGCCAACAGATCTTGGGTGAGGCGGAATCTCCTACTTTGGATGCCACTGCGGCTCGCATTGCCGCTGCTACTTCGCTGCTCCAGCGGCCTCTGTTGGCCTCCCCCCCTTCCCAGGACTCCTTTGCTCACCAAGCTCAGAGGGGGGGACCTAGTGGCCGCGGCCACTCCGGCGGACGGGGTTCATCCCGGTTCCTCTGCTCTCACTATGGTCGTACCGGCCACTCTGTTGACCGCTGCTGGCAGAAACATCCTCATCTTCGCCCTTCCGGTGATGCTCCTTCTTCGGCCTCCGCCTCTTCTCGGTCGTCTGCCTCTGTGGCTACGACGTCAGATAGTGCCCACGTCGTCACCCAAGGTAAATGGCTGATTGACTCCGGTGCTACAAATAATATGACTAACAACCCTCATTGCTTCTCCCGTCTTGAGACACATGACCGCTTACCCCCGGTTCGTGTGGCGGATGGCTCCCCGTCCCCGGTTCATGGGACGGGCATGGTTCACCTCACCCCCTCGCTTTGCTTGGAGGACACCCTCTATGTCCCGAAGTTCCCGTGCAATTTATTATCCGTTACTACTTTATGCCGGCAACTTCAGTGCTCTGTCTTATTCACTCCCACTACTTGTTCTTTTCAGGACCTGAGGACCCAGCGGACGATTGCTACTGGGACTGAGAGCGGCGGCCTCTACTTCCTCGACGATGTTTCTGCTCTATCTGCCTACTCCTCCTCCACAGATCTCCTTCAATGGCATCTTCGCTTTGGACATCCTCCTCCTCGGATTCTTCGCCAGCTTCTGCCCCCACTTACCTCCTACCAGTTCTCCGCTCAACTGTGATGTGTGTCAGCTTGGCAAACATCATCGCTCCTCCTTCCCACCGAAGCAAGGCCGTGGCTCCTCTCGCCCGTTCGATCTTATTCATTCTGATGTATGGGGTCCTGCTCCTACCCTCACTGTTGGTCGGGGCAGTTCCTATTTTGTCACTTTTATAGATGATTTTTCACGTTGTACCTGGGTGTATCTGTTAAAAGATCGCTCTGAACTTTTTTCTATTTGGCAATCATTTTATTTTATGATTCAGACTTAATTTGCTATTTCTATTAAAGTTTTACGTTCTGATAATGCCAAGGAATATCTGAATCATGAGTTCTCCTCTTTCTTTCACCAACATAGTCTGCTTCATCAAACGACTTGTGTTTACACCTCCCAGCAGAATGGGGTGGCGGAGCGTAAAAACCGTCACCTGCTTGATGTTGCTCATACTCTCATAACGCAGATGCACGTCCCTCGCTCCTACTGGGGCTACGCTGTGCTCCTCGCCTGCTATCTCATCAATCGCCTTCCCTCCACAGTTCTCCACGGCCAGACCCCCTTCTCCATTCTCTACCCCCACAAGGAACCTTTTCCTCTCCCTCTCCGTGTCTTTGGCTGTACGGCCTTTGTTCACGCTCCATCTGCTACCCGCGACAAGCTTTCCCCCGTTCCACCAAGTGTGTCTTTTTGGGGTACTCTACCACTCAAAAAGGCTATTGCTGCTTTGACCCCCTTCTCCGCAAGCAGTTTGTCTCCGCGGATGTGACTTTTTTCGAGAATGCTTCCTATTTCTCTCCTACCTCTTCTCTTCCTTCTGATATCTCTGTTCCTTCCACGCCTCTCGACGTTTTCCCACCTCCGTCTCGTCCTCCACCGACTCCTTCCTAGTCCGTCTCCCCACCCACCCCTCCACCCCTCCTCTCCGCCGTCGTCTCTCTCTAGTCCCGGGCCAGCCTTCTCCGCCACGGACGCTCCGGTCGCTGACGCTCCCGTCGACCTGGATCTTCCCATTGCTCTTCGCAAAGGGGTGCGGGCGTGTAACGCCCGAAACTCAAGGAGCAAAGGGGGACGTTTTGGGCCAGTTTTGGTTTCTGGCTGACGGCACACACGGCCTGGGACACGGGCGTGTCCCAGGGCGTGTCAAGTGTGTGCCGACACTTAGTCGCGAAGTCGTCGAGTTATACTCGACGATTCGTCGAGAAAGGGCACACGGCCTGCGACACGGGCGTGTCGCAGGGCGTGTCGACCCGTGTCGACACTTAGCCGTGAAATCGTCGAGTTATTCTCGACGATTCGTCGAGAATGGGCACACGGCCTGCGACACGGGCGTGTCGCAGGGCGTGTCGACCCGTGTCGACGATCGTCAAGGTGAAATCGTCGAGATTCACTCGACGATCGTCGAGACAAGGCACACGGCCTAGGACACGGGCGTGTCCAAGGCCGTGTCATCCAGTCGTCGTTCTGCCCTCGACGAAATGCCCCGTGTACACGGCCTGGGGGCCCAGGCGTGTCAATGTGACACGGGCAAGGACACGGGCGTGTCCTAGAACCCGTGCAGTGCTCGGGTTGGAAACGGGGGAAAATCATGGGGTACACGGCCGGCTACATGGCCGTGCCAGCTGGAACACGGGCGTGTCAACTCGAACACGGGCGTGTTCGATACCCGTGTGCGTGTTCAGAAGATTCGATTTTGACGGCGAATGCGGCACACGGCCCTGGACACGGGCGTGTGCCAGGCCGTGTTCGGCCCAGATTGGGCATTTCAGCCCCGAATCAAAGCCGCTCGTTTTCTTAGGTTGAGATCCGACGGCTAGGGGATGGTTCCTGAGAGTATATACTCGTGTTTGACTTAGAAAAATCCACACTTTTCACCCCTTTTCATCTCTCCAAACCCTTGGAGAAAGAAGAGCTAAGGCAAGAGGAAGAGGAGCTAGATCCGCCATTGGAGGAGCTTCAGAGCTCCGAATCGCAAGCCGACTCCGGATCCACGGAGGCAACGCAAGTGCGGTGATTTCTATCCGATTACATTTCGATGGCGCCAAAGAGGAACGCAAGGGTAACGATCCTCACTTGTGAGCATGATAGCTCTCTTTCTTAGCATAGGAAGCCCTCTCTCGCGAGTTTGCGAAGAGTTGGAGGCGTTCCTTCGGGTAGATATGTAAAGTCCCCGTTGTTTAGCGTCCGTATGCGAGAACGGACATAGGCATGTTGGTTGAAGCCTACCCGGGCATGTTAGTCTGGATCGGTGATGTTGCATTGCATAAGGCCGGAGAAGACTCCGTGCTATTTGGTGTTTTCGGGTTTTCTACGCGGTAGATTGCAGCAGGGAGCCTTGGGGACTAACCCAAAGGTGCACCCGGAAAACTGGGCGGACACGAGGTCTTGCCAACTTGGTGGCTTGGAAGCCAACTTGAACGTAACCGGGTTATGTGACTTGTGATGAAAATGGGACTCGGTAGAAGTTTGACCTGCGCATATGGTTTAAATTACCGTTGCGGGCGCATATGGTTTAAATTACCGTTGCGTTGTGAGCACGGGTTAGATGGAACCGTACCCACTCTATGTCGTTCGGATTAGGGCCGTTGGCATAGATGAGGGTCTTCGGCGGTCTATGGTTTTAATTACCGTGACCCATGCCAGGAAGACAAACTGCTCATTGTTTGGCCGTCCAAGAGAGGATGGCGGTGAGTCGGTAGACTTAGACTGCGTTCACCAAGAATGTGCCCTGAGTGCACGAGGTGTGTGGCCGTTGAGCCTCCGCCTGTGATGAAATGATTATATTTATAATGCTCGCTTATGCTAATGAAATGCAGGGAAGGAGCATCGCCGCCCCGAGTTGGGGGCGGGATCGTTATAATTTGGTCAGCATTGCTGACCGTTGCTTTGTTTGCCACCGTGCGGTGGTTTGTTTGCTTGCAGGTGCAGCTGGACCGAAGCGGTCAATAGCGGGCTAAAGCCCTTTTTGCGAAGCTGGCCCTCGAAGGCCCAAGTGAAATGTTTTCTATTTTTATTCATGCATGGCCGGCCTGCGTGCCGAGGTTGGTAAATCATGTAACGGACAAGTGAAACTTTTTGTAAGGCCTTAAGGCCAATGTTTGGGTATTTTTGTATACATTCCTAAATGTTGTATTAGTGGACATTCGTGCTCTTATGCTGGGTTCTTGTGTACAACTTATATTAACTGCTTCCGCTAGAATGCTCTGTGTAGGACGATTGAGATTGGTTGGATGGTTTCCATAAGTAACCACCCGGTCTGTCTGTGGTATATGGCGTCGGGCCCCGGCCGGACCTACTGCTATATGTTATGCGACGGATAGGGGGTGTTACAATTTGGTATCAGACTACTGGTTTTGGTCGGGCTTAAAGGAATTCGTGGTAAAATTCTTTTTAAGGGGTGGTGAGCACATTGTGTGCGTCATCGTTATAATGGTAAAAGAACCCATGAATGTCCACTAGGGAATGAAAATACTCGTGTTTGAGGAACCTGCGTGTTCCTATAATTGCTGTTTGCAATGCTATTGGGTCGCTTAACGGTGTTTTGTACCACTATAGGTGACCCGAAGTGGTGTTGGGCCGTCAGAACGCCGAGGTTCTGAGGCTAGTAGTGCACCAGACGTTGCTCCAGCAACACCTTTGTCGGCTGAAAATATACGATTGGTGGCTGAAGCGGTGTTGGCCGTGATAAATGCGCAGCCTGGGAGGCAAGCGCAGCAGCCCGCTCCTGTGATGGAGCAAGTACCTCTTCAAGAGGCCGAGCCGAGGAGGATGGAGCAAGTGGTTGTAGAACCAATAGTGCCAAGGAGGGCGACTGAGAGGCAGTTGAAGCATGTAATGAGCTTTAACCCACCGTTATTCTCGGGGTTGGGAACCCCATCGCAGGCTGAAGACTGGCTCTCTAGGGTGAAGAGAGTCATGACAGCGACGGAGACGGAGGAGTGGCAAATGACCACCATCGCTACGTTCCTTCTGGATGGGGAAGCGAGGATGTGGTGGGAAGGTTTGGAGCTGCATCATTTGAGAGGTAGACAACTGATAGACGTTCCGATGGAAGAGTTCTCGGAATTGTTCTTAGCAAGATACCTCCCTTCTACTCAGAGGATTTTAATGGAGAATGAGTTCCTGAAGTTGGTGCAGGGTGAGAGGAGCGTGGATGAATATCTCCACGAGTTTACGCGGTTGAGTCGTTATGCTAGCTCCATCATCATGGATGAGGAGCGCAAGACTAATCGTTTTTATGAAGGCTTGAGGGATGAGCTGAGATTGTTACTGTCGGGCCAATGACGCAGGGTTTCTTAACCTTGGTCAATACTGCCCGGTCCTTGGAGAAGGACATGAAGAGTGTACAAGCGAAGAAAGGCTTGGGCGAGAAGAAATCTGGGTTCAAAGTGCTGACTACTTCAAAGTCTGGCTATCAAAGATTCTTTAAGAAGCATAGGACTTCGGGTCCAGCTCCTTCTGGTGCTTCTGGGGCGACTACGAGTCGGACCCCGGGCGCGTGCTTCACTTGTGGCAAGACGGGGCATTTCGCCGTGATTGTTGGAGCGGACGTCCTAAGTCCGAAAGGAGGCCAGGAGCTACCTACGAAGAGAAGGGAAAGGCGGTGGAGTCGACCGCATCTCACTATGCTCCGGCCCAACCAAGGGTTTACAATCTTGGCCAACAGGAGGCCATTTAAACAAGCTGACGTGGTGACAGGTATGGTTTAATTTATAGCAAGTCAATTCCTTTATATGCTTGTTATGTATATGTTACCTTACCACTGCTTGTTTAGGATTTGTAATGATTTGTGAAAATCCCGCACGAGCACTCTTCGATACGGGAGCTTCACACTCCTTCTTGTCCGAAGGATTTATATCACGCATCGGAGTCCCTTCTTCGATGGCGAAGGACAAGTTGGATGTGTTGTTGCCCAATGGGTGTTCGATGCGAGCGGTTAGGATCTACGAGGTTAAGACTCGTATTGAAGAGCAGGAGTTCGACCTGCGGGCGTCTTTACTTCCGTTAGTGGAGTTCGACGTCATATTTGGCATGGACTGGCTCTCGGAGCAGCAGGCCCATATAGATTGCGGTAGCAAGGAAGTCAAGCTGGGAGCGAGTCGTGAGACGACTTTTACGGGCTTAAAGGGGTCGAGCAAGACGTTGATGTCTGCTCTTCAGGTGGTGAAGGCGGTTCCGTGCTGGAGCAGAACTGTTCTTTACACTAGTGGAGGTTGTAAAGCCGAAGCCCGCGTTGGATTGTATTTCAGTGGTATCGGAATACCCTGATGTGTTCCCCGCAGATCTTCCTGGAGCCCCGCCTCAACGGGAGATAGATTTTACGATCGAGCTAGTGCCAGGTGCAAAGCCTGTGTCACGATCTCCGTATCGGCTAGCGCCTAAGGAAATGGCGGAGCTGAAAGTTCAACTGTAAGAGTTGTTGGAGCAAGGGTATGTGCGCCCGAGTTCTTCGCCTTGGAGCGCACCGGTCCTCTTTGTTAAGAAGAAGGACGGAAGCTTGAGATTGTGTATTGATTATCGGGAGCTAAACAAGCTGACTGAGAAGAATAAGTACCCGATCCCTAGGATTGATGATCTCTTTGATCAGTTAGTCGGGTCGATGGTGTACTCGAAGTTAGATCTCAAGTCTGGGTACTATCAGCTGCGGATAAGGGAGAGTGATATCCCGAAGACAGCGTTTAGTACGAGATACGGGCATTATGAGTTTACGGTCATGCCGTTTGGGCTGACTAATGCGCCGTCGGTGTTCATGGATTTGATGAACAGGACGTTCAGGGAGTACTTGGACCATTTCGTGATCGTCTTCATCGACGATATTTTGGTGTACTCGCAAAGTGAGGAAGATCACTTCAAGCATCTTCATTTGGTGCTGGAGACGCTAAGGAGAAACCAGTTGTATGCCAAGTTCTCGAATTGCGAGTTTTGGCTATCCTCAGTAGCGTTCCTCGGGCATATAGTGAGTGGAGAGGGTATTGCTGTGGATCCAGCGAAGATTGTTGCGATACGGGAGTGGCCTGAGCTTGCTACGGTAGCAGAAGTCCGGAGCTTTTTGGGGCTTGCCGGTTATTATAGGCGCTTCGTAGAGAACTTCTCGCGGATAGCGCTACCTCTCACTACTTTGACGAGGAAGGAGCATAAGTTCGTTTGGACGCCGGAGTGCGCGCGAGCTTTTGAGGAATTGAAGTGTCGGTTGACCACGGCGCCTGTGTTGAGTTCGCCGGTTGGGACCGAAGGCTATGAGATATATAGCGATGCTTCAGGCAGCGGTTTGGGTTGTGTGCTACTGCAGCACGGAAGCGTGATAGCTTATGGCTCGAGACAGCTAAAAGTGCACGAGAGGAATTATCCGGTCCATGACTTGGAGTTAGCGGCCGTGATTTTTGCCTTGAAGCTGTGGAGACACTATTTGTACGGTGTGAAGATTGATATCTACACCGATCACAAGAGCCTAAAGTACCTGATTGATCAGAAGGATCTGAATATGCGGCAGCGTAGATGGATGGAGTTCTTAGGGGACTATACATTCAAGATCCACTACGTGCCTGGCAAAGGGAATGCGGTTGCGGACGCGTTGAGTCATCGAGCCCCAGCTCAAGCGAATTGGCTATCAGTGCATGATGAGCGGTTGGTGCAGGAGCTGGAGGCGTTGGAGATTGTTTGTGTGGATAGACAATCTAGTGCTGAAGCAGTGCTGAATTGGACTGAAGTCCAATATGACCTGGCTGATCGGATTCGGCAGGCTTTGGATATGGATGCTCATATGAAGCAGTTCATGATAGAGGCTTTGGATGGGTCAAATTCCCAATTCGTTGTAGAGGACGGATTGCTGTGGAAAGACGGTCGTCTTGTGCGTCCCAAGCGTGGGCAATTTACGGGTGGAGTTGTTGTACGAGGCACACCATACCAGGTACTCGATTCACCCGGGGAGCACGAAGATGTACCGCGATGTAAAGAAGCTATTTTGGTGGCCGGGTTTGAAAAAGGATGTGGCGCTATACGTAGCGAAGTGCCAAACCTGCGCCTTAGTAAAGGCGGAGTGCCAAAAGCCGGGAGGATTTCTTAAGTCCTTGCCTATTCCGGAGTGGAAATTTGACGACATCTCTATGGACTTTGTGCACGGTTTGCCAAGGTCGCAAAAGGGGAACGACGCCATTTGGGTGGTCGTGGATCGATTAACGAAGGTGTCGCATTTTATTCCGCATAGGAAGGACGATCCGGTGGAGAAGCTGGCGAAGCTTTATGTGGATAATATAGTACGGCTTCATGGTGTGCCCCGCAGCATCGTGAGTGACCGAGATGGGCGGTTCACGTCCAATGATTGGAGGCTGGTGCAGCAAATGTTGGGAACAAAGCTGAAGTTTAGCACAGCCTTCCATCCGCAAACGGATGGGCAGACCGAGAGGGTCAATAGAACCATGGAAGACATGCTTCGCATGTGTGTTTTGGACTTTGGAAAGCAATGGGAGGACCACCTTTATTTGGTGGAGTTCGCATACAACAACAGCTACCAAGCAAGTATTCAGATGGCACCTTTCGAGGCCCTATATGGTAGAAGATGTCGCACGCCGTTGTCTTGGTTAGAAACGGGCGAGTCGAAGTTGTATAAGCGATCGGAAGTGGATGATGCTACTTCTTTGGTGAGAACCATTCGGGAGAGGTTACTCATCGCTCAGGACCGGCAAGCAAAGTACTATAATGCCAAGCACAGGAACGTGGAGTTCGCTGTGGGTGATTATGTGTACCTAAAGATCAAGCCGTTCAAGGGTGTCTCGCGGGTGCGACGATTGAAAAAGCTAAGCCCGAGGTACCTTGGACCGTTTGAGGTTCTGGAGCGAGTTGGAGAAGCGGCCTATAGGTTGAAGCTTTCTGTGGAGCTAAGTGGTTTACACGATGTATTCCACATTTCGGTGCTTCGGAAGGCGGTGCAAGAGCCTACGCAAGTGATCGCGGTCGATCAAGTGCCGGTGGATAGTGGGCTAACGACAAAGGTAAAGCCCGTGCGGATTGAGGACTCGGAGGTCAAGCGGCTACGCAATAAAGAGATCAGGATGGTCAAGGTCCGATGGGACAATTGCGGTCGTGAGGAGCTCTCTTGGGAGCGAGAGCAGACTATGCTTGACGAGTATCCGGAGTTGTTCCGCTCAGGTACAAATGTGTTTTTGTATATCTTTCCTTTATGTAATTTCGTGGGCGAAATTCTTTTAAGAGGGGGAGAGTTGTAACGCCCCGAAACTCAAAGGAGCAAAGGGGGACGTTTTGGGCCAGTTTTGGTTTCTGGCTGACGGCACACGGCCTGGGACACGGGCGTGTCCCAGGGCGTGTCAAGTGTGTGCCGACACTTAGTCGCGAAGTCGTCGAGTTATACTCGACGATTCGTCGAGAAAGGGCACACGGCCTGCGACACGGGCGTGTCGCAGGGCGTGTCGACCCGTGTCGACACTTAGCCGTGAAATCGTCGAGTTATTCTCGACGATTCGTCGAGAATGGGCACACGGCCTGCGACACGGGCGTGTCGCAGGGCGTGTCGACCCGTGTCGACGATCGTCAAGGTGAAATCGTCGAGATTCACTCGACGATCGTCGAGACAAGGCACACGGCCTAGGACACGGGCGTGTCCAAGGCCGTGTCATCCAGTCGTCGTTCTCCCCTCGACGAAATGCCCCGTGTACACGGCCTGGGGGCCCAGGCGTGTCAATGTGACACGGGCAAGGACACGGGCGTGTCCTAGAACCCGTGCAGTGCTCGGGTTGGAAACGGGGGAAAATCATGGGGTACACGGCCGGCTACACGGCCGTGTCAGCTGGAACACGGGCGTGTCAGCTCGAACACGGGCGTGTTCGATACCCGTGTGCGTGTTCAGAAGATTCGATTTTGACGGCGAATGCGGCACACGGCCCTGGACACGGGCGTGTGCCAGGCCGTGTTCGGCCCAGATTGGGCATTTCAGCCCCGAATCAAAGCCGCTCGTTTTCTTAGGTTGAGATCCGACGGCTAGGGATGGTTCCTGAGAGTATATACTCGTGTTTGACTTAGAAAAATCCACACTTTTCACCCCTTTTCATCTCTCCAAACCCTTGGAGAAAGAAGAGCTAAGGCAAGAGGAAGAGGAGCTAGATCCGCCATTGGAGGAGCTTCAGAGCTCCGAATCGCAAGCCGACTCCGGATCCACGGAGGCAACGCAAGTGCGGTGATTTCTATCCGATTACATTTCGATGGCGCCAAAGAGGAACGCAAGGGTAACGATCCTCACTTGTGAGCATGATAGCTCTCTTTCTTAGCATAGGAAGCCCTCTCTCGCGAGTTTGCGAAGAGTTGGAGGCGTTCCTTCGGGTAGATATGTAAAGTCCCCGTTGTTTAGCGTCCGTATGCGAGAACGGACATATGCATGTTGGTTGAAGCCTACCCGGACATGTTAGTCCGGATCGGTGATGTTGCATTGCATAAGGCCGGAGAAGACTCCGTGCTATTTGGTGTTTTCGGGTTTTCTACGCGGTAGATTGCAGCAGGGAGCCTTGGGGACTAACCCAAAGGTGCACCCGGAAAACTGGGCGGACACGAGGTCTTGCCAACTTGGTGGCTTGGAAGCCAACTTGAACATAACCGGGTTATGTGACTTGTGATGAAAATGGGACTCGGTAGAAGTTTGACCTGCGCATATGGTTTAAATTACCGTTGCGGGCGCATATGGTTTAAATTACCGTTGCGTTGTGAGCACGGGTTAGATGGAACCGTACCCACTCTATGTCGTTCGGATTAGGGCCGTTGGCATAGATGAGGGTCTTCGGCGGTCTATGGTTTTAATTACCGTGACCCATGCCAGGAAGACAAACTGCTCATTGTTTGGCCGTCCAAGAGAGGATGGCGGTGAGTCGGCAGACTTAGACTGCGTTCACCAAGAATGTTCCCTGAGTGCACGGGGTGTGTGGCCGTTGAGCCTCGCCTGTGATGAAATGACTATATTTATAATGCTCGCTTATGCTAATGAAATGCAGGGAAGGAGCATCGCCGCCCGAGTTGGGGGCGGGATCGTTATAATTTGGTCAGCATTGCTGACCGTTGCTTTGTTTGCCACCGTGCGGTGGTTTGTTTGCTTGCAGGTGCAGCTGGACCGAGCGGTCAATAGCGGGCTAAAGCCCTTTTTGCGAAGCTGGCCCTCGAAGGCCCAAGTGAAATGTTTTCTATTTTTATTCATGCATGGCCGGCCTGCGTGCCGAGGTTGGTAAATCATGTAACGGACAAGTGAAACTTTTTGTAAGGCCTTAAGGCCAATGTTTGGGTATTTTTGTATACATTCCTAAATGTTGTATTAGTGGACATTCGTGCTCTTATGCTGGGTTCTTGTGTACAACTTATATTAACTGCTTCCGCTAGAATGCTCTGTGTAGGACGTTGAGATTGGTTGGATGGTTTCCATAAGTAACCACCCGGTCTGTCTGTGGTATATGGCGTCGGGCCCCGGCCGGACCTACTGCTATATGTTATGCGACGGATAGGGGGTGTTACAGGGCGTGTACTCAACACCCGCTTGCGGCAGTTGTTTCCTATGATCGGCTTTCTCCTTCTCGCAGGTGTTTTGCCTTGGCTATCTCTGCTACTTCTACTCCCCGCACCTACCAGGAGTCTCTTGCTCTCCCTCATTGGAAGTCTGCCATGGATGATGAGATGGCTACTCTTACTGAACGGGGTACCTGGACCCTTGTTCCTCCTCCCGTGGGCACTGATGTGGTTGGCTGTCGCTGGGTCTTCGTTGTGAAATTTCGACCCGACGGCACTTTGGATCGCTACAAGGCCCGGCTATTGGCCAAGGGCTTCACTCAGACTTATGACATTGATTACTTTGATACCTTTTCTCCGGTTGCTCGCCTCAGCACCATCCGGGTTCTCCTTTCTGTGGCTGTTAATCGGGATTGGGCTATTTCCTAGCTTGATGTGAAGAATGCATTTCTCTATGGCGATCTTCAGGAGGACGTCTATATGGAGCAACCTCCTGGGTATGTTGCTCAGGGGGAGACACGCGTATGTCATTTGAAGAAGGCCATTTATGGCCTAAAGTAGAGCCCTCGGGCTTGGTTCGACAAATTCAGTGGTATTGTGGCTACCATCGGCTTTAGAAGGAGTTCGACCGATCACTCCTTATTCATTCGCAAAACGGCCTCGGGACTGGTGGCTTTGGCAGTATATGTGGATGATATTCTTCTTACTGGCGATGACCGAGATGGGGTGGACTTGACGAAGAAGCACCTCCGTCAGCACTTGGTCACGAAGGATATGGGCTCCCCGAAATACTTTTTGGGGATACAAATCTCTCAGAAACTTGACTCGTTAGTTCTCTCCCAACGGAAGTATGCCCTTGATCTTCTACAAGAAGCAGGATTGACAGGTGCCAAACCGGCTCGGTTTCCCATGGCTATTGGAGAATACAAAACGTGGACGGATGACTCGCCTCTTCTATCTGATGCCACAAGGTACAGACGTTTGGTAGACAAACTCATCTATCTCACGGTGACTAGACCCTGTTGGGTACATTGGTTAAATGTACCTGATTTGAAGAAGCCTCACCCAACTCAATGATATACATCAAAATGTATTTGATGTGTTTTTGAGTTACTTGTGCAGGTTAAGTATTTGCAGGACTGAAGCAAAAATGTCTAAGTCCATGTGTCGACACCCAGAGGGAAAGTGTCGGCACTTAAGAAGACTTGTGTCGACACCCAGACAAGCAGTGTCGACACTTGGAGTCATTATGTCGACACCTGGAATGCAGAGTCGACACCAGACAGAAAGTGTCAACACTTGGAGCTGTGTCGACACTCAGTGAAGAAAAGTGCAGACAGAATGTGTCGACACAAGGAGCTGTGTCGACACTCAGTGAAGCTGTGTCTACACCAGAAAGTGTCGACACTTGGAGCTGTGTCGACACTCAGCAAAAGTCTGTAGAAACTAAGTATAGGTGTCGACACCAAGAACAAAGTGTCGACACTCAGCAGAAGAGTCAACATTTGAAGTAAGTGTCGACACCCAGAACAATATGTCGACACTCAGCTGAAGACTCTACACTAGAAGAAAGTGTCGACACATGGAGCTGTGTCGACACTTAGCAATGAACAGAAAGATCAACAAAAATATTCTAAGTACAAGTGTCGACACTAAGGAATGTGTCGACACTCAGCTGAAGTCTCAACAGAAGAATCCAGTGTCGACACAAGGAGCTGTGTCGACACTCAGCAAGTATCAACATAGAAGACTATGTGTCGACACCAAGAAGCAGTGTCGACACTTAACAGATTCAACACAAGAAGTTGTGTCGACACAAAGGAGATGTGTCAACACTCAGAAGAATTCAGCAAAATATAGAAGATCAAGTACTTGTGTCGACACTCAATTTCAGTGTCGACACATGCAGAAGAATCTGTGTCGAGACGTAGTATCTACAACACAAGGAGTTGTGTCGACACCTTGTAGACTTGTGTCGACACTTACACAACTGGTGTCGACACTTGGTCTATAAGTGTCGACACTCAAAGACAGAAAGTCTCGACACTTTCAGACAGTTAGAGATTTTCAAGAACTGACTGGATGACTTGACAGCTGCCGTTCCAGCCGGTCTACAGCACCTGTCAGAGATGTCAGAAGACAGTTATGAACCGGACCAGCCGGTTACCATGAAGAAGGCCTATAAATAGGCTTAGACAATTTACAGAAACTGTTGATCAGATTATTGTTCAAGTAGTTATTAAAGTGGTATACAGAGTATCAACACAAGAAGATCTAGCTGTCCAAGTGAAGATCTAAGAAGTTGGAGAGAGAGGGCTCCATCCAAGAAATCAGCCTTTGGAACTAGGCTGAGAAGAAGGGTTCAGATATATTCTGAATCTTAAGAAGCAGAGATCAAGGATCAACTGCAGGAGGATTCATTCTTATTCAGTTCTACTCAAGAAGCTTTGAAAAAAGCTAAGTCAGATTGAATGCAGCTGAGTTCTTCCAAGAACTCATCAAGAAACTCTCAACTCCCCTCTCTTATTTCTGAGTTGTTGAGTTAACATTTGTAATTCATTTTTAACTTGTAGGATCCTTTGGATCTGAGTGAATTGTAAGCCTGTAATTATAAAGGCTGAGGGTAGGGCTTGAGAGCCTGAGTGTAGGAGATTGATATCTCTGAGTGTAGGCCTTGTTGGCTGAGTGTAGGCCTTGATTGGCTGAGTGTAAGCCTTTGTGGCAGAGTGTAGGCTTTGTGAAAAGCTGAGTTGTAGGGCCTTGGGCCTGAGGTGTAGGAACCAATTTGGGTTCTGAGCTAGTGGAGAAGTTTGGTCGAATCTAGTACACTGCTAGATAGGCGAAGGGGGAAAGTGGATGTACCCAATGCTTGGGGAACCACTATAAAATACTGTGTCTGCTGTGATTTTGTTGTGATTGTGAATGCTTGTGTAATTGCTGTGCAAAAGTAGTTAGAATTCTGTGATATAACTAATTACTGCCATTAAAGTTCAAAAAGGATTATGTCACCTATTCACCCCCCCCTCTAGGTGTTTAGGTATTATTTCTTTCAAGTGGTATCAGAGTCAGGTTCCTCAAAAAGGACTAATAGTCTGAGGAGATCCTGATTGGTAGATTCAGTCTAAGGTAAATTACAGATTCAAGAAAATCAAGAAACATGGGTTCTTCTGAAAATCACAAGGAATTGGGTTCCATGAAATTGCCCATATGCAGGAAAGAGATATTTGGGATCTGGAAGGAAAGGGTAAGGCTGTTTATGGAGGCCTCAGACCCTAGAATCTACATCACAGTAAAAGAGGGGCCATATGTGCCCATGAAGATTTCAGTTCTAGATGCAAATCAGAGAACTCCAAAGGATTTATCTGAAATGACTAAGGATGAGATTGTCCTAGCCACCATGGACAAGAGGGCACAAAACATTATAGTGAGTGACATAGATGATGCAACATTTCAAAATCTTATACACTGTAAGACAGCCAAAGAGATGTGGGACACTCTTATAGTGTATATGGAGGGATCTGAGGAAGTTAGACAAGATAGAAAATCCTTGCAAAATCAGGAGTATGAGAGTTTTAGACAAGGAAAAGGTGATAGCATAACTGAGTGCTATAAGAAGTTCTACAGAATAGTGAATGAACTCATGTCTTATGGAAGAGAGTTCAGTAACTATGAACTAAATGACAAGTTCCTAAGGTCCCTAACCAAAGATTGGGACACCAAGATCTGTGCCATTAGAGAAATGACTAAGTTGGGAGAAATTCCTCCACCTACACTGTTTGACAAATTGTTGTCATATGAGATGCAGTTGACAGTGAGGAAAGAGGAGGAGAAATCAACAAGAACTGAGCACAAGGAAAGAATAGTAGCCTTCAAGATAGAAACCTCCAGGAAGTGCAGGAATAAGTCATCAACTCGACCTCCAAAGGTAGTTGAATCAGAGACAGATGAGTCAGTCAGCACCAAGTCTGAAAGCAGTGAAAGTGATGAAGACTTTGTTGCCTTCACTAGACACTTTCAGAAATTCTTGAAGAAGAAACAGTGGAGGACAAAACCCTCTACATCAAAAGGAAAAGAAGCTTCTTATCAGGATAAAAAGGATTCAAAGAAGGACAGGAAGAGGACAAAATCTAGCAAGGCAACTAGTTCTAAGATAGTGTGCTATTGCTGCAATAGACAAGGCCATGTTATTGCAGACTGTCCTGAAAAGAGGAAAGAATCTAGTGACAGGAAAAAGACTTATTCCAAAGGCAAGAAAGAAAAGTCTTTTGTAGCCAAGAAAGAGAAGACTCTATCAGATATCTCTTCAGAAACTGAGTCTGATGCTGAGGCATACATAGGGCTGTTTGCTGAAGAAGAAGAAGAAGAATTCATGCAGATAATGGAGTCTATTTATGAACAAGAAGACAGCCAATGCCAAGGGCTAATGGCTTTGACAGAGCAAGACAAAATCCTGGAACAGCCAGGACCCAGTAAGGTACAATGTTCAACTTTAAGTTCAGTTTCTTGTTCTAGTACAGAATCAGATTCGTCTTCATCAAGTGATGGAAGTGTATCTGAGTCTGAGGATGATATTCATCAGCTTATAGATGAATATAAAGTGCTGTTGCAAGCTTACAAGAAAAGCAAGTCCCTAGCCAAAAGTCAGGCAAAGGAAATTGCTGATCTTAAAGCTGCAGCAACAGATTTTGAGAAGTCTTTTGATCAAAAACTGAATGAGATAGCCAGGTTGAAGCACATAACAGTGATTCAAATGGGTACTATATCATTTAAAAATGATCAAATCAAGAGTCTGGAGATCAATCTTCAGAAAGAGAAAGAGCTTGTTGCTAGGTTTTCTAAACCTAAGTCAGTGCTACCTTTAATTGATGAATTTGTTCATCATAAAGGCAAGGCTGGACTGGGCTTTATTAAACCTGCAAGGACTGAGCAGTCCAAGCCCAAGTCCAAGGGCAAAGCCCCAACATTCAACAAGTCTGCTGTAGATAAGACAGCAAAGACAGTACCTAAGCAAAGGTACAATAAGTTTGAATGCTGGTGCTGTGGCAAAGTTGGCCATTTTGCAGTGGACTGTTGGCACAATGCTAGTGCCAAAGTGAGTACCAAACTACCTGTTGGAAAGCCAGTAGGTAGCTTTGTCAGATTGCAAACTAACAAGTACCAAGGACCCAAGATTTCTTTGGGTTCTAAGGTTCATTAATCTGTTTTGCAGGTGAGTCCAAGTGGCCATACCCCAACATGGTACTTGGACAGTGGATGTTCCAGACATATAACTGGAACTAGAGGACTACTAAAGGACTACATTCCAATAAAATATGGTCCAAAAGTAACCTTTGGTGGTTCTGAAAAAGGAATCATCAAAGGGTTTGGTAACATTTCTAGCAACTTAGTTACCATTACTCAAGTGGCTTATGTTAAAGGGTTGAAACACAACCTAATAAGTATAAGTCAATTAAGTGATGTAGGGTATGATATCTCATTTGTTAAAAATGATTGTCATATCAAGAGGTCAAGTGATCATGAGATCATTTTGACAGGTTATAGGAAGATGAATGTCTACTGCTTAGACATTATGGTTGAGAACAATAGTTCTCCAGTGTGTCTTGTAGCTGATGAGACAGTCTCTCATTGTGTCAAATGGCACAAGAGGCTTGCCCATCTTAACTACAAGACAATTAGCAAACTCTTTAGCAAAGAGTTAGTGAGGAATGGTCCTCAAGTTAAGTGTGTTAAAGATGGTATTTGCTCAGCTTGTCAAAAGGGCAAGCAGACTAAATCCACCTTTAGAAGCATAGAAAACAAAGATGCTGTGAGGTGTTTATACCTCTTATATATGGATCTCTTTGGTCCAATGCCAGTTCACAGCTTAGGTAGGAAGGTCTATACCCTTGTAGTTGTAGATGACTACTCAAGGTTTTCCTGGGTGTTCTTCTTAAGACAGAAATCTGAAACACCTAGTGTTTTCTATAGCTTTGTCAAGCAAATTCAGAATGAACTAAATAGTACAGTGGTCAAGATTAGAAGTGACCATGGTACTGAATTTCAGTCTGATAGCATGACAAAACTATGTGAAGACTTTGGGATATTTCAAGAATTCTCTTCACCTAGAACACCTCAGCAAAATGGCATTGCTGAGAGGAAGAATAAGACCTTGATAGAGGCTGGTAGGACCCTATTAAGTCATACATCACTACCAGAATATTTCTGGGCTGAAGCAGTTAACACTGCATGTCATGTTATAAATAGGGCTACCATCACTAAAAGGCTTAACAAGACCCCCTATGAAGTTGTGAAAGGCAGGAAACCAAACTTATCCTACTTCAGGATCTTTGGTTGCAAATGCTTCATACTTAACAATGGGAAGTCTTACTTAACTAAGTTTGCTGCCAAGTCCCAAGAGGGAATTTTTGTTGGGTACAACAATAATAGTAAGGCTTATAGAGTCTACAACTTAACTACACAAGTTGTAGAAGAATCTGTGCATGTAGTTTTTGATGAGACTAAACTTATTAACAATGAGTTGTCTATTAGTGTATGCAGCCCCACAGGTTTAACAAAGAAAATGGACAAGCTTACTATAGAAGAAGTACCTGCTGCAAGACAGCAAGTAGAGGACAGTAGCTGTTGTCCAGGGGGAGAACTACATGTGCCAATTGCAGAAGAAGTACAAGGAGTACAACATGATGGAGATGCTGAAGAGGTTCAACCAGAAGTGAGGATGCCTCCAGCCAACAAGTATCTAAGAGATCATCCAGTAGAGCAGATTATTGGAGATCCAAGATAAGGAGTACAAACCAGGAGCAGAAACATGAATGCAGCAGTCTACTCCAGTTTTCTATCTCAAGTTGAACCTAAGAAGTTTGAAGAAGCCATACAAGATCCACAATGGACTGAAGCAATGCAAGAAGAGCTTAATCAGTTCAAGAGGTGCAAAGTCTGGGAACTTGTTCCTAAGCCTAAAGACCACAATATAATAGGAGTCAAGTGGATCTACAGGAATAAGATGGATGAACAAGGGGTCATCATTAAGAATAAGGCAAGATTGGTTGCTAAAGGATATAGGCAAGAAGAAGGCATTGATTTTGATCAAACATTTGCTCCAGTAGCCAGACTAGAAGCCATAAGGATGTTCTTGGCCTATGCAACCTATCAAGGATTCAAGGTTTACCAAATGGATGTCAAGTCAGCATTCCTAAATGGTAATCTTAAGGAAGAAGTCTATGTGGAACAGCCTTCAGGTTTTGTTGATCTAACTCTACCTCATCATGTCTATAGACTTAGGAAAGCTTTATATGGGTTAAAGCAAGCCCCTAGGGCTTGGTATGAAACCCTATCTAGTTTCCTCATTGAGAACAAGTTCTCAAGGGGGAAAATAGATAAGACTCTATTCCTTAGGGAATCTAGAGGCAAAATTATACTAGTCCAAATATATATAGATGACATTATATTTGGGTCTACTGAAAGCAGCCTTTGCAAAAAGTTTGCAAAACTTATGCAAGGTCAATTTGAGATGAGTAGCATGGGAGAGCTAAAGTTTTTCTTGGGTCTCCAAGTTAAACAGACTGAGAGTGGTTTATCCATTTGTCAGTCCAAGTTCACCCTAGAACTCATAAGGAAGTATGGTATGGATTCATCCAGCACCATGAAGACTCCTATGGGGTCAAGTATGTCTCTTAGCAAGGATGATGCAGGGAAACCTGTAGATGAAACCTTGTATAGAGGGATAGTTGGCTCCCTATTATACTTGACTGCTAGTAGACCAGACATCATATATGCTACATGTGTTTGTGCAAGGTACCAAGCCTGCCCTAAAGAGTCTCATTTGATAACAGTCAAAAGAATTTTGAGATATCTAAAGGGCACTCCCTATCTAGGCCTCTGGTACCCTAGGAATGGAGATTTTGATCTAACAGGTTATTCAGATACAGACTTTGCAGGATGCAAAGAAGATAGAAAAAGCACTACTGGAACCTGTCAATTCCTAGGTGGGAGACTAATTTCATGGAGTAGCAAAAAGCAAACCAGTGTGGCTATCTCCACTACAGAGTCAGAGTATGTGGCTGCAGGAAGTTGCTGTGCTCAACTTCTGTGGATACAACATCAGCTAGAGGACTATGGATTTCAGGTAAGTAGAACTCAACTCTTCTGTGATTCTACAAGTGCTATTTCAATAGCTAATAATCCTGTATCCCATAGTAGAACAAAACATATTGAAATTAAATATCATTTTCTTAGGGAGCATGTAGAAAGAGAAGATATTTTATTAGAATATGTTAAAACTGATAATCAAATAGCTGATATGTATACTAAGCCCCTAGAAGAAGCTAAGTTCAATAGATTCAAAATTGAACTAGGAATGATAAACTTAGAGTAAGTTTACAGACTTGAGATTGGCTAAGTAAAACAGTGTCGACACATAGACAAGTCTATGTCGACACAGAATAGTGGTGTCGACACTTCAGGAAAAAGGTGTCGACACATCTAGGAAGTTGATGTCGACACTTCAGAATATTAGTGTCGACACATGTCAAGTAGGTGTCGACACATCCATAGTGGTGTCGACACTTAAGCTTTACTCAGAATTTTCTAAGTAAAGTCTCGACAATGTGTCGAGTTATGTTGTGTCGACACATAACCAAGTGTCGACACATAAAATCTGTTGACTAAACTTGTGTCGACACATGTGTGTCGAGAAATTATAAGTCAGTGTCGACACTTATTGCCAGTGTCGACACATTTTAAGTTAGCTATCCCGCCTGTTCATCTTCAAAATCAGAAAGGTATAAATAGGGTTTTGTCTTTGTTTGTCGACACACTTTCAAAGTTTCGAGACTAAAACTTCTGTGTCGACACCTCTCTTCTCTCAACACAAATTCTACAAACCCTAATGGCGCCTAAGCTTGAAGAGAACGTCAACGAAGGATATGAGCTGGTGCGCGGCGCTTTCAATGATGCTGATGCAGAAATCCAGGCTGTCGTAACCCTAGTCGCTGCTTCTGGGTTAGATTATCTAGTTTCAGAACCTACAAAGATATGGAAGAAAGAGGTTCTTGAATTCCTTAATGGAGCCAAGATAGACGAATCTGTATACAAAATCAAATCCAGAGTTCATGGAACTAAGGTTAAGATTTCGCCAAAGAACTTGAGGAAGGTGCTTCAATTGCCAAAAACTCAAGAGGAAGATGAAGTTACTGCATCCAGGACCAGGGAAGCACTAACCTGGTGTGGACTTGATCCTAAGATGAAGATAGGTTCTATTTTCAATAGGAAAGGCATGAACAATCAAGGCAAATTCATGTCTGAAATAGTTGGTAAAGTATTACTCAGCAAGCCAGGAGGGCATGACAGAGTGTCTGCCTATATGTTTGGAATAATGACCAGGATAATCTTCACACTAAAAACAGACTGGTCTATAGTAGTCTTTGAAAATATTAAGGAAAGCTTGAAGAAACCCAATCTGGGCAGAATCATTAGTCTATACCTAGCTGGTACCATACCAGAGGTAATGAATACTGCTGCTGGAAGTAAGATAAATCATATGAGAAAGATGGATATGAGGTTGTTCTTAAGATGTGACAGGGTGTTGACTAAAGAGATGTCAACCCCTGAGAAGGTAGTTGCTGAGAAAGACACTCCTCCTAAGAAGAAAAGGAAGACTGCTCCAGTGGCACAAGAGTCCACTAGCAGTTCTGACAGTGAAGAGCAAGTTGTCTTCACTCCAGATGACAATGAGGAAGAGCCTGCTGAAAAGACTCCTGCTCCTCAAGAGGTTGCTGAGATCCAGGGGGAGCTACCTCAAGCTAGCCCCATCCACAAGGATCAAAGCCAGGGGGAGCCTCCAGTTGTAGAAGAACCCTCTACACTGGAAAGTGAGCAAGCCACCACCATCATACAAGAGGTACTCACTGATCTAAATACTTTAGAATTTCTTATAGAAGATGCTGATTTGTCTGATGTTCATCAGAAAACTCAGCTGGATAGTCAAGAACCAGATGCTGTTATAAAAGACACATCTGTTGTACAAGTAGTGGTTCCTGATCCAGTGGTTGAAGAGCAAAGAATGTCTCCAGTTCATTCACCACCAGAATACACCATGGAAGATTTATTCTTAAATCTAGATCAACATGACTTTGACATGGACAAGGCTACTGCTACTGAAGAGAATGCTGCTGCTGAGGGGGAGCAAGTGCAAGTTCATGAAGTGCCTATAAGACAAGAAACTGAGAAGGCACCTGAAGTGCAGAAAGAGCAGCCTTCAAGCCCTAAGGAGAGGGTGGATATAGCCAGCACCTCTGCCTCTGAAGATGAGGAGGCTGCAAGGGCTAGGAAAAAGAAAATTTATGTCTTCAAAAGAAGGAGCCAAAGTTATAAAAAGGCTCTCCAAACTATTGCTCCACAGTCTATAGTACAGGCATCCCCAGCTTTTGATCATAATGCACTGATGGTGGCAATGCAAATCAAGTTGGATGAGCAAAGGCAGGCCATAGAGAAATATGTAGATGAAGGGCAAAAGTCACTCCAGTTTGATCTAGCCCAGGATATCAAGTCTATAAGGTTTGAAATGAACCTTAACAAGAAAGAAATGACAGAATGCTTCCACAAGGGTGGCAATGCAGTGGTGTACTTGACAACCCACCAGGAAAAGATAAAGGCACAAGTGGATGATATAGCATTGAAGCAAGGATATGTTCTTGAAAATCAACTAAGGATGAATGACAACTTGACTGCTTCTCATAATGCTATAGTCACTGAGTTAAAGAACAAGGCTGCTGAACCTTCTACTTCCAATGCTACTATTAAAGCTGACTTTGACAAAGCCTTTTAATAAGAAATTTCTGCTGTTAAGACTGCTATCCAAGCTTCCCAGAAAGCCATATCTGACCAACTTCAAAAGCTCAAACCATTCTTTAAAGATGGAATCAGATACTTAGATAGTCAAATCAGATTTCAAAAGGATGATGTCAGAGATCATATGGCTAGAGAAGTCATAAAGGGGGAGAGAGTTTTAGTCAAAGCAAGCTCTGATCATGCCAAATGGATATCTAATTCCATCAGAGCTACACTGGGCTATCCTCCACTTTGTGATGATGACAATGTTGCTGAATCTGGCATTCAACCTGCATATCTTGGAGGTGAGCAACCAGAAGTAGCTCAGGTCATTTATCCACCTCCAGATTTTGAGATGATTCATGCTGAGGTACAGACCATATACAGCCCATCTGGGGGCAAGGACAATGTCCATATTGAAAAGGTTGTTCAGCCTATATCAGAAGCCATGCAAGAGGCATTGCAGAAAGAGGAAGAGACAAGGTTGTCTAAGAAGAGGTTTAGGGAACAAGCAGAACAAAGGCCAGACTTTGAACAGTGGAGTCCTACCTCTAGAAACATAATATTAACTGCCTGGAAAGCTGCCAAGGATAACACTCATGACAGGAACAAGTGGTGAAATTTCGCCCCGACGGCACTTTGTTCCTCCTCCCGTGGGCACTGATGTGGTTGGCTGTCGCTGGGTCTTCGTTGTGAAATTTCGCCCCGACGGCACTTTGGATCGCTACAAGGCCCGGCTGTTGGCCAAGGGCTTCACTCAGACTTATGGCATTGATTACTTTGATACCTTTTCTCCGGTTGCTCGCCTCAGCACCATCCGGGTTCTCCTTTCTGTGGCTGTTAATCGGGATTGGGCTATTTCCTAGCTTGATGTGAAGAATGCATTTCTCTATGGCGATCTTCAGGAGGACGTCTATATGGAGCAACCTCCTGGGTATGTTGCTCAGGGGGAGACACGCGTATATCATTTGAAGAAGGCCATTTATGGCCTAAAGCAGAGCCCTCGGGCTTGGTTCGACAAATTCAGTGGTATTGTGGATACCATCGGCTTTAGAAGGAGTTCGGCCGATCACTCCTTATTCATTCGCAAAACGGCCTCGGGACTGGTGATTTTGGCAGTATATGTGGATGATATTCTTCTTACTGGCGATGACCGAGATGGGGTGGACTTGACGAAGAAGCACCTCCGTCAGCACTTGGTCACGAAGGATATGGGCTCCCCGAAATACTTTTTGGGGATAGAAATCTCTCGGAAACTTGACTCGTTGGTTCTCTCCCAACGGAAGTATGCCCTTGATCTTCTACAAGAAGCAGGATTGACAGGTGCCAAACCGGCTTGGTTTCCCATGGCTATTGGAGAAGACAAAACGTGGACGGATGACTCGCCTCTTCTATCTGATGTCACAAGGTACAGACGTTTGGTAGACAAACTCATCTATCTCACGGTGACTAGACCCTGTTGGGTACATTGGTTAAATGTACCTGATTTGAAGAAGCCTCACCCAACTCAATGATATACATCAAAATGTATTTGATGTGTTTTTGAGTTACTTGTGCAGGTTAAGTATTTGCAGGACTGAAGCAAAAATGTGTAAGTCCATGTGTCGACACCCAGAGGGAAAGTGTCGGCACTTAAGAAGACTTGTGTCGACACCCAGACAAGCAGTGTCGACACTTGGAGTCATTGTGTCGACACCTGGAATGCAGAGTCGACACCAGACAGAAAGTGTCGACACTTGGAGCTGTGTCGACACTCAGTGAAGAAAAGTGCAGACAGAAAGTGTCGACACAAGGAGCTGTGTCGACACTCAGTGAAGCTGTGTCTACACCAGAAAGTGTCGACACTTGGAGCTGTGTCGACACTCAGCAAAAGTCTGCAGAAACTAAGTATAAGTGTCGACACCAAGAACAAAGTGTCGACACTCAGCAGAAGAGTCAACATTTGAAGTAAGTGTCGACACCCAGAACAATGTGTCGACACTCAACTGAAGACTCTACACTAGAAGAAAGTGTCGACACATGGAGCTGTGTCGACACTTAGCAATGAACAGAAAGATCAACAAAAATATTCTAAGTACAAGTGTCGACACTAAGGGAATGTGTCGACACTCAGCTGAAGTCTCAACAGAAGAATCCAGTGTCGACACAAGGAGCTGTGTCGACACTCAGCAAGTATCAACATAGAAGACTATGTGTCGACACCAAGAAGCAATGTCGACACTTAACAGATTCAACACAAGAAGTTGTGTCGACACAAAGGAGATGTGTCAACACTCAGAAGAATTCAGCAAAAGATAGAAGATCAAGTACTTGTGTCGACACTCAATTTCAGTGTCGACACATGCAGAAGAATCTGTGTCAAGACGTAGTATCTACAATACAAGGAGTTGTGTCGACACCTTGTAGACTTGTGTCGACACTTACACAACTGGTGTCGACACTTGGTCTATAAGTGTCGACACTCAAAGACAGAAAGTCTCGACACTTTCAGACAGTTAGAGATTTTCAAGAACTGACTGGATGACTTGACAGCTGCCGTTCCAGCCGGTCTACAGCACCTGGCAGAGATGTCAGAAGACAGTTATGAACCGGATCAGTCGGTTACCATGAAGAAGGCCTATAAATAGGCTTAGACAGTTTACAGAAACTGTTGATCAGATTATTGTTCAAGTAGTTATTAAAGTGGTATACAGAGTATCAACACAAGAAGATCTAGCTGTCCAAGTGAAGATTTAAGAAGTTGGAGAGAGAGGGCTCCATCCAAGAAATCAGCCTTTGGAACTAGGCTGAGAAGAAGGGTTCAGATATATTCTGAATCTTAAGAAGCAGAGATCAAGGATCAACTGCAGGAGGATTCATTCTTATTCAGTTCTACTCAAGAAGCTTTGAAGAAAGCTAAGTCAGATTGAATCCAACTGAGTTCTTCCAAGAACTCATCAAGAAACTCTCAACTCCCCTCTCTTGTTTCTGAGTTGTTGAGTTAACTTTTGTAATTCATTTTTAACTTGTAGGATCCTTTGGATCCGAGTGAATTGTAAGCCTGTAATTATAAAGGCTGAGGGTAGGGCTTGAGAGCCTGAGTGTAGGAGATTGATATCTCTGAGTGTAGACCTTGTTGGCTGAGTGTAGGCCTTGATTAGCTGAGTGTAGGCCTTTGTGGCTGAGTGTAGGCTTTGGGAAAAGCTGAGTTGTAGGGCCTTGGGCCTGAGGTGTAGGAACCAATTTGGGTTCTGAGCTAGTGGAGAAGTTTGGCCGAATCTAGTACACTGCTAGATAGGCGAAGGGGGAAAGTGGATGTACCCAATGCTTGGGGAACCACTATAAAACACTGTGTCTGCTGTGATTGTGTTGTGATTGTGAATGCTTGTGTAATTGCTGTGCAAAAGTAGTTAGAATTCTATGATATAACTGATTGCTGCCATTAAAGTTCAAAAAGGATTAGGTCACCTATTCACCCCCCCTCTAGGTGTTTATGTTGGGTACATTGGTTAAATGTACCTGATTTGAAGAAGCCTCACCCAACTCAATGATATACATCATAATGTATTTGATGTATGTTGAGTTTACTTGTGCAAGTTAAGAAATCACTGGACTGAAGCAAAAAGTTTCTAAGTCCATGTGTCGACACCCAGAGGGAAAGTGTCGACACTTAAGAAGACGATGTGTCGACACCCAGACAAGCAGTGTCGACACTTGGAGTCATTGTGTCGACACTTGGGATGCAGAGTCGACACCAGACAGAAAGTGTCGACAATTGGAGCTGTGTCGACACTCAGTGAAGAAAAGTGCAGACAGAAAGTGTCGACACAAGGAGCTGTGTCGACACCCAGTGAAGCTGTGTCTACACCAGAAAGTGTCGACACTTGGAGCTGTGTCGACACTCAGCAAAAGTCTGCAGAGACTAACTACAAGTGTCGACACTCAACACAATGTGTCGACACTAAGCAGAAGAGTCAGCATTTGAAGTATGTGTCGTCACACAGCACAATGTGTCGACACTCAACAGAAGAGTCAGCATTTAAAGTATGTGTCGACACCCAGAACAATGTGTCGACACTCAGCTGAAGACTCTACACTTGAAGAAAGTGTCGACACAAGGAGATGTGTCGACACTTAGCAAAGAACAGATTTATCTCCAAAATATTCTAAGTACAAGTGTCGACACTAAGGGAATGTGTCGACACTCAGCTGAAGTCTCAACAGAAGAATCAAGTGTCGACACAAGGAGCTGTGTCGACACTTAGCAAGAATCAACATAGAAGACTATGTGTCGACACCAAAAAGCAGTGTCGACACTTAACAGATTCAACACAAGAAGATGTGTCGACACTTAGAAGAATACAGCTAAAGATAGAAGATCAAGTACTTGTGTCGACACTCAATTTCAGTGTCGACACCTGAAGAAGAATCTATGTCGAGATATACAAGGAGTTGTGTCGACACCTTGTAGACTTGTGTCGACACTTACACAGCATGTGTCGACACTTGGTCTATAAGTGTCGACACTTAAAGACAGAAAGTCTCGACACTTTCAGACAGTTAGAGATTTTCAAGAAATGACTGGATGACTTGACAGCTGCCGTTCCAGCCGGTCTACAGCACCTGTCAGAGATATCAGAAGTCAGTTATGGACCGGACCAGCCGGTTACCATGAAGAAGGCCTATAAATAGGCACCTACAGTTTACAGAAACAAGTTGTTCAAGAGTGATTCAGATTGTTGTTCAAGTGGATCACATTGTTGAAGAACAAGTTATTAAAGTGATACACAGAGTATCAAATCAAGAAGATCTTGCAGTCCAAGTGCAGATCTAAGAAGTTGGAGAGAGAGGGCTCCATCCAAGTAATCAGCCTCAGGAACTAGGCTGAGAAGAAGGATTCAGATTCATTCTGGATCTTAAGTGGCAGAGGTCAAGGAACTACTGCAGGAGGATTCAGTCTTATTCAGTTCTACTCAAGAAGCTTTGAAGAAAGCTAAGTCAGATTGAATCCAGCTGAGTTCTTCCAAGAACTCATCAAGAAACTCTCAACTCCCCTCTTTTATTTCTGAGTTGTTGGGTTAATATTTGCAATACATTTTTAACTTGTAGGATCCTTTGGATCTGAGTGAATTGTAAGCTTGTATTTATAAAGGCCGAGGGTAGGGCTTGAGGGCCTGAGTGTAGGAGATTGTTATCTCTGAGTGTAGGCCTTGGTTGGCTGAGTGTAGGCCTTGGTTGGCTGAGTGTAGGCCTTGGTTGGCTGAGTGTAGGCCTTAATTGGCTGAGTGTAGGCTTTGGGATAAAGCTGAGTTGTAAGGCTCTGGGCCTGAGGTGTAGGAACCAATTTGGGTTCTGAGACAGTGGAGGAGTTTGGCCGAATCTAGTACACTGCTAGATAGGCGAAGGGGGAAAGTGGATGTACCCAAAGATTGGGGAACCACTATAAAACCTTGTGTATGCTGTGCTGTGATTGTGCTGTGACTGTGTATGCTGTGTTATTGCTGTGCAAAAGTAAAGTAGATTTTGTGATAGAACTGTTTGCTGCCATTAAAGTGCAAAAAGGATTAGGTCACCTATTCACCCCCCCCCCCCCCTCTAGGTGTTTAGGTACCATATCTTTCAAGTGGTATCAGAGGGAGGTTCCTCAAAAAGGACTAACAGTCTGAGGAGATCCTGTTTGGCAGATTCAGTGTAAGGCAAAACACAGATTCAAGAAATTCAAGAAAATCAAGAAACATGGGTTCCTCTGAGAATCACAAGGAATTGGGTTCCATGAAATTACCCATATGCAGGAAAGAGATCTTTGGGATTTGGAAGGAAAGGGTAAGGCTGTTTATGGAGGCCTCAGACCCTAGAATCTACATCACAGTAAAGGAAGGGCCTTATTTGCCCATGAAGATTTCAGTTTTAGATGCAAATCAGAGAACTCCAAAGGATTTCTCTGAGATGACTAAGGATGAGATTGTCCTAGCCACAATGGATAAGAGGGCACAGAACATAATAGTGAGTGCCATTGATGATGCAACTTTTTAGAATCTTATACACTGTAAGACAGCCAAAGAGATGTGGGACACTCTTATAGTGTATATGGAAGGATCTAAAGAAGTCAGACAAGATAGAAAATCCTTGCTAAATCAGGAGTATGAGAGTTTTAGACAAGGTAAAGGTGATAGCATAACTGAGTGCTACAAGAAGTTCTACATAATAGTTAATGAACTCATGTCTTATGGAAGAGAGTTCAGTAACTATGAACTAAATGATAAGTTCTTAAGGTCCCTAACCAAAGATTGGGACACAAAGATCTGTACCATTAGAGAAATGGCTAAGTTGGGAGAAATTCCTCCTCCTACACTATTTAGCAAGTTGTTGTCATATGAAATGCAATTGACAGTGAGGAAAGAGGAGGAGAAGTGCACAAGAATTGAACACAAGGAAAGATCAGTTGCTTTCAAGACAGAAGTTCCCAGAAAGTGCAGGAATAAGTCATCAACTCCACCTCCAGAGGTAGTTGAATCAGAATCAGATGAGTCAGTCAGCACAAAGACTGAGAGCAGTGAAAGTGATGAAGACTTTGCTGCCTTCACTAGACACTTTCAGAAATTCTTGAAGAAGAAACAGTGGAGGTCAAGACCTTCTACTTCAAAGGGAAAGGAAGTCTTTTATCAGGAGAAAAAGCCTTCAAAGAAAGACAGGAAGAGGACAAAGTCAAGCAAGGTAACTGGATCTAAGATAGTGTGCTATTGCTGCAATAGACAGGGCCATGTTATTGCAGATTGTTCAGAGAAGAGAAAGGAATCTGGTGACAGGAAAAAGGCTCACTTCAAAGGCAAGAAAGAGAAGTCTTTTGTTGCCAAGAAAGAGAAGACTCTATCAGATATCTCTTCTTCAGAAACTGAGTCTGAGGCTGAAGCCTACATAGGGTTATTTGCTGAAGAAGAGGAGGAAGAATTCATGCAGTTAATGGAGTCTATTTATGAACAAGAAGACAGTCAAGGCCAAGGGCTAATGACTTTGACAGAGAGTGCCAAAATCCTGGAGCAGCCAGGACCCAGTCAGGTACAAAGTTCAAGTTTAAATTCAGTTTCTTGTTCTAGTTCAGATTCAGATTCTTCTTCATCAAGTGATGAAAGTGTATCTGAGTCTGAGGGTGATATTCATCAGCTTATAGATGAATATAAGGTGTTGTTGCAGGCTTACAAGAAAAGCAAGACCCTAGCCAAAAGTCAGGCAAAGGAAATTGCTATTCTTAAAGATGCAGCAACAGATTTTGAGAAGTCTTTTGATCAAAAACTGAATGAGATAGCCAGGTTGAAGCACATAATAGTGATTCAAATGGGTACTATATCATTTAAAAATAATCAAATCAAGAGTCTGGAGATCAATCTTCAGAAAGAGAGAGAGCTTGTTGCTAGGTTTTCTAAACCTAAGTCAGTGTTACCTTTAATTGATGAATTTGTTCATCATAAAGGCAAGGCTGGACTGGGCTTTATTAGACCTGCAGGGACTGAGCAGTCCAAGTCTAAGTCCAAGGGCAAAGCCCCAACATTCAACAAGCCTGCTGTAGATAAGACAGCCAAGGCTGTACCTAAGCAAAGGTACAATAAATTTGAATGTTGGTGCTGTGGCAAAGTTGGCCATTTTGTAGTGGACTGTTGACACAATACTAGTGCCAAAGTGAGTACCAAACTACCTGTTGGAAAGCCAGTGGGTAGCTTTGTCAGATTGCAGACTAACAAGTACCAAGGACCCAAGAATTCTTTGGGTTCTAAGGTTCATCAATCTGTTTTGCAGGTGAGTCCAAGTGGCCATACCCCAACATGGTACTTGGACAGTGGATGTTCCAGACATATGACTGGAACTAGAAGATTACTAAAGGACTATATTCCAGTAAAAGATGGTCCAAAAGTAACCTTTGGTGGTTCTGAAAAAGGAATCATCAAAGGATTTGGTAACATTTCTACAAACTTAGTTATCATTACTCAAGTGGCTTATGTTAAAGGGTTAAAACACAACCTAATAAGTATAAGTCCATTAAGTGATGTAGGGTATGACATCTCATTTGTTAAAAATGGTTGTCATATCAAGAGGTCAAGTGATCAAGAGATCATTTTGATAGGTTATAGGAAGAGGAATGTCTACTGCCTAGACATTATGGTTGAGAACAATGGTTCTCCAGTTTGTCTTGTAGCTGATGAGACAGTCTCTCATTGTGTCAAATGGCACAAGAGGCTTGCCCATCTTAACTACAAGACTATTAGCAAACTCTTTAACAAAGAGTTAGTGAGGAATGGTCCTCAAGTTAAGTGTGTTAAAGATGGTATTTGCTCAGCTTGTCAAAAGGGCAAACAGACTAAATCCACCTTTAGAAGCATAGAAAACAAAGATGCTGTGAGGTGTTTATACCTCTTGCATATGGATCTCTTTGGTCCAATGCCAGTTCACAGCTTAGGTAGGAAGGTCTATACCTTTGTAGTTGTAGATGACTACTCAAGGTTTTCCTGGGTGTTCTTCTTAAGACAGAAATCTGAAACACCTAGTGTCTTCTATAGCTTTGTCAAGCAAATTCAGAATGAACTAAATAGTACAGTGGTCAAAATTAGAAGTGACCATGGTACTGAATTTCAGTCTGATACCATGACAAAACTATGTGAAGACTTTGGGATATTTCAAGAATTCTCTTCACCTAGAACACCTCAGCAAAATGGCATTGCTGAGAGGAAGAATAGAACCTTGATAGAGGCTGGTAGGACCCTACTAAGTGATACATCACTGCCAGAATATTTCTGGGCTGAAGCAGTTAATACTGCATGCCATGTTATAAATAGGGCTACCATCACTAAAAGGCTAAACAAGACCCCCTATGAAGTTGTGAAAGGCAGGAAACCAAACCTATCCTATTTTAGGATCTTTGGTTGTAAATGCTTCATACTTAACAATGGGAAGTCTTACTTAACTAAGTTTGCTGCCAAGTCCCAAGAGGGAATTTTTGTTGGGTACAACAATAATAGTAAGGCTTATAGAGTCTACAACTTGACTACACAAGTTGTAGAAGAATCAGTGCATGTAGTTTTTGATGAGACTAAACTTATTAACAATGAGTTGTCTAGTAGTGTATGCAGCCCCACAGGTTTAACAAAGAAAATGGACAAGTTAACTATAGAAGAAGTGCCTGCTGCAAGACAGCAAGTAGAAGAAAGTAGCTGTTGTCCAGGGGAGAACTACATGTGCCAATTGCTGAAGAAATACAAGGAATACAGCATGATGCAGATGCTGAAGTGGTTCAACCAGAAGTTAGGATGCCTCCAGCCCACAGGCATCTTAGAGATCATCCAGTAGAGCTGATTATTGGAGATCCAAGACAAGGAGTTCAAACCAGGAGTAGAAACATGAATGCAGCAATCTACTCCAGCTTTCTGTCACAAGTTGAACCTAAGAAGTTTGAAGAAGCAATACAAGATCCACAATGGACTGAAGCAATGCAAGAAGAACTTAATCAGTTCAAGAGGTGCAAGGTCTGGGAATTAGTTCCTAAACCTAAAGACCACAATGAAATAGGAATTAAGTGGATCTACAGGAATAAGATGGATGAACAAGGGGTCATTGTACAACCCTGTGTCCGGCGAGCGGGTCCCGCTAGGAAGGTTGAGCAGGCCTGTCCCCGCGACCCGCACCCGAGCAGCAGAACGGGCTGAACGACTGAAGGGCTGGCCCGCTCCCGCCCATCTCAGGCGAGCGAGCCGGCGACCCGCAGCAAGCGAGCCGGACCCGCGATTGGCGACCCGCCGGCCAACCCCCCGTACGCGACCTGGCTGCCGATCCGCCCGACAGAAGACAGGCAGCTCGCCCCTATCGGCTCGCGCTCGCCCAGGGAGGATAGGCGAGCCACGAAGCCAGACTGCGCCCGCCTCCTGCGGGAGAACTGAAGGCGAGCTGACCGCCCGGGGGTGCGAATAGCTACTCAGAACAGCGGAGCCTCGCTGTTGGCAGACCAGGTTGGACTGCGCATAGCTGTTCAGAACATCGGAGTTTGGCTGTTGGCATACCCAACCAGGGGCCTTTTGGTACTTCCAGGTCAGTCCTTTTGGTTATTGGCAGTTCAGATTCTGAAAATCTATAAATAAGACCCAAGGGGTACCTCAGAGGAGACGCTTTCAGTGCCTCCTTGCTCTCATTCTCAAGTGTTCTCTGAGGGTACCTTAGCTCGGCTCTTGGCTAAGGAGGGGAAGCGCTCAGAGATCTTCCGGGTTTGTGGTGGGACCTCCCTGCCGAGCCCTTGGGTCTGTTTTCTCTTGTATCTCTCGTTGTTTTTCTTGCAGGAGCGAAGTAGGCGCGAGACCACCCCTTCCCCAAGGGTAGAACTCCACAAGAGGCCGGATTCCGGTTCCAACATTTTGGTGCGGTGAGCGTGGACAGTGGTCAGTGTAGAAAAGCTTCGGCGAGCACAATGACGGGAGGTCAGGGATTGGACAGACAGGACTCGCCACCCCCCCCCGCCTCTCGCAACGGTGGGGATGTTGGAGGATTTCAGGAACGAGGTGCTGAACCTCGTCAAGTTCGCACTCGGCGCGCGGGCCGAGTGCTCGACTCCGGCGATCCCGATCGCGGCCGCCCCCTCTTTGGGCGAGGATGCCCCCGGCAGGCGAGCCGGGAAGGAGGTGGCAGAAGAAGGCCGAGGAAGCGAGCTCCCGGGGCGCGAGCTCTTCCCCGGCTCGGCAGGCCGAGGCCGGTTCAGCGAGTTGGGCCCGCGAGACTCGCCGGCCCGCCAGGTGGGGGGAGGCAGCCCCTTCAGCGAGCTGGTCTCCTCAGCTCCAGTACCAGACGGATTCAGGGAGCCCGAGATGACCTACTACACCGGGAAGGGAGACCCGGTTCAGCACGTCCAGTGGTTCGAGGATGTAGTCTCCATCCGTCAGATGTCGGACGGATTCAAGTGCCGCCTCTTCGCCATCACCCTCCGAGAGAAGGCAAGGGAGTGGTTCCACCAGCTGCCGGCCAGTTCCATCTATTGCTTCGAGGACCTGCGCCGAGGGTTCATGTTGAGGTTCACTACCTCAAAGAAGAGGAAGAAGGAGTCTGAGTCCCTGTTCCACATAAAGCAGGGGGTGAACGAGACGTTGGGGAGCTACGTCGATCGGTTCCAGGAGGAGGTTACCCAAGTCCAGGAGATGACGGGCCACAGTTTGATGATGGCCTTCACACTGGGCCTGCAGCAGGGTTTCTTCCGCATGGAGCTGAAGAGAATTCCCCCCCTCTCCTACGAGGAGCTGATGGAGAGGGCGGCGAGAGAGGTCGACGGGGAGGCGTCGAACCCAGAATTTGCAAGGAAGTTGGCCAGGTGGGCGACTGAGGAGGAAAAGGAGTCGAAGGGAGGAAGAGGACAGGAAGAGAGGAGGGGGGAGCCCAGGCAGAGGGAGCAGAGGGAGCAGAGGTAGCTCCAAGGACAGCAGCCGGGGTGGGGGCGTCAGGAGCCCGACCGTAGGCTGGGCTGGAGACCAGAGTGGCAGGGGCAGGGGCCACAGAGGGGATACTACGGGAGAGGTCACTATCAGGGGAGGCAGGACCAGTTCCACCCACCAGGCTGGAGGCAGGGTCAGAGGCCGCGGCTCCCCGATCAGGAGGAGGCCATGGCCATAGCTTTGGGAGCAAGGAGAGGGGTCATGAGAAGGAGGAGAAGAGAGTTCAGGGTGGAGCTGCCCTACTTCGACTTCCATCAGGAAGAGGGGCATGCAACAGCCACATGCCCGGAGTTCTTGGAGATGAGAGGGAACAGGGGTCGGCAGCAGCAGCAGGAGGAGGTGCGGCAGGAAGTGAGGATCGAGGAGGTCCTGCCTCGGGCGGAGGAGGATCGCTGTGAAGACCGGGTGGATGTGGGGACCCGAGGAGGGATCGGAGTGATCCACGGGGGAGTGGGAGTCGAGGCTTCCCGCAAGGCAAGTCTCCACACCATGTATCGGCGGAGCGTCGCCTCTACGTCCCAAACCCCGCCGCCAGAGGAGAGGATCACCTTCTCCAGAAGTGATATGGCGGACCACGAGGATCCGTTCTGTGATGCGCTGGTCATCAAGGCCGCCATCGAGAACTTCACTGTCTCTCGGATCCTCGTGGACAATGGGAGCTCCGTGAGCGTCGTCTTCAAAAAGGCATTTGACGCGATGCAGGTGGAAGCTAAGAGGGTGCTGGCCTCGGACGGGCCCTTGTTCGGGTTCTCGGGAGAAAGGAAGGAGGTAGAGGGAGGAGTCGGCCTCCATGTCACCCTAGGGGGGCAGTCCCGAAACTGCAAGTTCGTCATTGTGGACGCCCCCAGCAGCTACAGTGCAATCTTCGGGAGGCCCCTGATCAGCGCCTTCCGCTGCGTCCCCTCGTCTTTCCATCAGTGCCTGAAGTTCAACGCTGAGGGGGTGCAGGTCAGGGTTAGGGGAGACCCGAAGGTGGCGCGGGAATGCTACGTCACCGCGGTAAACACCATCTCTTGGCAGGAAGGAGCCGAGGAGATGGGGCGGAGGATGGAGGAGGACGAGCAGGAAGCCGGAGAGGTGGAGCTGGGGGCGAAGGACTGCGCAGAGAAGGCGGAAGGAGGAGATATGGAGGAAGTGGCCGAAGTGAGGGCCGTAGGAGGGGAGATGGAGGTAGAGGTCCCCGTTCCGGAGGAAGGGGACGCCGAAGGATGGGGGGAGCAGTCCAGGCTGGAGGCCGCATAGGAGGTGGTGGAACTGGAAGTGCTCACCCGCGGAGGCAGGGTGGAGAGGATCCGCGTCAGCGGGGGGCTGACCCCGGAGGACCAGGGCAGGATGCTGGAGTGCATCCAGAAGAACGTGGACATCTTCGCCTGGAGCGCCGCGGAGATGCCGGGGGTTGACGCGGATGTGGCTTGCCACCGCCTCAACCTGGACCCGGGAACACGCCCTGTCCAGCAAAAGAAGAGGTCCACGGCGGACAGGCTGGCGGAACCCATCAGGGAGGAAGTGGCGAAGCTTCTCAAAGCCGGCTTCGTGTCCGAAATTCAGTACCCCGGCTGGGTCTCAAACGTTGTGATGGTTAAAAAAGGAGACGGCCGCTGGCGGTTGTGTATCGATTTCTCTCTTCTTAATAAAGCTTGTCCTAAGGACTGTTACCCTTTGCCTCGGATCGACGCGCTGGTTGATTCCGCCGTCGGCTTTTCTGTAATGAGTTTTTTAGATGCCTTTTCAGGTTACCACCAGATCAGGATGCACCCCCCGGACATCAAGGATGTCTCATTCATCACAGGGGACGGCTGCTATTGCTACAAGATGATGCCGTTCGGGCTGAAGAACGCTGGGGCCACCTACCAAAAAATGATGGATAGGGTCTTCAAGGAACAGAGGGGGAGGAACTTGGAGGTATACGTGGACGACCTCATGATCAAGAGCCGGGACGTGGACTCCCACCTCCGGGACCTGGAGGAGACGTTCGCCACCCTGCGTAGATACAAGATGCGGCTGAATCCCCTTAAGTGCGTTTTTGGGGCTAGCCGAGGGAAGTTCTTGGGGCACCTCCTCACCCCCGCGGGGGTCGAGCTAAACCCGGACAAGGTCAAGGCTATCCTGGAGTTGGGGTCCCCGCGGAATGCGAAGGAGGTCCAGCGGCTGACAGGGAAGCTAGCAGGACTGAGCCGCTTCCTTTCTCGGGCAGGGGAGAAGTACTCCCCCTTCTTCAAAATGCTGAGGGGAGGCCAGAGGTTCGAATGGAGCCAGGAATGTGAAGAGGCCTTCCAGGCCCTCAAGGTGCAGTTGACACAAGCTCCGCTGCTCCAGGGGCCGAAGGAGGGTGAGGATTTGTTCTTATATCTCGGGGTTGGGGCAGAGGCCTTGAGCTCCGTCTTAGTACGTGAAGAGGGGAAGAGGCAGCTCCCCATTTATTATGTCAGCCGGGTCCTGAGGAAGGCCGAGCTCCGGTACCCGATCCTGGAGAAGCTTGCATTCGCATTAATCATCTCGGCTCGAAGGCTACGACCCTACTTCCAGGCACACTCAATCCGAGTGGTGACCGACCATCCTCTCCGCAACGTCTTCGAGGGGGTGGAGCATTCAGGCCGGCTGGCCAAGTGGTCGGTGGAGCTAAGCGAGTTCGATGTCTCTTTCGTTCCGCGGCTCTCGATCAAAGCTCAGGCGATGGCCGACTTCCTGGCCGACTACGTGGTGGAAGTAGCGGAGGAGGAGCTCACCCGCCCGACTCCTTGGAAGGTGAGGGTGGATGGAGCCTCAGGAAGGCATTCTCTCGGAGTAGGAGTGATTCTGGAAAACCCTCAAGGGACTCGGATCGAGCAGACGGTGGTGGTGCATTTTCCCATTACCAACAACCAGGCTGAGTACGAAGCAGTGATAGCGGGACTACGCCTGGCCAGGGAGTTGGGGGTGCTGTATGTGGAGGTCCTGACAGACTCCATGGTGGTGGCTTCCCAGATCAACGGGGAGTTCGAAGCAAGGGAGCCCGCTTTGAAGTTATACTTGGCCAAAGTAAAGGGGGTCATAGGGACCTTCCAGACCTTCTCCATCCGGCACGTGCCAAGGGGGGAGAATGAGCAGGCCGACCAACTGGCGAAGCACGGCCCCCGGGCAGGGGGCACCATCACCGACCTGTTTCGCCCCTCCATCGAAGAAGGATAGCTCATGGAGATCGATCAGCAGCCCTCGTGGATGGACCCAGTAGTAGTTTTCCTCTCCACGGGAGAGTATCCGGAGGGAGTAGACAGGAAGAAGCTGAGACACAAGTCCGCCTACTATCTCCTTAAAGACGGGCAGCTATACAGAAAGACCCTCTCTGGGATGCTGGCCCGCTGCGTGTCCGAGGGCGAGGCGCAGAGGATCTTGGAAGAAGTCCACTCCGGGGAGTGCGGGAGTCATTCCGGGAGTCGGACCCTGGAGGGGAGGATAGTCAGGCAGGGGTATTTCTGGCCCACCCTGGGCCGGGACGCCGCGGGGTTCGCAAGAAGATGTCATAAGTGCCAGCTGTTCGCCCCCCTCCAGCTACAGCCGGCCCAACAACTCAAGAGCATCACGGCCCCCTGGCCCTTTGCAATCTGGGGAATGGATCTGGTTGGACCGTTCCCCCAGGCCAGCGGCCAGAGAAGATTCCTCCTAGTGATGATCGACTACTTCTCAAAGTGGATGGAGGTGAAGGCGTTGGCCAAGGTGACCTCCCAGGTAATCAGGAACTTCGTTTGGGGGGAGATCATCTGTCGCCATGGGCTGCCCCAGGCCATCGTCACAGACAACGGGCCTCAGTTCGCCAGTGTCGAGTTCACCAGTTTCTGCGAGCAGCTTGGGATCGACCTCAGATTCGCCTCGGTCCACCACCCCAGGAGCAACGGGCAGGTGGAGGCGGCAAACAAAATTATCGTCAATCTCCTCAAGAAGAAGGTGGAAAACTTGAGGGGGAGCTGGGTGGAGCAGCTCCCCGCCGTTCTTTGGGCCCTTAGAACCACTCCTAACACGGCCACGGGGGAGACCCCCTTCAAGCTCTCCCATGGGTGCGAGGCGGTGCTCCCCATAGAATTTGAAGTTCAAACACCGCGAGTCGGAATGGCCAAGGAGGGCAGAGAGGAATGGCAAGCCGAGAACGGGGAGGAACTGAGACTCTCCCTTGACATGGTGGAAGAGTTGAGGGATCTTTCGGCCATCCGACAGGAGGAGGTCAAAAGGAGGATGGCAAAATACTTTGACAAACATGTCAGGGTCAAGCAGTTCACGGAAGGGGACCTGGTACTGAAGAAGGCGGACGCGGCAGGAAGGTCAGCGTCCGTAGGGAAACTCAACCCCAGCTGGGAAGGGCCATTCATTGTGAAGGAAGCTTTGAAGTCGGGGGGCTATCGGCTCCAAAATGTAGAGGGCGAGGCCCTGAGTCTCACCTGGAGTGGAGACGACTTGAAGAGATTTTTTCCCTAATTTCCTGTAAGCAACACGATTTATTACAATGAAGCTTTTCTTCTCTCCCCCCAGGATTGTCATACCTAAGCTTGCTCAGAGAGTTGGAATGAACTTGGACCCCGAGAAGATCCCGCTGCCAGGCTCCCACCTAGCTGGAAGGGCCGGAAGTCACTCGGTGTCATCCCTAGCCTCGAGAAGATCCCGCTGCCAGGCTCCCACCTAGCTGGCAGGGCCGGAAGTCACTCGATGGAATGAACTTGGACCCCGAGAAGATCCCGCTGTCAGGCTCCCACCTAGCTGGCAGGGCCGGAAGTCACTCGGTGTCATCCCTAGCCTCGAGAAGATCCCGCTGCCAGGCTCCCACCTAGCTGGCAGGGCCGGAAGTCACTCGATGGAATGAACTTGGACCCCGAGAAGATCCCGCTGCCAGGCTCCCACCTAGCTGGCAGGGCCGGAAGTCACTCGGTGTCATCCCTAGCCTCGAGAAGATCCCGCTGCCAGGCTCCCACCTAGCTGGCAGGGCCGGAAGTCACTCGATGGAATGAACTTGGACCCCGAGAAGATCCCGCTGCCAGGCTCCCACCTAGCTGGCAGGGCCGGAAGTCACTCGGTGTCATCCCTAGCCTCGAGAAGATCCCGCTGCCAGGCTCCCACCTAGCTGGCAGGGCCGGAAGTCACTCGATGGAATGAACTTGGACCCCGAGAAGATCCCGCTGCCAGGCTCCCACCTAGCTGGCAGGGCCGGAAGTCACTCGGTGTCATCCATAGCCTCGAGAAGATCCCGCTGCCAGGCTCCCACCTAGCTGGCAGGGCCGGATGTCACTCGATGGAATGACTCAGAAAGCAACGACCTGCGACCCAGAACAAATCGCGTTGTCGGACTCCCACCTAGCCGGCAAGGCCGGGAACTACTCGAAAAGCGTGCGCAGCAAGACGGAATCACAAGAGTTAGTCAAAAAAGAGGGAAAGGGTCTAGCATAGCCCCACCCTCAGACCCCAGGAAAGGTGGTCGAGTAAACGCAAAGGCCTGGCGAGAGTCCGCAGAGAATTAAGCATGCGGCCGAGGGACGAGCCAGCTCGCCTCGCTCGGCGGACGAGCCAGCTCGCCTCGCTCGGCGGACGGGCAGCCGCCTCGCCAGAGCCAGGCCGCAGGGGCAGGTCGCGCCATCCGGCAATGACAGCGTTGGAAAAATAAGGCAGGCGAAAAAGGCATTCATAAAAGGAACAATAGCTAAAAATATGAAGTATAAGCGCAACTCGAACATACATCTCAGAACAGATTGTTACACATAATAATGTTCATCTAAAAAGTAAATTACAAAAAGTAAGGGGGGGGGGGGCGCGAGATCTAGAAACCCTAAAGGGGCTGGAAGGCCTTGTCGCCAGGGTCCGGCACGGGGAGAAACAGCGCCGGCACAACGTCTTCCGCCGAAAGCTCTGCCGCCTCACCCGTAAGCAGATCCGCGCGCCGCAGCATTTGCATCGTGTATTTCGCCGCGCTGGCCGCGTTCTTTTGCATTAGCACTTCCAGGTCATGGTCAGAGAGGTGCTCGCGCGGGCAGACCCTGCTGTCTGGAGGAGGAGCAGCGGCGGCGGCCTCCAGCTCACGTACCCGGGCCTCCAGCGCCGCCTTCTCCTGGCCAAGGGTGGCAATCTCGGCACCCATTCGACTCGCCGTCGCCGCATCCTAAAAAAAGGAATGGGAATAATCATGAGCTGTGTTCGCGAGAGGGAAAGGGTAACTCAGGTTGAGCGCGTACCACCCCGCCCAGGTACTGCGCGAGGGTCTCCTCGGCAGCGGCGGCTCGCCCTCTCTGAAGGTCCACGTCCACCCGAGCGAGCTTTCGGGCCTCTTCCTTCTCATCCGCCATCTTTTGGATGGACGCGGCGTTCCGCTCCACCTGGGTGCAGCGTCTCCCCACCATATGAGCCAGCTCCAAACCGCGCACCTGGGCCCGCGCGCTCTCATGAATCAGCACTCGCGTCTCCTCCTTGTCATAAATGGCGGCGTCTTCGCGCGAGTACAGACCAAAGGAGAAGCTGTACGCCTCCCCGCCGATAGTATCCTGCTCCATCCAGCTCGGCAGCAGGGTCGAGATCGTTGCACGGTTCGACTCCTTGTCCCACGCCAGGAGCGGGACGCCGAGCTCGTCCAAGTACTTCTCGCCGTAGCCGAAGTTACGATGCCCTCTCGGCACCGGCTCCGCAGCGGCTTCAGACCCGCCCGGCGGCGCGGAGGTGCCCGCCGCCCCGACCGGGGAGTCGCTGGTCGAAGCAACCAGCAGGGGCGAGGGGGCCTCAGTCGGCAAGATCGCGGGGGCCTTGCCCTTTCTTTGGCCTCGCGGAGGGTTGTTGATCCGCGGTCTTCGCCGACTTCGGCGGAGGCGCTGACTGTCCGCCGCCCGGTCGCTTCTTGGCCGGGACCGATGGGATGTCGCGCTGGGCGGCATCCGCAGCCTGGGCGCGGGCGAGAACCCCGGGGGGAATCCGAGCGCTCTCGTAAGGGGGGTGAAGAGGGATGTCGCGTTCAGCTGCGAAGAAGGGAAGGTGAGATGAAAGAAGAGTGGGAAAGTAAGGCCTAACGGAGACGAGTGGCAAACCTCCGCCCGGCGGGACAGCCGCGAGGTCGTCAAGGTGGCGGCACAGGAACGCGACCTCAAAGTTCTTCCCAGCGAAGAACGCGCACAGATCAGCTTCGTGGCCGCCTAGGCTGGGTGGCCGGTAGCTCGCCTCGCTGAGCTGCACCGGTGAGAAGGGCACGTTGCCGAAGTCCCCTTTGACGAACAGGAACTTCTTCAGCCAGTTGTGGCTCTTGTTAACTGTCTCCCGCATCTTGAGGTGGGCGCTGGAGAAGTAGGCCGTCCCGTCTCGATTCGCCCTGAAGGAGAACAGCTTCCGGAACACTGCGAGGCTGAACTCCACCCGCTCCTCTCGCAGGAAGCATGCGAACCCCATCATTACGGCGATGGAGTTCGGGGTCATCTGGCCCAGGACGACCCCGAAGTATTTTAGCACCTGGCGCACCTCGGGCCACAGGGGGAGTCGCAGGCCTACCTCAAAGTGAGCGAGAGGGATGGCGAGCTCATCCCTAGACAGGTCGTTGATTTTCTCCCCCTCTTCGGGTCGCCTCGCAGAGAACCCGGCTGGGATGTGGTCACCTAGAGCTTCCAAGTATTCGCGCTCTGTGATAACGGCGCGAGGGAAATCATGCTCGGAGAAGGTCCAAGCGCACTTGCTTTGGCCGTCCACGTCGCCGCCGCCTCCGCCCATCCCCGTCGAGTCACCGCCGAACGCGCGAGAAAAAGCCAGAAGGCGAACACAGACGATACTCCGCGGGAACGGGAAGCAAGAAAGTTTGGAATCAGTGGAGAAATTAGGGCCTGCAAGGCCTATTTATAGGGAAAGAGAAAGGGCGGGAAACTTCCCGCCGAAAGGCGGGGTGCGGATAGCCAAAAATCAGCCCGACGGTTCGACTTCCCGCGCGCGACCGCACCTCAAAGGTCGAGCCGGCACGGTTCTCGCCCGGCTGCAACCGCGGGAGACCAGCGCGGGCGAACCAACCCCAACCCGCACCCGCACGCCGTTCCGCGCAAGACGGGAGACTCCCGTCTTGCGAGCTCCTCAGCTCGCCCTCGCCCCGATCAGCGCAAAAGGAAGAATGGACCTTTCCCTTAACCCGCCCACAGAAAACAAAAGAAAAGCAGCACGATAATTTCAATACATCTCAGCAACAAAATAGTTAGGCCCATAGGCGGGCTGAAAGAGTCGCAAGCAATTACAAATACAAGATAACTACGAAATGACAATAACCCCGCGGTATCCCGCGAGCGAGGGGAAAACAACTGGGTCAGTACTCGACCCACTTCCACCTGTGCCGCCTCTTCGTTCCCGACCGAGGCGGCACACGGGGATCATGGTAATCGCGAACCGCCACCAGCTCCCGCTGAGCCAGGCCGACCTGCTCCACGGCGCTCTTAAGATGCCCCTCGGCTCGCGTTATATGCACGCCCGGCGAGGTGACATCGTCGTCTTCCGCTTCGCGCGGAGGGCCCTCCAAGGCCGCGAGCCGGGCCTCGGTCTCGGCCTTGTCGTCATCGATTCTCTTCATGATCTCCTGCAGCAGCAGTGTGTGTTTCTGGAATAGCCGCGTCACCTGCCTCTTCATCCCCGCCGCATCGGTCGGTTCGCCCAGATAGTCAGAAACACTGTCCACGTCAGGCGGAGGCGAGTAACCTTCGCTCATCTCGGTCTCAGGAGAGGCCCTGTGAAAGCCTGCAAGCGGGGAGGGGTCAGAATGAGCGAGCAAGAGACAAAGCCAACGACAAAAACCAGCTCACCAGGGGTTGGCACATCGCCCGCACAGACAGATGGGCGAGAAGAGCCCGGCCGACCCTGAAAGTTTCCTCCCTCGAGGGTCTCAAGAGATTTCCCCAGCCCGTGGGAGACCGCCGGACAGGGAGTTTCCAGAGGTGGGCGCTTCAGAACCGGGGAACCAGCGATCTTCTCGGGCGACTCGCGAGAGGGGCGATCCTCTCACCCATTCCCCGCCCCCTCACAGGGGATCGCCTGCAAAATAAGGGGTCAAAGGTACAGCAATAACTCGCGGAAGGTCACGTCCACCGGGGATTACCTCGACACCCGCGGCCGAGCTGGATCCCGGACAGTCGCCCGCCAGAGACCGCCTGACAATCTTCCCCTTCGCCGGCCTGAAGACAGGGCCGGGAGACCCGCGTGATAACCAAGGGGCAGCCTCGAGGGCCTCCTCCTGAGTCTTCAGGCTCGCTGCCGCCAGGCGAGCTCGCACCTCTTCGCTGACCGGCATCGAGAAATTAAGGTCTGCTCAAAGGAAATGAAGGGATCTGGGGAGCCTCCTTCAGGGGTTAGCGGTGCGTATTTATAGCAGGACAGTGGGCCCCTACCAGAAGATTCCCTGCCAGCTCAGCACAGAGCTCGCCGAACACGCGGGTTGGATGATTTTTTCCGAGCTTGATTCAAGCTCAAAAAGAGCGGGGATTGTGTACAACCCTGTGTCAGGCGAGCGGGTCCCGCCAGGAAGGTTGAGCAGGCCTGTCCCCGCGACCCGCACCCGAGCAGCAGAACGGGCTGAACGACTGAAGGGCTGGCCCGCTCCCGCCCATCTCAGGCGAGCGAGCCGGCGACCCGCAGCAAGCGAGCCGGACCCGCGATTGGCGACCCGCCGGCCAACCCCCCGTACGCGACCTGGCTGCCGATCCGCCCGGCAGAAGACAGGCAGCTCGCCCCTATCGGCTCGCGCTCGCCCAGGGAGGATAGGCGAGCCACGAAGCCAGACCGCGCCCGCCTCCTGCGGGAGAACTGAAGGCGAGCTGACCGCCCGGGGGTGCGAATAGCTACTCAGAACAGCGGAGCCTCGCTGTTGGCAGACCAGGTTGGACTGCGCATAGCTGTTTAGAACAGCGGAGTTTGGCTGTTGGCAGACCCAACCAGGGGCCTTTTGGTACTTCCAGGTCAGTCCTTTTGGTTATTGGCAGTTCAGATTCTGAAAATCTATAAATAAGACCCAAGGGGTACCTCAGAGGAGACGCTTTCAGTGCCTCCTTGCTCTCACTCTCAAGTGTTCTCTGAGGGTACCTTAGCTCGGCTCTTGGCTAAGGAGGGGAAGCGCTCAGAGATCTTCCGGGTTTGTGGTGGGACCTCCCTGCCGAGCCCTTGGGTCTGTTTTCTCTTGTCTCTCTCGTTGTTTTTCTTGCAGGAGCGAAGTAGGCGCGAGACCACCCCTTCCCCAAGGATAGAACTCCACAAGAGGCCGGATTCCGGTTCCAACAGTCATCATTAAGAATAAGGCTAGACTGGTTGCTAAAGGATATATGCAAGAAGAAGGTATTGATTTTGATCAAACCTTTGCTCCAGTAGCCAGACTGGAAGCCGTAAGGATGTTCTTGGCCTATGCAACCTATCAAGGATTCAAGGTGTACCAAATGGATGTCAAGTCAGCATTCCTAAATGGTAATCTTAAGGAAGAAGTTTATGCGGAGCAGCCTTCAGGTTTTGTTGATCCAACTCTACCTCATCATGTCTATAGACTTAGGAAAGCTTTATATGGGTTAAAGCAAGCCCCTAGGACTTGGTATGAAACCCTATCTAGTTTCCTCATTGAGAACAAGTTCTCAAGGGGGAAAATAGATAAGACTCTATTCCTTAGGGAATCTAGAGGCAAAGTTATACTAGTCCAAATATATGTAGATGACATTATATTTGGGTCTACTGAAAGCAGCCTTTGCAAAAAGTTTGCAAAACTTATGCAAGGTCAGTTTGAGATGAGTAGTATGGGAGAGCTGAAGTTTTTCTTGGGTCTCCAAGTTAAACAGACTGAGAGTGGTTTGTCCATTTGTCAGTCAAAGTTCACCCTAGAACTCATAAGGAAATATGGTATGGATTCATCCAGCACCATGAAGACTCCTATGGGGTCAAGTATGTCTTTTAGCAAGGATGATGCAAGGAAACCTATAGATGAAACCTTGTATAGAGGGATAGTTGGCTCCCTATTATACTTGACTGCTAGTAGACCTGACATCATGTATGCTACATGTGTTTGTGCCAGGTATCAAGCCTGCCCTAAAGAGTCTCATTTGACAGCAGTCAAAAGAATATTGAGATATCTAAAGGGCACTCCCTATCTAGGCCTCTGGTACCCTAGGAATAGAGATTTTGATCTAACAGGTTATTCTGATGCAGACTTTGCAGGATGCAAAGAGGATAGAAAGAGCACTACTGGAACCTGTCAATTCCTAGGTGGGAGACTAATATCATGGAGTAGCAAAAAGCAAACCAGTGTGGCTATCTCCACAGCTGAGTCAGAGTATGTGGCTGCAGGAAGTTGCTGTGCTCAACTTCTGTGGATTCAACATCAGCTAGAGGACTATGGATTTCAAGTAAGTAGAACTCCACTTTTCTGTGATTCTACAAGTGATATTTCAATAGCTAATAACCCTGTATCGCATAGTAGAACTAAACATATTGAAATTAAATATCATTTTCTTAGGGAGCATGTAGAAAGAAAAGATATTTTACTTGAATATGTTAAAACTGATAATCAAATAGCTGATATGTTTACTAAGCCCCTAGAAGAAGCTAAGTTCAATAGATTCAAAATTGAACTAGGAATGTTAAACTTAGAGTAAGTTTATAGAATTAAAATTGGCTAAGTTAAAATGTGTCGACACATAGACAAGTCTATGTCGACACAGAATAGTGGTGTCGACACTTCAGGTAAAAGGTGTCGACACATCCAGGATGTTAGTGTCGACACTTCAGAATGTTAGTGTCGACACATGACAAGTAGGTGTCGACACATCCAATATGGTGTCGACACTTATGTTTTACTCAGAATTTTCTAAGTAAAGTCTCGACAATGTGTCGAGTTATGTTGTGTCGACACATAACCAAGTGTCGACACATAATATCTGTTGACTAAACTTGTGTCGACACATATGTGTCGAGACATTATAAGTCTGTATCAACACTTATTGCCAGTGTCGACACATTTTAAGTTAGCTGTCCCGTCTGTTCATCTTCAAAATCAGAAAGGTATAAATAGGGTTATGTCTTCGTTTGTCGACACGCTTTCAAAGTTTCGAGACCAAAACTACTGTGTCGACACCTCTCTTTTCTAAAGACAAATTCTACAAACCCTAATGGCACCTAAGCTTGAGGAGAACGTTAACGAGGGTTATGAGCTTGTGCGCGGCGCGTTCGACGATGCTGATCCAGAACTCAAGGCAGTAGTAACCCTAGTCGCCGATTCAGGGTTAGAATACTTAGTTTCAGAACCAACTAAGATATGGAAGAAGGAGGTGCTTGAATTCCTTCATGGAGCTGCAGTAGATGAATCTGGATACAAAATCAAATCCAGAGTTCATGGAGAAAAGGTTAAGGTAACCCCAAAAAGTCTGAGGAAGATTCTTCAATTGCCAAGAACTCAAGATGAAGAAGAGGTTACTGCTTCAAAGACCAGGGAAGCTTTAACCTGGTGTGGTCTTGATCCAAAGATGAAGATAGGATCTGTATTTAACAGGAAAGGCATGAATAATCAAGGAAAATTCATGTCTGAGATTGTGGGAAAAGTCTTACTCAGCAAGACTGGAGGGCATGACAGAGTGTCTGCCCATATGTTTGGCATCATGACAAGGATAATCTTGACTCTGAAACAGATTGGTCTACAGTGGTTTATGAGAAAATTAAAGAAAGTCTGAAGAAGCCCAATCTGGGCAGAATCTTAAGTCTCTACCTAGCTGGTACCATACCAGAGGTAATGAATATTGCTGCAGGCAGCAAGATAAACCACATGAGGAAGATGGATCAAAGGATCTTTTCAAGATGGGACAGGGTGTTGTCCAAAGAAATGTCAACCCCAGAGAAGACAATTACTGAGAAAGATACTCCTCCAAACAAGAAAAGGAAGACAGCTCCTGTGGAACAAGTGTCCACAAGTAGTTCAGGGAGTGAAGAACAAGTTGTTTTCACTCCTGATGATCATGAGGAAGTGCCTGCAGAGAAGAGTCCTGCTGCTCAAGAGACTGCTGAGATCCAGGGGGAGCTACCACAAGCTAGCCCCATCCACAAGGATCAAAGCCAGGGGGAGCCTCTAGTTGTAGAAGAACCATCTACACTGGACAGTGAGCAAGCAACCACCATCATCCAAGAGGTACTCACTGACCTCAATACTTTAGAATATCTTATAGAAGATGCTGATTTGTCTGATGTTCCTCAGCAAACTCAGCTGCATAGTCAAGAACCAGATGTTGTTATCAAAGACACATCTGTTGTTCCAGAAATTCCTGATCCAGAAGTTGAAGAGCAAAGAATGTCTCCAGCTCAATCACCTCAAGAGTTCACCATGGAAGATTTATTTCTAAATCTGGATCAAGCTGATTTTGACATGGACAAAGAAGCTGCTGGAAGAGATACTACTGCTGCTGAGGGGGAGCAAGTACAAGATCTGGAAGAGCCTATTAGGCTGGAAACTGAGAAGGCACCTGATGTGCAAGCTGACAAACCTCCAAGCCCTAAGGATAGGGTTGACATAGCCAGTACTTCTGCCTCTGAAGATGAGGAGAGTGCTAGGGCAAAGAAGAAGAAATTGTATGTCTTTAAAAGGAGAAGTCAGAGTTATAAGAAAGCTCTGCAATCTATAGCCCCACAGCCTATAGTTCAACAAGCTCCAACTGTTGATTATAGTGCATTAATGATTGCAATGCAGATTAAAATGGATGAACAAAGAAAAGCCATTGAGGCTTATGTTGATGCAGGGCACAGATCATTACAGTTTGATCTTGCCCAAGATATAAAGTCTATAAGGTTTGAAATGAACCTTAACAAAAAGGAAATGACTGATTGCTTCCACAAAGGTGGAAATGCAGTGGTGTATTTGGCAACACACCAAGAGAAGATCAAGGCACAGGTGGATGATATAGCATTGAAACAAGGATATGTTGTTGAGAATCAATTAAGAATGAATGACAATTTAACTGCCTCCCATAATGCTATAGTCACTGAGTTGAAGAACAAGGCTGCTGAACCTTCTACATCTACTGCTGCTGCTAAAGCTGATTTTGATAAAGTATTCCAGGAAGAAATTTCTGCTGTAAAGACTGCTATCCAAGCCTCCCAGAAGGTCATATCTGAACAACTTCAAAAGCTAAAACCTTACTTTAAAGATGGAATCAGATACTTGGATAGTCAGATCAGATTTCAAAAGGATGATGTCAGAGATCACATGGCTAGAGAAGTCATAAAGGGGGAGAAAGTGTTAGTCAAGGCAAGTTCTGATCATTCAAAATGGATATCAAATTCAATCAGGGCTACACTTGGATACCCTCCTCTGTGTGATGACCAAGATGTTGCTGAATCGGGCATTAACCCTGCCTATCTTGGAGGTGAGCAACCAGAAGTAGCTCAGGTCATTTATCCACCTGCAGACTTTGAAATGATTCATGCTGAGGTACAAACCATGTACAGCCCATCTGGGGGCAAGGACAATGTTCATATTGAAAAGGTTGTTCAACCTATATCTGAAGCCATGCAAGAGGCTCTACAGAAAGAGGAAGAGATAAGGTTGTCCAAAAAGAGGTTTAGGGAACAAGCAGAACAAAGGCCAAACTTTGAACAATGGAGCCCTACCTCTAGGAATATAATTTTAACTACCTGGAAAGCTGCCAAGGACAATACTCATGACAGGAACAAGTGGTTCTCTGAAGCAGAATGGAGAAAACATGAGATCAGGCAGGAAGCAATAGTTCAGTATAGAAAAAAGGTAAAGATGGAAAAGCTACCTCCTATTGCAGTGGAGCCTAGCAAGTACTTCCCTAAGCCATATCATTATTTTGAGAGGCAAAAGATCAAAGCTGAAGAGCTTAAGAAGAAGGACTTGAAAGGAAAGAAGCATGCTGATGCTGAAACTGCTGATGCCCCTGTCAAAGCTCAAGTTCAAGCTGGCAAGGGAATAGTTATCAAGGAACCTGACCAGAACTAGATTAAGAATTTACTTGAAGATTATTTTGTAATCTGTTGAATGTAAAACATTTTTGTGAACTACTGAGAATGTATAAGTCACATGTTAGAACAATATCTGATTCATATATTTCATGTTTGTTCTGTGAATGTGTCTATTTCTTATTTGTTCTGTGTTGTTGAATGTGTATACATGTGTGAATTAATACATTTTTATGTTTACCCCTGCTGAATATTACCTGCTTTACATCATTTTGTAATTTTTAATTATGAATGGTGTATATCATTGACTAAGGGTTATGACTTCTCCAAATAGGGGGAGATTGTTGGGTACATTGGTTAAATGTACCTGATTTGAAGAAGCCTCACCCAACTCAATGATATACATCATAATGTATTTGATGTATGTTGAGTTTACTTGTGCAGGTTAAGAAATCACTGGACTGAAGCAAAAAGTTTCTAAGTCCATGTGTCGACACCCAGAGGGAAAGTGTCGACACTTAAGAAGACGATGTGTCGACACCCAGACAAGTAGTGTCGACACTTGGAGTCATTGTGCCGACACCTGGGATGCAGAGTCGACACCAGACAGAAAGTGTCGACACTTGGAGCTGTGTCGACACTCAGTGAAGAAAAGTGCAGACAGAAAAGTGTCGACACAAGGAGCTGTGTCGACACCCAGTGAAGCTGTGTCTACACCAGAAAGTGTCGACACTTGGAGCTGTGTCGACACTCAGCAAAAGTCTGCAGAGACTAAGTACAAGTGTCGACACTCAACACAATGTGTCGACACTAAGCAGAAGAGTCAGCATTTGAAGTATGTGTCGACACCCAGCACAATGTGTCGACACTCAACAGAAGAGTCAGCATTTAAAGTATGTGTCGACACCCAGAACAATGTGTCGACACTCAGCTGAAGACTCTACACTTGAAGAAAGTGTCGACACAAGGAGATGTGTCGACACTTAGCAAAGAACAGATTTATCTCCAAAATATTCTAAGTACAAGTGTCGACACTAAGGGAATGTGTCGACACTCAGCTGAAGTCTCAACAGAAGAATCAAGTGTCGACACAAGGAGCTGTGTCGACACTTAGCAAGAATCAACATAGAAGACTATGTGTCGACACCAAGAAGCAGTGTCGACACTTAACAGATTCAACACAAGAAGATGTGTCGATACTTAGAAGAATACAGCTAAAGATAGAAGATCAAGTACTTGTGTCGACACTCAATTTCAGTGTCGACACCTGAAGAAGAATCTGTGTCGAGATATACAAGGAGTTGTGTCGACACCTTGTAGACTTGTGTCGACACTTACACAGCATGTGTCGACACTTGGTCTATAAGTGTCGACACTTAAAGACAGAAAGTCTCGACACTTTCAGACAGTTAGAGATTTTCAAGAAATGACTGGATGACTTGACAGCTGCCGTTCCAGCCGGTCTACAGCACCTGTCAGAGATATCAGAAGTCAGTTATGGACCGGACCAGCCGGTTACCATGAAGAAGGCCTATAAATAGGCACCTACAGTTTACAGAAATAAGTTGTTCAAGAGTGATTCAGATTATTGTTCAAGTGGATCACATTGTTGAAGAACAAGTTATTAAAGTGATACACAGAGTATCAAATCAAGAAGATCTTGCAGTCCAAGTGCAGATCTAAGAAGTTGGAGAGAGAGGGCTCCATCCAAGTAATCAGCCTCAGGAACTAGGCTGAGAAGAAGGATTCAGATTCATTCTGGATCTTAAGTGGCAGAGGTTAAGGAACTACTGCAGGAGGATTCAGTCTTATTCAGTTCTACTCAAGAAGCTTTGAAGAAAGCTAAGTCAGATTGAATCCAGCTGAGTTCTTCCAAGAACTCATCAAGAAACTCTCAACTCCCCTCTTTTATTTCTGAGTTGTTGGGTTAATATTTGTAATACATTTTTAACTTGTAGGATCCTTTGGATCTGAGTGAATTGTAAGCCTGTATTTATAAAGGCTGAGGGTAGGGCTTGAGGGCCTGAGTGTAGGAGATTGTTATCTCTGAGTGTAGGCCTTGGTTGGCTGAGTGTAGTCCTTGGTTGGCTGAGTGTAGGCCTTGATTGGATGAGTGTAGGCTTTGGGATAAAGCTGAGTTGTAAGGCTTTGGGCCTGAGGTGTAGGAACCAATTTGGGTACTGAGACAGTGGAGGAGTTTGGCCGAATCTAGTACACTGCTAGATAGGCGAAGGGGGAAAGTGGATGTACCCAAAGATTGGGGAACCACTATAAAACCTTGTGTATGCTGTGTTGTGATTGTGCTGTGACCGTGTATGCTGTGTTATTGCTGTGCAAAAGTAAAGTAGATTTTGTGATAGAACTGTTTGCTGCCATTAAAGTGCAAAAAGGATTAGGTCACCTATTCACCCCCCCTCTAGGTGTTTAGGTACCATATCTTTCAGTTTAGGTACTATTTCTTTCAGACCCGACATCGCTTATGCTGTAGGCAAGGTCAGTCAGTTTATGCAAGCTCCTAGGGAGTGCCATCTTCAGTCTGCCATGAAGATTTTAGAGTATATCAAAGCAGCACCAGGCAAAGGGTTACTCTTTCAGAAGAATGGTCATCTGAGGGTTGAGGCCTACTCAGATTCAAGTTACGCGGATGACAAAGGCGATCGTAAATCCACATCAGGTTTTTGTACCTTTGTTGGAGGTAATCTCGTGAGTTGGAAGAGCAAGAAACAGTCTGTTATCTCGAGATCCATTGTAGAAGCCGAATACCGGAGTATGGCGTCAACCACGTGTGAGTTAAAGTGGTTGCGGGCTCTCATGCTTGACCTGGGCGAGGCATATGACTGTCCTCTCCCTATGTTCTGTGACAACAAGGCCGCTATATACATATCCAGAAATCTGGTCTTCCATGAGAGAACAAAGCATATAGAGGTTGACTGTCACTTCATTCGGGAAGAGATTTTGAAGAAACAGATTTGTACCCCATTTGTCACCTCTGACAAGGAATTGGCAGATATCTTCACCAAGCCGGTCTCTACTTCCTTCTTCCACATTTGTGACAAGCTGGGCATGATTGATATCTATGCTCCAGCTTGAGGGGGAGTGTTGAAGTATTAGACCGGGCGGCCTTGCGGTCGTGTATGGCGGTTTGTTGACCGAGCGGTCTGGCGGTCTCCTCTGGTGCTTGGAGACCGGGCGGTCTATCGGACTCTCAGTGCGGCCTGTTCTTATCCTGCTAGAGGTGCCGTGAGGTTAACCCATCTGACTAACCGCGCGGCCTGTGCGGTCTCCTTTATTTCTAGCCGCTCTGCCCTGTACATGTTTAGTCCCACATTGTTTGTTTATACTCTCTCATATCTCCTCCATTCTATATAAGGGAGGTCATACCTTTGTAAATGATATCTTTTTTGGATAATAAAATTTCAATTATTCAAAAGTCTATCCATTTGTTCTTTCTTATTCGCTACTTTCTACAGTCGGCTGGCGTGAATGGAGGAGCACCTATGACGAGGCGATGTCTCGATGTCACTACCGGCGAGCGCGCGATATGGGAAACTATGTTGGTAGTTCATTTCAAACATTGAAGCTTAGCTGTTCAATTATGCTTCTTCAACATATAGATCCAAAAATTAGATTATGCAACGGCACGAGACTAATATGACATAGGTTTGGAAGAAATATTATCAAAGCAACTATATTGGTAGGTCATTTCAAGGGTCTCGGAATTTTTATTCCACGCATCTCGCTTAAAAGTACAGAAAATTACAAGTTGTCGTTCGAATTGATAAGGAAACAATTTCCTATCAGATTGAGTTTTGCATTGACAATTAACAAATCTCAGGGCCAGACAATTGGAAATGTCTGAATCTATCTTCCAAATCACGTCTTCAGTCATGGTCAACTATACGATGCTTTATCATGAGATATTTCAGCACAGTCCACAAGAGTTTTAATCAAAGACTATGTTATCGAAGGTCATGAGGGTTGTGTACACGAAGAACGTGGTCTTCAAAGATATATTTGATCGGGTCGATCCAACAACATCAAGAAGTACGGTATGATATCAACTATAATGAAACACCACCTTTTAGATCCGTTATATTATGTTGGACTCAACTGCATTTCTCTTTCTGTTGCATTGTAGGTGTGTCGTCTTGCTCTCTAAGATTCGAAGTGATATGCAAGCATGTACAATATTTTCTTTGAATGTTAGGATAGTTTAAAAAAGTTTCTAAAAGCTGCTGAAGTCATATTGCAAAATATAAATTGCTCTAATGTTAAATTTTTTTTTGAAATGTGCATGTCAAGTTGAACAATCAAGATTGTGTGTAGATGTTCATGTTTAGTTTTTAAAACAAATGCCCTCGACGACTATTGCTGCCCACAACCAATGTCTCTGCCCACGACGAATGTCACCCCCCCCCCCCCACCACCACAAATGTAGCCCCCATGACAAATGTCGCCACCCCCTCCACGACAAATGTCGCTCCCACGACAAATGTCGCCCTAACGACAAATGTCATCCCCACGAAAATTGTCGTCCCCACGGCAAATGTCTCTCCTATGATAAATGATGTCTCCTGGTCAAATGCCGCACCCACGACAAATATCACCCGCACGACAAATGTCGCCCCTATGACAAATATCGCTCTCCCGACAATTGTCGGCCCCCGATAAATGTCTCCTCCACGTCAAATGTCGCTCCCATGATAAATTTCTCCTTCCACAACTAAAGTCGCCCCCACGACAAATGTCGCACCCATGAGAGATGTCGCCCCAACAACAATTGTCGCCCCCACAACAAATGTAGCTCTCATAATAAATGTCGACACCACGACAAATGTAGCCCCCACGTTAAATGTCGCTCCCACGATAAATGTTGCACCCCATGACTAAAGTAGCCCCCATGACAAATATCGCCCCCACAACAAATGTCACTCTCTCGACAAATGTCGGCCCCACGAAAAATGTCGCTCATACGTCAAATGTCGCCACCCAACAAATGTTGCCCCCACGACAAATTTCGCTCCCACGATAAATGTCACCCCCACAAAAAATATCGCTTCCTCGTTGCCCCCGGCTCGGACGACCGTGCCTATCACTTGTGTGTGTGTGTTTATATATATAATGCACTTATACACACACACATATATAATATAATACATATACATATATAACATAATATATATATATATATATATATATATATATATATATATATATATATATATATATATACAAAATTTATCATATATATAATATAGACGTACATAAGAAATTTTCAGAAAGCAAGGATCAATGTATAAAGGTATAGAAATAATATATAAATGACATATTTATATGGTAACATTATACTGATACATAGAACCATATGTATATAAAGAATACATATCCAATGTAATCATATATATATATATGGCTGAATATATATTGGGGGTTGATATATTATATATATATATATATATATATATATATATATATATATACACGAGCATCTTCGCACGGGCTACGCCCGTGCTCGATGCTCTCGGCGACCTTCGGCCGCAACAGGGGGGCTTCGCCCGCCTGCGCACGGGCTTCGCCCGTGCTTGATACTTCAGGTGGTTTTCGAACGCATAAAAGCGGGCTTCGCCCGCTTCCATGCAATCCACCATCTCGGCGCCGCACCACACCGCGCGCCCTCGAAGCAAAAATTTATTTGATTCGGACTCCGGGAGCCGCGAGTGGCGGGTGAGGCACCAGGATGGTGGATTGCATGGAATCGGGCGAAGCCAGCTTCTATGCGGTCGAAAATCACCTGAAGCATCAAGTACGGGCGAAGCCCGTGCGCAGGCGGGCGTGGCTCGAAGCCCGCCTGTTGAGGCCGAAGGCAGCCCTAGAGCATCGAGCACGAGCGGGAGCCGCGAGTAGCCTTGCTAAGATGCTCGTATATATAAACGGGCGAAGCCCGTTCTCGATGCTTCGCCCGTTCTCAATGCGTCATTGCGGGATTTGCCTGCCCCCCTACATTGAGTGAACGCCTGTGCAGGCATTGAGTGCCCTCTCAACGCCTTTACAGGCGTTGAGTGCACACTCAACGCCTGGACAAGCGTTAAGTGCACTCTCAATGCATGTCGTTGAGTGGGAACTCAACGCTGTGCAGGCGTTGAGTGGGCACTCAATGCCTGTGCAGGCGTTGAGTGCACACTCAACGCCTGCACATGCGTTCAGTGCCCACTCAACGTCGGGGGCATGGAGCTCAGTTGGTGATGAGGACTGTGGAAGGTGCCTTATCAAGGCGGCGTGGGTTCGAATCTCCGCATTTGCAAAAACCCGTCGTGTTGAGAAACATGCCGGAAATGAGTTTGGGCGGCACGAACTGCAGTCCTGTAGCGGGGCACCAGGGCGAGACAAGCTGCATGGTTACGATGTGGGCCTCTGAGCTCTAAACCTGGACGTTACAGTGTTCGCCGGAGGCCGGCGAACTCGCCGGTGGGGGCTGGGAAGGCCGCCGGCGACTCTGCCGGAGGCAGGGGTGGTGAAATCGATTTTTTTGTAATTCTTTTTACTGTGAAACTATATATATATATATATATATATATATATATAATATATTATATATATATATATATATATATGTTATAATAATTAAAGTTTTTGTTCGTTTGTAATTCAAGGTTGCGTTAAAACACTTATTATATATAAGTAGCACGAAGCGATGGAGGGAAAATAAAGATATTTCAGATTCGAGCTCTCCATTTCAATTTCAGCGTCGTGACTTGGGGCACTTCTTTTCATGTAACCAGCGACTGTTTTTGACGCGTAGCACTATAGCAGAAGCAAAGATCTTTTTTTTATATAGATATATATCATATAAAAAGAAAATCATTGGCGCATTTGAATCCAGAAAATGAATCATAGAGGTTGGTTGGCTATAAATCTCAACCGCAGTGAATGATGCCACGTGGGCTCCGATCAACTCCACGATTGAAATACAGTTCGTCTGATTATTCTCCTCTTCAAAAATCACGAAACCCCAGTTGCTTCACTCGACACCGTTTTCTTCACGCTGCTAGAGGTGTTAGTGTTAAAATACAAACATCAGTTTTAAACTCAAGAGATATTTTTAAAAAGAAGTTGCAGGAAGCTGAGGTTGAGTTCGTCAGCGCAGAAATTGCAAGGGATGGATCAGATTGAAGCGGCCTGTAGCAGAAGAGTTGTTTAGAGGTGAGTAAATCTCCAAGAGAAAAGAAGTATCATTTGTCTGCAAAAGAAAAACACTATTCAGAAGAGTTATTCAATGGAAGCGGGTAATGTAAAGGGTGCAATGAAAAGTGTGTCAGTGTCACAAATTTATTGTCTATTTAAAGCTCCGTATGGGCATTGTTAATGACTAGGTCAAATTTGTTTTATTAAAACCTATGTGTGTGTGAATAATATCTCCAACTAATTCTCTACCTCTTTCTACTGTGCAATTATATTATTTTCTTTCTTTTAATAGTGGTATTAGAGCATGAATTCTAAGGCAAACAGTGGAATGTTGTCTTCAAACATACCAGTATTCAATGAAGAACTTTACGAACACTGGGCTATTCAAATGAAGACATTATTTTTGTCACAAGTATTATGGGAAATAGTTCAAAATGGAGTTCTAGTGATCACTGTTATATCTGCAACACCACTCATGACAGAAGAATTAAAAGCACAAGCAGAAAATCAAAAATGAGATGGGAGAGCCCTTGTGTACATCCAACAAGGTGTCACCAACACAATCTTTCCAAGGATTATGACCGCAACATCTTCACAAGAGGCGTGGATAACACTACAAATAGAATATAAAGGGTCTACTCAGGTAATTTCCACCAAATTACAAACTGCATGAAAAGCATTTGATACACTAGTTATGAAGGATAGTGAGAAAGTCTAAGATTATATTGCACATGCCACAACCACAATAAACCAAAATAAGATTGTACGGGGGACACCATAGAGGATAAATGAATAGTCCCTAAACTACTTCTCAATTTAATCATATTGTGGTTGTAATTGAAGAGTCAAAGGACCTCAATATTTTTAGCATATCATAATTGTTAGGATCATTACAAGCCGATGAAGACAGACTACAATATTAGTCTTCTCCAATGGATCAATCCCTACACCTAAACACTATCTCTACAAATAATTCTGCACAAAATATAAAACAGATTATACAGTCAACAAAAGACCTCAGTATACAAATACTAGAGGTCGTGGAAGAGGTAGATCCTCCTCATTTGGAAGACTCTCTAGTAATAAAAAGAATGGTTTATCCCGTGCATTGTGTAAAGGAATAAATCATAAAGCAGGTGATGGTCTTTTAAGTGTATACAGTACAAGAAGCATACATATATGGATAAATGTTGTTGGTTTAAGGAAAAAACTGAAATTAAACCATCAGAAGAGGAGAACAAAAAAGCCATGTTCTTCATAATTGAAAAGAGCTCTCATCAGATTACTACTTGGTACACAGATAGTTGGATCATTAATCAACATAACAAATACAAGGCCGGATATAGAGTTTTTCGTAAATTCTATTTCTAGGTTTATGAACAATCCAACCAAGGCTCAATATGAGGCAACCAAACGTATCTTAAGATTTGTTCAGGGGACCAAGTGTTTTGGCCTAATCTATCAAAATCATCATCATAGTCAACTTACTGGATATACAGATTCAAATTGGGGAAGATCAGTTGAAGATAGAAGTAGTGTAAGTGAATACATTTTCTTCACTGGCCAGTATGTGATAAGTTGGTCCTCAAGAAAATAGCAATATGTTGCCCTCAGTTTTGTTGAAGCAGAGTATATGGCCCTAAGCAAAGCAACCGCTGAATCCATTTGGCTTCGAAGACTCATCAAAGAAATCTTCTCAGAAAATAAGAAGGAACTGTCATTTTCTCTGATAGCTCATCAGGAATAGCTCTAGAAAAAAAATCTGATTTTTCAAAGTTGGAGTAAACACATAAAGATCAGGTATCATCATATTAGGGAGAATATAGAGAAAAAAATCAATTTACAACACTTATCTTCGGAACAACAGCTCGCAAAACTGTTCACCAAACATATGGCAAAACCTCAATTTGAATATCTAAGGCTGAAGATAGGCATCGAAAACCTCTCGAGGTTAAGAGGGTGTTAAAATACAAACATCAGTTTTAAGCTCAAGAGATATTGAAGTTGCATGTAGCTCATCAACGTAGAAATTGCAAGGGCTAGATCAGATTGAAGCGGCGCGACAGAAGAGTTGCGTAGAGGTGAATAAATCTCCAAGAGAAAAGAGGTAGCATCTATCTGCAAAAGAAAAGCACCATTCAAAAGAGTTGTTTAATTAATGTAAATGGTGTAATGAAAAGTGTGTCTGTGTCTTGTCTATTTAAAGCTCTGTATGGGCATTGTTAAAGACTAAGTATATTTTGCTTTGTTAAAACCTGTGTGTGTGATTAATCCTTCCAACTAAATCTCCGCCTCTCTCTACGTGTGCAATTTTATTATTATTTTTTTCTTTCTTTTAACAGTTAGGGCATCACTTAGACTTCCACCCCAATCACCCGCATCAATGCCTTCCTTGACTCCCTCGTCGTGCTACGAAGATGACCTTGTCGGAAGCCGTCGATCACATGCTACATCTAATCACCCGCATTAATGCCTTCTATGATCAACCTTGGTCCAACATCTGCTAGGGCATCGCGAATCCAAACTGCTTCCCCTCGACCGGAAACCTCTGTCCTTCTCTGACTGAACGCCACCACTTCTCGCAGACTTTTTGGTTCTGCCTCTATGCCTCTACGGTGTAGCCTCCCCAACGAAGCCTCAATCGACTGTCCTGCATCTCAGAGGTCTGTTGCACATCTCAATTGACAGACAAGTCCTAGAGACCAGTGTCAAAGTTGATGGAGAGGGAATCAAAATCAATGGATGAGTGTTTTCAAAGACAATGCAAGAAGGAAGGGGAATCAGTGGTTTGTATTGACCACATACTTTATGCTTCGAAATGACGCGTGGAGGAACGATTCTTCAAATCTACAAGGTATATGCCTTTGCTTTCTCCATTTTGTACAAAACAGAAATCAGTTACCTCCACTTTCATCTTGATTTTGAATTGTGGCTTCCATTTAATTCTCAATATAGTTCATTCCATAAATTTCCATTGATAAAATTATGCATTGAAAGAGTTCTCCCTCAAAGGCAGTAAAGAAGCTAATTTATATGGAGTTGAACAAAAGTTATAGTTATAGTTCTCTATTATTCTGGTTTGTAGTAATTTTCCAGCTAAGGTTGATTGGAGACATATTCTGTCGGGGGCGGGCAAAGTACGCCGAATCGGGCATGGTATTGTCGCGTGGGGCATGGAAAGTCCGCCCGCCAGGAGCGGGCGAAGCCCGCTGGCTGGGGGCAAAGGCACAATCGCACGGGGCACGCGGGGCCCCCGTACACTGTCATTAGTATATATATAATACATATTGTTGATGCTAAAAATGCACCTCGACAACTCACACCCTTTGGGGAGTTTGCGGGTAGAGGCAGACTGCGAGTAGCCGGTTACTGGTGGTTAAGAGAAGCAAACAAGGGGGGTCGCCGGTAGTGACGACACCAAACTTTACCCGCCGCGACAAATGTCACTCTTGCGGCGGAATTTCCCTTGATTGAAAAGTAGTGATTTACAAGAGAAGAAAAAAGAAAAGACGCGCAAGCAACAAGCCGCAAGACACAAAACTTGAGACCGTGTCTCTTAACAATCGAGCTCCTGAATTCGAGTCAGTGTGCTTTGGGAGTGCTGCTCCCCCCTATTTATAGACTCGGGCTAAAACAACCGCCTGCCCTGGGTATAGGAGAATCGGGTAGAGGTGACGAGATTCAAATTAAAGAGAGAAAAAGAAAGAAGTCGTGTGGCCCGACGGCTTGCCTCTGATGATCTGGGTGGCTTGCCCCATGGTACTCGTGCTTATATGATCTGTTTCTGACGGCGGCCTGAAGTATTCAGACTGTGCAGTCTAGTTGATTGACTCCAGGTGGGTTGTGCGGCTAGATGGTGGATGCGACTAGCAGATACAAGCCGCTCGGCATGCGAGGTACTTTTAACTAGTGACGGGCTCTTGAGTAAACACATATATAAATAAATATATATTTTTTATTACAGCAGGACAGTTCAACCCCGGTCCGATCGGTCAAACTGCTCGAGCCTTGAATCTTTGATCTCACCAGTTCGTTCTCCGATCCAATTCTTAAAACCTTGCTTAAGATTTTAAAATTTATCAAGTTCTCACAGAGAGGCAAGTGCAGAATATGTTCAGTTTAGATCAAGAACTCAATATATTTGTAAGTCTCAATGATATATTAAAGGAGATTGAAGAAAACATATTTCACCAAATTGTTCATTTTCATACGTTGTTTATTAGTGTGAAATATTCCAATAAAATCATTATTTGTCTTTAAACTATACCATAATTTAAATTTACTCTCAAATATTTAATTTCATTGAAAGCAGCTTCAGATATTTATAAATTGTTTAAAATCCTTCTAACATTTCCTCAAATATTAATAAAATACACATCTAATGCTCAGTTACAAAATTATCAAAAAAAAATACAATACCTAAAGAAAAAAAATGAATGACAAAAAATGAAGTTTTTTTTTTGAGACAGCTGATGCTTATGAAAACGTTGATGTGAGAAAACAGTTGTGAGAATAGAGTTGTCAGAAAAGCACTGATGAAAAAGCTTTGTGCTGTTTCGAGAATCTTCTGATGCTGATAATGATATTTTATTTCTAACTTTGCTATTGAAAGCTATTTTTTAGGCTTCGTATGGCGCGGCTTATTTGCTCTGATGAGTTTGATCAAAAAAACGTCACTATCATAGAATGTATGTTTGACTACCAAGAAAATAAACTAATTTTAGCATAAAATGCATGAATTTTTTAGGTAAGGCCGGGCATTCAATGGTTTGCGAGGACCATCACCACGCCAACACTGCGCGAAACGAAGAACTAATGTCAAAATTTTCCCTAAAATAAATTTGGCGAAAAATCTGGCAGAAGCAAGCCATTGTCATCCATGCCCCAGTGGGCTTCTTCTGCTGGGAACATTAACTGATTGCTGGGCTGGCCCGAAATATTCTGAAGTTGTTGTTGTTGGCAGGCCTTATGGATGGTTATGTGGGCTTTTAGCATCGCGAGCTCATTCTGGGCTTTATGAATCTCATGTTGAAGGCGCGCAATGATTGTCGTGCACCCGTAGACTGGGTCCTCCATGCGCATATATGCCTCCGTCGCTATTGTGTCCGCTGCTTGGGCCCGATTATGGGTCGGCACGTGCTGCATAACCAAAATAATATTTAAAATGATAATTTAAAAAGTTTCCCAAATTTTATTTATATTAGTCGTATGCATGTATGAGAGAAGCCATACTAATATAACCGTCCGGATTCGGGTTCTTATTGCCTGGACCAAGTTGGTCCAAATCAAATCGGGCCGAGGTCAGGCCCGACCCGGAAGGTAGCTTTGGGCTAAGCTTCCCAACTCGGGCTTTATTTGCACCTCTAGCATGAATGGATTGATTTATATAAAGAGTGGGGATTAATGATCAAATCCAACAATTTCTTATCTATGCCCAATTTAAATGCTAGTAGTTTTTTTGCACTTCAAAATTTTGAGCAAAATATTTAATTCTATAGTTGAAGATTTATTAATTTGAAAAAAGAAATTATTTTGTCCTTTTCAAAATTTAACAATAATAAGTTTTAATTTGGTTAAAGAAATTATTTGATGTTAAAATTAACAGTAATAAGTATTAATTTGCCTAAATAAGTTATTAGACTATAATGAGATTTAAGGGCAATGTACTTTCTAATAAACATGATTTTCATTAGTATTTTAAATATTACAAATAAATTTTAATCATGAAATGGTTAAGATAAGCATCTAGTTAAAATTCAATAAAATAATAATAAATAATAAATAAAGTCTTGCATTTTGTAATAGTATCAAGCAAGTATGCCACAAAAATTAATATTTCTTAAAGCATTTCTATTGAAAATTAAAATTCTATTAATTAGAAAAATAATAATAAATAATAAATAAAGTCTTGCATTTTGTAATAGTACTCTTATGGAAATATGTCACAAAAATTAATATATTTTTAAAACATTTCTATTAAAAATTAAAATTTCATTAATTAGAAAATTAAAGCGAACAATGTAGTTTGAGAATTTAAAAGGTGGGTAAATAAACACCTCAAGCATTCTAGCAACATTACTAGCCCCAAAGATCCTATGAACACAAACAAATCTTTCGGGTTGAGAATGGTGGAAGTAAGGTGCCAAAATGCAATCTTGCGAGCATCTTCTTCTTAAGTACTTGCAAGCCGCACATCTTCGCCTGCCATTACTGTTGGATTGTAGGAAGATATTCGAAGCTGAAAATGAACCCGACATGATAATCTCGCGTTAGATCTTCGAGAATCCAAATGTGGAGATGAAAATCTAACAAAAATCTAACAAAAATCTTTCATAGATTTGGGGTAGGGGAGGAGGAGATTTTCTCTAGATTTCTTCCCTTTGTTGAATGTAGGAAGGATATATATTAGTGTGGAGATGAAAATCATGGAAGGAAAGCTTAACGGCTAGTTGATATTTGAAATTTTCATTTGCATTAACAGTGAGAAGGGGAAGAATGGAAGCTTTTCATATTCCTTGTATAAATTCTTTTAGGTTTTAGTAAATTTGTCATTTTTTCCTGCCAATAACACCAGTTGAGAAAATTCCCCATTTTTTAGAATGTATATGGTATAATCTATATACTACATTAAATAAATTCCAATTTTTAAAATCTGTGTTTTTTCTTCTATTTTTAAAAATGTGTACTCGTATAAACAAAATATTCTAGTTACAATAAAAAATGTATTCTTCCCGCTGCTCGTAAATTAGTGTGCACACCACAAAAATGAGCGAAAAACGGGGTATAACATTCAGTGGTTTGCGAGGGCCGGGTCCTCCGTTGCGCCGGGACAATGTCGTGGCCGAAATAATGTCGCCCGGGGCATGGGAGCCCGTCGTGCACTATCGCCATTGCGGTACTGTCGCGGTTGGTCGTAGGGGCAGAGCCCGTGCCTATCACTCATATAAAAAATAGGAAAAATGTCTTACAAACAAAAATACCTTATCAAAAAGAAATACCTTCCAAAGAATATGAAAAATACATTAAGGAAAAAAATACCTCATAAAGAACCTTTCATAAATAGAGTAGGAGCTCATACAAATCATTCATAAAACAAGCACTTCAAAAACAACGTACATAAATGTAAATTTTTATGACATAAATGAAGACTCCTAAAGCTGTGGTTCTTGAGAATTTCAGCTTTAACAAAGCATGAGCCTCCTCCAAATGTCAATCAAAATCAGAAAAAAAGTATGGGGAATTTGACTTCTCAATTTTAGGAAACAAAAAATAGTATAATATCAATTTTCCTAAAAATACATGGCCGAAAGAATTCCAAATACACCTTGATTAAAAAAAATATATTCTTTTTTCTCCTTAATATTAAAAAAACACGAAAAGTTGTTTGCACGCACCACAAACCAAAAAAAATATGGGTAATTTGACTTCTCCAAAAATAGGATCAAAATTATCTTTTTTTTGTAATATTAATTGATTTGAAATTTGATTGGGGAATAATCGAATTGAATTTTTATAGTTTGCTAAAATAGCATTATCCAATATAGTATTATAATTCTAATCATATCTTGATCATTGACTGTGGATTGTAGACTGATCTTAGCGGCGGCCGCTTTCGTTGAATCGTTGACTGCATTTGACCACTAAGCATTGACCGTTTTATGGATTTGATCTTTGACAACCTTACAGGTTTTGGCTCCGTTTGGCACTGGCGGCGGCCATGAACATGAGGGTTAAATTATTATTCGTTAACGCCCGCCTAAGAAATTTCATTCACTTTATGTTCAAACGGATGATGTTTGTTAGGCGATCCTTAACGAATGACAGTTTAACCCATGCATTTATGACCGCCAACATTGTGCCAAACGAAGGCTTTATTGTGGAATTCGGGGTTGATATTCTTGAAAAGGATGAGAAAGTGAAGAAATATGTAGCTCCTCTTCAAGGTTGGGTTCTAATTCACTAACCAAAGTAATCGCGATGACTTGTGCATTTGAAGTGGAGGTGTTGTTACTTGGCGAAGTACTTTTGTTATGATCGAAAATCATTTTAATGAGTTCTTTTGTCATGTATTTTGAAAACACCTCAAATGATCCATATTCATAAGGGTGACTAAATTTTATGTTGGACGTCTACCTAACACAACTCTCATCATTTTTCATTTGGGCTTGGAACTGTCATAAGCTGGTTTAAAGGCTTGAGTGTTGTAGTTGTATTTTGAAAACACCTCCTCGATAGATGGCTACTTTGAGCTTGTTGCCGTGGCGGAAAATTTGGAGGAGTATTTCAAGAACTTCCCAAATTACATTGATTTCCCCATGAAAAGTTAGGTTCCTCTAACCCAAATTTTACGTGTTATCAGTGGTGGACCCAGGAATTTCATAAGACCCGAGCACCAAGTAAAGAATATAAATTGTTGACAGCAGGAACCTGTTTGCAACTAAGAGAAGTCAAGCATAAGCGCAACCCGTCCAACAACAGCTAGTATACTACTAAAAATTATGCCCCAGTGTTAATACATGCCACATTTAAAGGTATAATATTGAGGTCTCATATCCATGTAAGACATAAAAACACCTGCAAATGCTTTAGGATTACTAATGCAGTTTTCATACTATCATCTGCGTCCTTTTGTCGTATCACTGCTATAATTATTCTTTGTAATTCAACATTAAATAGATCAAAGTGCATTAGAATAAACTCCTCATTTTGTTTATTTCTTAGGCGCAGCCTGTGTTGATGAGCGAGTTTTAGTTAAACTTGCACTTTGCTCAAAACAAAGACTCATCTCAACAGTCTCATTACACTGATCTTTAACACAATTTTGGGGCACTGGGCACAATTTTGTTCTAAATACATAATATGCAATTAGGAAGCATGCTTTTGTTCCAAAACTCAAGCAAGTTTTAGTTTCAAGAAAAATTGTGAACCAGGCTTTTGTTATTTGCAAAATCTTATTCTCATTTTGACAAAACAGACCCACAAAATATAATGCAAATCACTTACATGTGTATGGGCACTAGGCACATATCTTATAGAAGTTGTAAGTGTCATCCTGTGCTTCTGAGGAAGGCTGAGTTTGGCGTGGCTTATCATAGCTTATTTGCTTTGGTGAGATTGGACAAGAACGTCATTGTCATAGAAGGTATGTTTGGTATCACAAATGTTACAAAGTAGAAACTCGTTTGAAGCATAAGATTTTGATATGACAATGACATTTTTGTCCAATCTCACCACCAACATTAATGGATTTCTTTGGAGGTTAACTTAAGGCCCAGTCTTTGGCAATGCTCACCTCATCATTTAGTCTACTTTCGTCCTACGCGTGATCGAATGATTCACTGTGATTCAATTTTTAAGTAGTAGTAAAATATTAATGCGCTTTTAGAAATTGTAAACTAATATGTATAACTAGAATTTTTTTGTACTGCTTTTTTGTGAGCGTAAGTATGCAATTTCACATGGCACTCCGCATTTGCAATTACTAAACCAGCTAATACTTTTTCTTTCCGCCGAGAGATGATTTGATTGGTCCGAGCAAATAAGTCGCGATAAGCCGCGCCAAACACAGCTAAAGCCACTGTCATTAAAGAAGGTTCTTGAAGAAGGCCCAAGCTCTCCAAACCGATCAATTGGAAAGAGTATTTGCAAGAAAAAATGAATCTTAAATATCAATTCACTCCTCTCATTGCAGAAATAAAGAGTAGAGAATCGTTAAAAATAGTAGTGCATTCAAAAAACTATAGTTCTATCAACATTCATGTAAGATTGCAAGAAGTGGAGAAAGCTCTTGAAGAAAAAAGAAGAAGAAATCTATAGTAAAATTGACAATAGCAGTGCGGAATAGGAATAGGGGAATTAAGACAAGAGGAGATCTGGAGAAAATGAGGGCTAGAGGTGATCTGGAGAAAATTAGGGCTAGAGGTGAGGAGATCTGGAGAGGAGAATCACCGAACCAGAAGTAGGAAATCAGAACTCAGAAGTCGTCTGGATCTCCTGGAGAGCTTTCGTCGTCAGAGAAGGAGACTCGTCTTCTTTGAGAACAAGAGAAGGACGAACCGTTTGGAGAAGGATCGCTCGCCCTCGCCAATCGCCCCTGCTTTCGCCGCCGGAGAGAATGATCACTCTCTTGCGGCTGCTTCTTTCTCGCTTCGAGGCCAAGCCGCCGAGTTAGGGTAGGAAAAAAGACCGGTCAGTGCCAGTGGCAATTCGCGAAAATTTGGACCCGGGCACCTGCTCGGGTGTGCCCTTTACTGGGTCAGCCCCAGCTCTTGCGGCTGCTTCCTTCTCGCGTCGAGGTCAAGCCGCCAAGTTATGGTAGAAAAAGAGAGCGGGCATCGCCAGTGGCAATTCGCGAAAATTTCAACCCAGGCACGTGCACGAGTGTGCCCTTTACTTGGTCAGCCCCAGCTCTTGCGACTGCTTCTTTCTCGCGTCGAGGTCAAGCCGCCGAGTTAGGGTATGAAAAAAGAGCGGGCAGCGCTAGTGGCAATTCGCAAAAATATTGACTCGGGAACGTGCCCGAGTGTGCCCTTTACTGGGTCCGCCCCTGCGTGTTGTTGTTGGGGTTGTTGTACGGGTTGAAGCGTGGCCTAGGTGAATTTCCCATGTAATCCACATGCTTCAAGATTTGATTGGGCCCCCATGTTCGTGGTATGGAGGAGGAAGCAGACATCTCCCATATTTTCTTATTTAGGCTCTATTTGTTTGGGCGTTTCGCAATTTCGTTTTGGGCAAACGCCGCCGGAAGGAGGGTAAACAAATGAACCTGCGGCGGCGTTTGCTCCGTTTCCACCCACCCGCCTTGAGAAACGCCCCAAAAAGCTCCGTTTGGAGCAGCCACCTCCCCCCTCCGATTCGAACTCTCCGTTTCCACCCGCCGGATCGACCCGTCACCGCTAAAACAAATGAAACTTTAATAACTCAACATGCAGAGATAAATTAGAAATAGTCTCAATTTCATACATCTCGACTAGTTTATTTGGATGAGATCGGGGCGTGTTTCATTGATATGTATACATGATCATACCTTCATTTAGGTCTTGAGTGGCCGCTAATGTTTTATTATTTAAGGTACCGCAGGCAGGATATCAATCATTTATTTAGTTTGAAGATTTAAATCATTATAAAATGTTTGGATTAATTTGCAATCAATCCGTATTGCATTATGTGGGCAACAACAAAAAATTTCATTGAATCGCCCCAAGTATCATATAGTGTTTCATATTCAACTTGAGAGAGTAGAAATATTGGTTTGCAATTGTTGGGTGGTGTTCTTATCCGATTCGGAGAAAACCATCAGGCTCGCTCGTCACGGGCCTGTTAATTAAATCTTAAGAAATCTTATCTAAGATTTCCCCTCATGCTAAATCTAAAGAGGAGGCGATCAAGAGGCCGGAGAAATCAATGATGGCGGCGAAGAAATCTTACTTAAAGATTTCTATATGTTATAATAACATAAAAAAGGGTGTTGGTAACCACACTCCACATATAGCTATTTGCACTGCAAATCAATGTAATTTTCGCCTGCAGGCCGGTCTCTCCCACCAGGCAGGCCGCCTGGGCGAGGCCCTGCCCGCAGGCCGGTCTCGCTGAACCTACCTCGTACTTACCAAGCTGGGACAGGTGCCGACCAACTTGCCGCACCCGCCCCCTAAAAAAAGAGGGGAGGGGGGAGGCGGATTTTTCCTCCCCCTATTTGTATATTCCAAGGGCTAGGCCTAAATTGGTCACCAAGAGTGCCAAACAACTCCAAAAGCTTAAAAATACAAACCTGGTCTTGCGCCTGCCGAGGGGACCCTACTCTGCGAATACGGCGTTATACACGATCCCCGTTCTTTTTGAGCGAGTTCCACGCTCGGAAAGAAACATCCAACCCAACATATTCGCTGAGTGGCCTTCTTAGAGCTGAAAATACTTGGCCTCCCCGATGGGTCAACCTGTCATGCCAGCTAATGGGAACCTGGGTGACGAGACGGTCTTAGGGTAAAAAACACTTGGCCTCCTCCGAGGGGTCAACCTATCATGCCAGCTAATGGGAGCCTGGGTGACGAGACGGTCTCGGGGTAAAAACACTTGGCCTTCATGAGAGGTACCACCAACACTGCCCCGCTAGTGAGAGCCTGGACATGTAATGCCCCGACTCGTCACATGACATATAACGGTGGGTCCGGCGGGGCCCCACGCCATATGTCACAGACAAGCGGCGGAATTACGTGTGGAAATAAAAATCTACTCGCATCCTAACTCAATCCATTCTAGCGCAGCATTTTACGTTAATATGAACTCACCTCAGAGAATGTCCACTACTATATAAACTCCACAGTTATATATCGAAACCAGGAATGTACACAACCCACACACACTGGCCATAAGGTCTTACAATTTTCTCTTTGCACAAATACATTTTCGTACATCGGCACGCAGGCCGGCCACACATGAAATCCAACCACGTTTCTTCGTACGGCCTTCAAGGGCCTTTAGCAGCAATCCTCCATTCAGCTCATTTCAATTCAAGCAGCAACACCTGCAATTAGCCATCTAATCCAAACAGAAAACAAAGTAACAGTCAGCATTAGCTGACCACTTATAAAGACCCTACCCCTTACCCGGGGTAGTGGTTCCTTCCCTGTATGCATTGTCATATCATAATCTCTTTAGCAATCTAACAACCACAACAATATCAATCTCGCAACCACAATCATATCAATCTAGCAACCACAACCATATCACAAATGTTGGTATCCACCCAACGCTCCGTGCACTCAGGGCACCAGAAACATTACCAACCAAACCAGATCGACCCACACGTTGTGGTGCAGCAGGTCGGGTGCTCTCTCCCCGGACACTGCCACCCATCGATCTCTCAACCTAATCTGGATCGACCCACACTTTGTAGTGCAGGAAGCTGGGTACTCGCTTCCCGGACACTGCCGCACATCGATCCCTGCTCTATCTAGATCAACCCACCTTCGTGGTGTAGCAGGTCGGGTGCTCGCTTCCCGAGCATGCTACCAATGATCTCTCACTACAACCAGGAGCTTAACCAAAGCCTCCATACAGCCATAACCAATATGCATTCATCCATACACAACCAGGCAGGCAAAGCATAAACCTTTCACAGCATCAAATCCACGGAGTCTTCTCCGGTTTACCCATGATCATCACCAATCCAGACTACCCGTCTAGATGGGCTTCACACAGCATGCCTATGCCATACTCACACTTCCGGCTCTAGATGCAAACTCAAACAAGGAATCACATCCGCGATTCACCTCTTGGTGGAGGATTCCACGCACATGCATAAAGAAAGGACTTCGATGTCCAAGAAGGAGATCGTTACCCTTGAAGATCGCTTCAGAGCCACGAATCCGCCGGATGGAAATCACCGTCTCAGCATTGCCTCCGCGAATCCGAACTCGGATCTTCAATCCACACTCCGCAATTCCTCCAGCAGCAGATTTCCTCCTTCCTCCTTTCCTTCCCTTGCCCTCTCTCTCTTTCTCTCTCTTGGAATGAGAAGAAGAAGATGATGATGAAAATTAAGAGATAATCCTCATTTCTCGACCATATAAAAGCAAGGAGCAATCTGAGTCATCAGATCCCATAGGAAGAAAAGGAACGACCAGTAAATTCCCTGAAAATTGCTCTCTCGGGTCTGACATGCCCTGTGATATGCCCGTGTCACAGGCCGTGTCCCCTAAGCGGTGCACGAACCACCTTATCCATACTTGACCATGCCAAGGTGACACGCCCATGTCACGCCTGTGTCAGCGTAGTCACGCCCATGACACGGGGCGTGTGACCCACTCGAGACCTACTCAAGAGGACTTACTCGAGAGAAAACCAACTATTCGAGTACCCAGAAAGGACACGCCCGTGTCTAACAGGGATGGCACGCCCGTGTCACCCCTTCTTACTCGAGTACTTTTCCATCTACTCGAGTACATTTTGACCTACACGAGAGCTACTTGAGTATGAGCGGGACACGCCCTATGACACGCCAGTGTCACAGGCCATGTACCCTCTACCTGACGATCGTCGAGTGCAGTTCGTCGACCTGGAGAGAGTCGTCGACCAGGGGAGGACACGCCCTGGGTCACGCCCCCGACATGCCCGTGTCACAGGGCGTGTACCTCCCGAAGAATTCGTCAACCGAACTTCGTCGACCGACATTCGTCGAATGAAATTCGTCGAACGCAATTCGTCGAACGTGAGCTCGACCACTCAACCCAAGCAGGACACGCCCTGGGACACGCCTGTGTCCCAGGCCATGTCACCCAATATTTTCCCGTTTCTCAAATTTGGGCTGTTACAACCCTCCCCTCCTTTAAGAAATTTCATCCTCGAAATTTGGCTCACTACAATCAGCCACATACTCATACTCACACAATATTGCACCCACTGCAACCGAGCACTCATAGAGGCGAGCCGGGTTTGAGCTCAGAGGCCGCGGCATGTCTCACCCAAGGCATCGCACAAACAAAACAAACATACAACACAGACATACAACACATCCATAACTTCCATCTGTGCACATGCATCAACAAAATTTATAAAGTGATCGAAAAACAAACACATCGTCGAACGATATCACAATCGAGCGATCACTTCCATATCACAAGTGTGCACCAACAAGTCAACATGTAACATGATATATACAATATGATATGTACAAAAATATCCTCAGTAGTTACATGAGTCATCATATATATACAATAGGCACATCATCTACGTGATACAAGTCACTACCCTTACTTTTGCTCAGCCTCCCGATTTTGCATCTCTCGCGTAAGAGCCCAATTAAACACTCGAGGCTTAATTTCACCAAGTGAGCTTTGCGGCTCTTGCACTTCGAAATTATGTAATCGAGGTTGCGTCCGGGATGCAGATGACTCGGCCACTGCTTTACCCTTGTCTTCATAAGACGCACCTGTCTTTTTCTCACTTCCTGACGGGGCATTGCAACAAAATTTTGCTATGTGTCCTTGCTTCCCGCAGTTATAGCATATACGTGTATCAACACGTCCTGGCCCATACGTCGCCCCTGAAGCAACAGTCGACGGAGCTGATTCCTGGCCCATACTCCTGCAGGCCTTGCCTGTCCAATAGGCTGTGCCTGCAACACCGCAAGCACTGTCTCCGCCACCACCCGTATGGTTTCCGCCGAAGGAGGCGTAGGCGCTTCAACGTGTGCTGCACTCTCATCCGATCGCTGGGGCTCCGACTGCCCAACACCACTCCTCGCCACCTATCAATGTACAAAACACCATTAATCATTCATATCATAACGGTACTTATACATTGACTACACACTCACGGACTTCACGTTCATGAAATACATTTCTAGTGGACATTCGTGAGTTCAATTATGTTCTCTCCTCCTAAACAATCTCAACCTGGCTCTGATACCACTTTGTAATGCCCCCACTCGTCACATGACATATAACGGTGGGTCCGGCCGGGGCCCCACGCCATATGTCACAGACAAGCGGCGGAATTACTTGTGGAAATCAAAATCTACTCGCATCCTAACTCAATCCATTTTAGCGCAGCATTTTACGTTAATATGAACTCACCTCGAAGAATGTCCACTACTATATAAACTCCACATTTATATATCAAAACCAGGAATGTACACAACCCACACACACTGGCCATAAGGCCTTACAAGTTTCTCTTTGAACAAATATATTTTCGTACATCGGCATGCAGGCCGGCCACACATGAAATCCAACCACGTTTCTTCGCACGGCCTTCAAGGGCCTTTAGCAGCAATCCTCCATTCCGTTCATTTCAATTCAAGCAGCAGCACCTGCAATTAGCCATCCAATCCAAACAGAAAACAAAGTAACAGTCAGCATTAGTTGACCACTTATAACGACCCTACCCCTTACCCGGGGCAGTGGTTCCTTCCCTGTATGCATTGCCACATCATAATCTCTTTAGAAATCTAACAACCACAAGCATATTAATCTCGCAACCACAATCATATCAATCTAGCAACCATAACCATATCACAAACGTTGGTATCCACCCAACGCTCCGTGTACTCAGGGCACTGGAAACATTACCAACCAAACCAGATCGACCCACACGTTGTGGTGCAGCAGGCCGGGTGCTCGCTCCCCGCACACTGCCACCCATCGATCTCTCAACCTAATCTGGATTGACCCACACTTTGTAGTGCAGCAAGCCTGGAAATCGCTTCCCGGACACTGCCGCACATCGATCCCTGCTCTATCTAGATCAACCCACCTTCGTGGTGTAGCAGGTCGGGTGCTCGCTTCCCGAGCATGGTACCAATGATCTCTCACTACAACCATGAGCTTAACCAAAGCCTCAATACAGCCATAACCAATATTCATTCATCCATACACAACCAGGCAAGCAAAGCATAAACCTTTCACAGCATCAAATCCACGGAGTCTTCTCTGGTTTACCCATGATCATCACCAATCCAGACTACCCGTCCAGATGGGTTTCACACAGCATGCCTATGCCATACTCACACTTCCGGCTCTAGATGCAAACTCAACCAAGGAATCACTTCCGCGATCCACCTCTTGGTGGAGGATTCCACGCACATACATAAAGAAAGGACTTCGATGTCTAAGAAGGAGATCGTTACCCTTGAAGATCACATCAGAGTCACGAATCCGCCAGATGGAAATCACCGTCTCAGCGTTGCCTCCACGAATTCGAACTCGGATCTTCAGTCCACACTCCACAGCTCCTCCAGTAGCGGATTTCCTCCTTCCTCCTTTCCTTCCCTTGCCATCTCTCTCTTTATCTCTCTTGGAATGAGAAGAAGAAGAAGAAGATGAAAATAAAGAGATAATCCTCATTTCTCGGCCATATAATAGTAAGGAGCAATCTGAGCCATCAGATCCCATAGGAAGAAAAGGAACGGCCAGTAAATTCCCTGAAAATAGCTCTCTCGGGTCTAACACGCCCTGTGACACGCCCGTGCCACAGGCCGTGTCCCCTAAGCGGTGCACGAACCGCCTTATCAATACTTATCCACTCCAAGGTGACACGCCCATGTCACGCCCGTCTCAGCCTAGTCACGCTCGTAACACGGGGTGTGTAACCCACTCGATACCTACTCGAGAGGACTTACTCGAGAGAAAACCAACTACTCGAGTACCCAGAAAGGACACGCCCGTGTCCAACAGGGATGGCACGCCCGTGTCACCCCCTCTTACTCGAGTACTTTTCCACCTACTCGAGTACATTTCGACCTACACGAGAGCTACTCGAGTATGAGCGGGACACGCCCTATGACACGCCCGTGTCACAGGCCGTGTACCCTTTACCCGACGATCGTCGAGCGCAGTTCGTCGACCTAGATATAGTCGTCGACCAAGGGAGGACACGCCCTGCGTCACGCCCCCGACATGCCCGTGTCACAGGGCGTGTACCTCCCAAAGAATTCATCGACCGAACTTCGTCGATCGACATTCGTCGAACGAAATTAGTCAAACGCAATTCGTCGAATGCAATTCGTCGAACGTGCGCTCGACCACTCAACCCAAGCAGGACACGCCCTAGGACACGCCCATGTCCCAGGCCCTGTCACCCAATATTTTTCCGTTTCTCGAATTTGGGCTGTTACAAGACAGCGGGGCCAGAAAGAGAACTGGGCATCCACGAGAGGTGCCACCGGCCCTACCCAGCTAGTGAGAGCCTGGACAGTGGGACCATCTCGGAGCAAAGAGAACTGGGCATCCATGAGAGGTACCACCGTCCCTGCCTAGCCAGTGAGAGCCTGGACAACGGGGACCGTCTCGTAACAAAAAATACTTGGCATCCACGAGAGGTACCACCGGCCCTTCCCAGCTAGTGAGAGCCTGGATAGTGGGATCCTCTCGAGGTGAGGCCTACTCCTCCCTCCGAGAGATCAACTTGCCCTGCCAGCTAGTGAGAGCCTGGCAACGGAATATATCTCGAGGTGAGACCTACTCCTCCCTCCGAGTGATCAACCTGCCCTGCCAGCTAGTGAGAGCCTGGCAGCGGAATCTATCTTGAGGTGAGATCTACCACACCCTCCTAGAGATCAACCTGCCCTGCCAGCTAGTGAGAGCCTGTCAGCGGAATCTATCTCGAGGTGAGATTTACTCCTCCCTCTGAGAGATCAACCTGCCCTGCCAGCTAGTGAGAGCCTGGTAGCGGAATCTATCTCGAGGTGAGATCTACCCCACCCTCTGAGAGATCAACCTGCCCTGCTAGCTAGTAAGAGCCTGGCAGCGGAATCTATCTCGAGGTGAGATCTAATCCTCCCTCCGAGAGATCAACCTGGCCTGAAAGCTAGTGAGAGCCTGACATCGAAATCTATCTCGAGGTGAGATCTACCCCACCCTCCGAGAGATCAACCTGCCCTACCAGCTAGTGAGAGCCTGGCAGCGGAATTTATCTCGAGGTGAGACCTACTCCTCCCTCCAAGAGATCAACCTGCCCTTCCAACTAGTGAGAGACTGGTAGTGGAATCTGTCTCGAGGTGAGACCTACTCCTCCCTCCGAGAGATCAACCTGCACTGCCAGCTAGTGAGAGCATGACAGTGGAATCTATCTCGAGGTGAGATCTACCCCACCCTCCGAAAGATCAACCTGCCTTGCCAGCTAGAGAGAGTCTGACAGCGGAAACTATCTCGAGGTAAGATCTACTTCTCCCTCCGAGAGATCAACCTGCCCTGCCAGCTAGTGAGAGCCTGGCAGCGGAATCTATCTCGAGGTGAGACCTACTCCTCCCTCCGAGAGATCAACCTGCCTTGCCAGCTAGTGAGAGCCTGATAGCAGAATCTATCTCAAGATGAGATCTACCCCACCCTCCGAGAGATCAACCTGCCTTGCCAGCTAGTGATAGCCTGGCAGCGGAATCTATCTCGAGGTGAGATCTACTCCTCCCTTCGAGAGATCAACCTGCCTTGCCAGCTAGTGAGAGCCTGACAGCAGAATCAATCTTAAGGTGAGATCTACCCCACCCTCCGAGAGATTAGCCTGCCCTGCCAGCTAGTGAGAGCCTGACAGCGGAATCTATCTCGAGGTGAGATCTTTCACGGATCACAAATATTTTTCGGTGGTTCCTGTCATTAATCATAGTTGATACAATGCAAGCAAAATTCATTACAAAGAGATGATTCACTTCTTTCCTACCTCCGTCTTCCCTCGTGAATCATCGGATCCCTCCCCGGGTGCCCACGTCAACCCTATCCTCACATCTCTCCTCTGCCGCCCAGGTTGGACTTCTTCAATCCGCACCCGATCTTGCGCTTGTTGAGGCTGACGAGGTTGTGGTGCCGGTGCTCTTGTCCTTCTTAACTCCAGAAATTCTGGGCAAGTAGTTGTTGCATGGCCTTCCTCCTGGTGGAACTCAGAGTAGGGTAACTCTACACTGACTCTTCTCCTTCCCTGGCAGTTCCTCCTCTCCGTTCGACCAATCTCCATCTCTTGTTGTGGTGGGCGTAGGAGCTGCCTAGGGGCTTGCCTTTGGAAGTTGAACCTCCCTTGGCCTCCCTGAAAATCCCCCCCACCTTGAATGAGACCTCTTCCTGGACCCTAAACGGGTCCTCTCTGTTGCCTCCAACCTGGCTCCGGACCTTCTTGAGGTCCCTGGAGCCCCTGAGCTCTCTGCTCCTCTCTCCTTCTCCCCTCCTGAGGCCTCGAGCCAACTTGCTCATTCGACTCTGCCTCTGTCAATCTTGCCAACTTCTTGACAAACGCTGGATTGGCTGCCTTAGTGGCTATCTCCTCTGACACCCTTTCCATCAGCTCCTCGAAGGAAAGGGGGGCCTTTTGGGTCAGGCTCATCTTGAAGAACCCCTCGCGTAACCCCATTGTGAATGCCATCTGAGGGCATACCCCGACATCTCTTGGACCTCCAGGATCTCTTCTTGGAACCAGTCAACGTAACGGGCCAGCGACTCCTCGGCCCCCTGCCTTATCAGGAAGATGGACTCATAACTCTTCTTCCTCTTCTTGGAGGTGGAGAAGCGAAGCTGAAAGCTCCGACTCAAGTCCTCAAACCCATAGATCGATCTCGGAGGGATTTGATGGAACCAGTCCCTTGCCTTGTCCTTCAACATGATTGCAAAGAGACAACACTTGAAGGCATCTGTCATCGGCCCGATGGAGATGACATCCTCAAACCACTGCAGGTGCTGGACGGGGTCATCCTTCCCGGTATAGTAAGCCATGTCGGGATCTATGAACCCCTCGAGAATGGGAGCTGAGATGATCAGCTCGCTGAAGGGTGACCCCCTTAGGGGTGGTCTCGCCACCTCTACTCGTACGACCTGCTCCCCTGGAAGGCTGGCACTTGCCGGGTTGTAGAACAACTCCCGGCTGGTGAGGTCTCGCTCGACCCCATCTCCCATCCTCTCCTTCCCCGACCCTCTTCCTGGAGCACTTCCTTCTATCCCCACTGGGGTCATCTCGCCTAGACCCCTGGGAGTTGACTCATCGAGAGGGGGGGAGCTAGCTCTTAGGGGGGGTTGGAGTAGAGCTGCTACCCTGAGGAGAAATACTTCGCAGCATCTCCATGATGCCTTGGATGGATGCCATGAACTCTTGCCTCCCCACAAAGGGTCCTGGGCTGGGGAGTTCGCCGAGATCATTTGTAACGACTCCATCCGTTCACATCGCATATACTAGAAGGTTTGGCCAGGGCCCCACAGCATATACCACAAAACAGGCGGGGACGTCACGAAATGATACCAGAGTTGCGCATCCTAGCTCATTGCATGCTAGCGGAAGCCTATAACACGAAGCTGAACTCACACACATGAATGTCCACCATATAAAACCTCCACATTTATATAAAGCAGGAATGTCCAAATACAAAGTCATTTGGCCTTAAGGCCTTACATGACTTTACACAACAGTGGCCTCACACATTGGCGCCAGGCCGGCCACGTATAAATAAGAATAACATTTGTAGTTTAGCCTTCAAGGGCTAGCAGCGGCAACAACAATAGCAGCGACAGCAGCAAGAGCAGCAGCAGGGCCTTTAGCCTTTATGTGTCCCGCTTGGCTCTCCGGTACCTGTGCAAGGACGTTCCACCCAACGGTGGCAAACAAGGCAACGGTCAGCATTCAGCTGACCAATTTTATAATAACCCTACCCCTTTTCCGGGGCAGCGGTATTCTTCCCTGCAGACATAGCATTTCATAGGCAGATATATATATTCATACATTGTGCTCTCACGCACATACATTCCATCACAACCGTCAGCCACGCGACCCGACAGTCCGTGCACTCAGGGCACAATCTTGGTGTACCGGTGAACCAGTGCCCCACCACCGTATCAGGGTCGCAACCTAACTGTAAAACAATGAGCATTTTCTCCATGGCGTGCAGCCAGAGATTATAGTCTTAGTGAACCAGGATTGGCCCATAGCCCCCCACTGTATCACAGCGCGTATGCCTATGACTCTTGCTATGCGCTCCAATAGACCGCACTTTCAGGTCTCACGTCGGACGGACATAACGTAGGTCGGCTCATCCACCCCCCGTTGCTCAAATCACCTTGCCATCACCGAGCACAACGTACACACGGCTAAATAAAAGGCGCGGGTCGGTTTCACCTTACCTGTTTGGCAAAAAGCCTGGGTGTTTTCCTGGGCACACCAATACTTGCTGTTACACCCATTACATATCAAAATATCAGAGGGTCTTTCTTGGGCACACCAGTACTTCCTGCTACTCCATTTCATAGGTACAACCCCGTAATATCACAAATGCCAAGGGTATTTTTCTAGCTTACCACGCCAGTACTTCCTGCTACTCCCCTTCACAGGTACCACTCATGAACATCAAACATTACAAAGAGTATTTCCTGGACTTCCAATCCAGTACTTCCTGCTACTCCCTTTCACAGGTATAACCCAATAACACAAGCATCACAATGGTATTTTCCTAGACTACCACTCCAGTACTTCCTGCTACTTTCCTTCACAGGTGCAACCCATCGACTCTTAACTACATATTTATCACAGAGTCTTCCCCGATGCGTATATGCAACATCACCAATCCAGACCAACCTGTCTAGATGGGCTTCACACAGCATGCCTACTCCGTACTCGATTTTCGGATCTATATGTCAAATGATTGGAGATTCCATTAATCAACCCAAGAGAATCCCGTAACAAGCCACCCTCTAGTGGGAAAATCTTATGCATATACCAAAAAGGAAGCCTTCACATGGATAGGAAGAAAAGTCATTACCCTTGACGAGCGCTTCGGGGTCATGAATTCCTAGCTGGCTGGAAAGAACCGCAACGACTTTTCCTCCACAACGCTGGCCTCGGATCTCTTGCCGGAACTCCGCAGCACCACTGGTGGCCGACTCTCCTTCCTCCTCCTCCTTCTTCCTCTCTCTTTCTCTCTCTAACTTGTAGAAAGATAAAGGCCAAAACTCAAATGAGAATTTCCTTCTCATCCATGGCCTTAAGGAAGCAGGGAGGCACCTCAACCATTAGATCCCAGTTGAAGATTTGGACAGCCACAATTTTGCCAAAAAGCATATTTTTTGCCTGACATGGCTTGTGACACGCCTGTGTCCCAGGCCGTGTACCTCAAGCGGTGCTCAAACGACTTATCCTATCCAGTACACGCCCATGTGACACGCCCATGTCACGGGCCGTGTGACCTGACACGCCTTCAGACACGCCTGTGTCTGTGGCCGTGTACTTCAGGCTGCACAAAATCGAGATCAACCCGATCGGGACACGACCAGAGATATGCCCGTATCACAGGTCGTGTACCCCAAGACACACCCATGTCATGATCGTATTCACCAGGCCTCAAATGCCTTGGCACATCCCGAAAAGGACACGGCCTGTGACACACCCGTGTCCCAGGCAGTGTGCCCATACACGTCACTAGACACTCCCCAACTCAATTTCGTCGAGCTGAAGTTCGTCGACTAGAGGAGGACATGGCCTCTGACACGCCCGTGTCAGATGGTGTGTTCCCTCATTTTTCGTCGAACAAAAATTTGTCGAACACTCACCAGCTGCTCACCCGAGCAGGACACGCCCTGGGACACGCCCGTGTCCCAGGCCGTGTCACCCAACTTTTCCCAACTCTGGAATTTAGGGTGTTACAACCCTCCTCTCCTTACAAAAATTTCGTCCCCGAAATTTGCACAAAGTAAGGAATTCAACAGAAGAGGTTTCATTCCACGATTGTTCAATATAACGTGACATGCGCTACACAACAGTTATACAAAGAGCTCGAGAAATTCAGCTCGCATGGTCTGCTCTCGCTCCCATGTTAGCTCCTCACGGCCGTAGTTGTCCCACCGAGCCTTGAGCATCCCGATCGTCTTGTTCCGCAACTGTTTCTTGGCACGATCTTCGATCAGAATGGGTCTAACCTTCGTTGTTATCCCATACTCCACCGGCACACGATCATTCTCGATCACCTAAGCTGGATCTTTCATGGCCTTCCGAAGCACCGAGATGTGAAATACATCATGTAATCCACCCAAGTCTGCCGAAAGAGCTAGCCGATATGCAGCCTCCCCAACTCGTCCGACCACTTCAAATGGACCAAGGTATCTGGGACTCAACTTTTTCAGACGTCGAATCCGGGATACTCCTTTGAAGAGTTTGATCTTCAAGTATACCCAATCACCCACCGTGAACTCCACATTCCAGTGCTTGGCATTGTAGGATTTCGCTTGATGATCTTGGGCCATCAGTAGCCTTTCTTGAATAGTGTGTATCGTCGAGTTCGCTTCCTCGATGTCAGTACGCCTATACACTTTGGATTCGCCTGCTTCTGCCCAAGCCAACAGTGTACGGCACTTCTGGCCATACAGAGCTTCAAACGGTGTCATATCGATGCTCGCTTGGTAGCTGTTATTGTAGGCAAACTCCACCAAATAGAGATGATCTTCCCATCTCTCGCCAAAGTCCAGGGCGCACATCCAGAGCATATCTTCCATAGTCCTGTTGGTTCTCTCCGTTTGGCTATCTGTTTGGCGATGAAAGGTCGTCCTGACATCAACTTCGTACCCAACAACTGATGGACTAGCCTCCAGTCACTCGATGTGAACCGCCCATCACGATCACTTATGATGCTTTTAGGAACACCATGTAGCCGTACAATCTGTTCTGCATAGAGCTTTGCCAAACTTTCCACAGAATCGTCCCGGTTATTTGGAAGGAAGTGTGCCACCTTTATCAACCGGTCTACCATCACCCAGATTGAATCATTCCCGCGCTGAGATCTCGGCAACCCGTGCACGAAATCCATAGAAATATCATCGAACTTTCACTCCGGAATCGACAACGACTTCAAGAAACTAGCAAGCTTCTGGCATTCCGCCTTCATCAAAGCGTAAGTTTGGTATTTGGCCAAATAATGAGCGACGTCTTTCTTCAGTCCTGGCCACCAGAACAGCTTCTTCATGTCCCTGAACATCTTTGTGCTCCCAGGGTGAATTGAGTACTTCGTATAGTGCGCCTTATACATCAAATCTTCCCTCAACTTACCCAAACTCGGGACGCACAAACGGCCCTATTTCCGCAAAAGCCCGTCATCCCATGAGAATTTGCCCTCAGGCCCATCCTTGACATAGTGTTGGAGACTCTCATCCAGCTCCGTTGCTCGTTGAACTCTGTCTGCAAGGTCACACTGCACCTTTGTCCAGTTCAAACATGCATCGGCTGTGGAATTCTTGTCAACACAAGAAATCTTTAACGCTTCCAACTCCTGGATTAGATGTTCATCATGCCTCTGCAACCAGCTTGCTCTTTCCGGCGCTCTCCGACTCAGGGCATCAGCGACTACAATTCTCTTGCCGGGAGTATAATAAATCACAAAGGTGTAGTCCCCAAGGAACTCCAACCACCTTCGTTGTCGCATGTTCAGGTCCTTCCGCTCCAACAAATACTTTAGGCTCTTATGGTCGGTATAGATTTTCACTTTCACACCATACAGATAATGCCGCCACAACTTCAGTGCAAAGATTACCGCCGCCAACTCTAGGTCGTGGACGGGATAATTTCTTTCATGCACCTTCAATTGGTGAAGAGAGTCATAAGAAATTACTTTCCCATTTTGCAGAAGAACGCAACCTAAGCCGCTCCCTAAAGCATTACTATAGATGTCAAATCCGTCAGTACCACATGGCGATGTCAACACAGGCGTCGTGGTCAACCGACTCTTCAACTCTTCAAAAGCTCGTGCGCACTCTGGTGTCCAAACGAACTTCCGATCATTTCTCGTCAGTGTGGTTAGAGGCAAAGCGATCCGCGAGAAGTTTTCCACAAACCGTCTATAGTAGCCTGCCAGGCCAAGGAAGCTCCTGACTTCGGCCACCGAAGACAACACTGGCCACTCCTGTATGGCACTTATCTTCGCCGGATCCACTATTATGCCCTCTCCTCTTACCACATGGCCCAAAAAAACCACCGACGATAGCCAAAACTCGCACTTCGAGAACTTGGCATAGAGCTTATTCTTCCTCAACGTCTGCAACACTAACCGCAAGTGCTTCTCCTGATCGGCTTCCGATTATGAGTACACAAGAATATCATCAATGAACACAATCACGAACAGATCCAGGTATTCTCGGAATGTTCGGTGCATCAGGTACATAAACACCAATGGCCCATTGCACAGCCCAAACGACATTACCGTGAAATCATAGTGCTCGTACCGTGTTCCAAATGCGGTTTTGGGAATGTCACCTTCCCGAATCCTCAACTGGAACCAGACTTCAAATCTAACTTGGAGTAGACGGTTGATCCCACCAGCTGAGCGAACAAGTCATCAATCCATGGAATCGAATACTTATTCTTCTCGGTCAGCTTGTTCAGTTCGCGGTAATCAATACATAACCGCAAGCCATCGTCTTTCTTCTTCACAAACAGAACAGGAGCGCTCAAAGGTGACATGCTTGGGCGGATATATCACTGCTCTAATAACTGCTGCAGTTGGACTTTCAACTCCGCCAGTTCCTTTGGCGCGACGTGATATGCCGAGTGGGCCACATGTTTCGCACCTGGGACCAATACAGTACAGAAGTCGATCTCTCGCTGGGGTGGTATCCCAGGGAGATCCTTAGGAAACACAACACATTCGCAAGCTCCCATATCGGCAGTGCAGATGCGTCCAAACACAATTCTCGACTTCCAAATTTCCTCGCCACACTGCAAACTCGATCCGCCCATTGCTAAACATTCGTTCGGTAGGAACACCCATCCACTATCACAAGTGCCCTCACCGATGTTTTCCCAATCATAGCAAAGCCTATGGCGCACACATCACACACACAAGTTACATACATAGTATGCAATCAGAAAAGCAAGCAACGATGTTATCGTGCACTTGTGACAACTTCACTTTGCTTAATGGCTAGGAGTAAAGGCGTAGGATTGCGCCTGGGATGCAGAGGACTTCACCACTGCTTTTCTCGTTTCCACATAAGACGCTCCTATATTCTGCTCAACCATTTGTCAACCACTCCTGATAATGATGGGCGAATTTGTCCCCATGTAATAGAAAATCAACTGTCTATTCGTGTTCACGACTACCGTACAAACACGTTTATTCCACACAGACATGTATTGTACGCATATAGTACAAATGTAGCAGTGGAAACTGCCATGCAACACTGATTATTGTACATACAACACATGCCTCGTCCACAAGTACATGAGTAACACAGTTATTTTTGTATATCAAGTCGACAGTTCCTTCTTATTTATTGCCCTCTAATAACCACTAAGATAATCTCGGGCTTTATGTCCTGCTTCACCACACAAGTAACACTTGTATTGCTTCTTTGGCTGCTGAGCACCACCCCAACAGTCTCGAGAAATATGTCCTTCCTTGCCACAAGTATAACAAGTATGAGTCTCGAGTCTCTGCCTCTTGCGGTGAGCAGACTTTCCAACCCTTGGAGACCTCACTTTCCTGATCGCAGACATTTGCTGGGCTGGCATTTATTGGGCTCTTGTCAAGTCCATCTCCAATAGTCTAGCTGACTCCACCAATGCCTGGAATCCCAGTAACTTAGGACCCATCAACAAGAAATGAAGTTCCTGACGTAGCCCATCGTAAAACCGATTGATCTTCGTCTCCTCGGTTTCAAACACAAACTCTGGTTGTTGTCTCATTGCAACAAATGCGTGAAAATAATCCTCATCTGTGTCCTCTCCTTGTCTCAAGCACATGTTTAACGACGAAGCTGATATGTTTCCCCTGGCCATCTGCTCACTTACATTGGCCGGCATGGAACGCATGACCAGGTCAGAGGGTTCTACCTGTCCCTCATGGTAAGCCTTGAGCATTGCAAAAACCACATCAGCAATCAGTCGAGCCGTCTCAATCGATGGAGGAGATGTTTGTACCACAGTTGATGTCATGCTTCTCATTGAATGGTGGGGTTCCTGCTACCACGTCGTCGCACTAGTCGCCTACAGTCGTAAAATACACAAGTAAGCAACAAACATATTGCCAAAAGCAATACCAGGAACGCACAGGTTTCCCAAACAGGTGTTAACGCGGTTTGCACTGACACGTGCTCGCCACCCCACAAAAGAATTCGACCACAAATTCGAAAGGGAAAGACCGAGACGGATGATACAAAAAATGTAACGACTCCATCCGTTCACATCGCATATACTAGAAGGTCCGGCCGGGGCCCCACAGCATATACCACAAAACAGGCGGGGACGTCAAATAATGATACCAGAGTTGCGCATTCTAACTCATTGCATGCTAGCGGAAGCCTATAACACGAAGCTGAACTCACACACATGAATGTCCACCATATAAAACCTCCACATTTATATAAAGCGGGAATGTCCAAATACAAAGTCAGTTGGCCTTAAGGCCTTACAGGGCTTTACACAACAGTGGCCTCACACATTGGCGCGCAGGCCGGCCACGTATAAACAAGCATAGCATTTGTAGTTTAGCCTTCAAGGGATGCGACGGCAGCAGCAACAACAGCAGCAGGGCCTTCAGCCTTTATGTGTCCCGCTTGGCTCTCCAATACATGTGCAAGGACATTCCACCCAACGGTGGCAAACAAGGCAACAGTTAGCATTTAGCTGACCAATTTTATAACGACCCTACCCCTTTCCCGGGGTAGCGGTATTATTTCCTGCAGGCATAGCATTTCACAGGCAGATATATATATATATTCATACATTGTGCTCTCACGCACATACATTCCATCACAACCGTCAGCCACGCGACCCAACAGTCCGTGCACTCAGGGCACATTCTTGGTGTACCGGCGAACTAGTTGCCCACCACCGTATCAGGGTCGCAACTCAACGGTAAAACATTGAGCATTTTCTCCATGGCGTGCATGCCTAAGACTCTCGTTATGGGCTCCAACAGACCGCACTTTCAGGTCTCACGTCGGACGGACATAAAGCAGGTCGGCTCATCCACCCCCGTTCCTCAAATCGCCTTGCCATCCCCGAGCACAACGTACTCGCGACTAAATAAAAGGCGCTGGTCGGTTTCACCTTACCTGTTTGACATAAATCCTGGGTGTTTTCCTGGGCACACCAGTACTTGCTGTTACACCCATTACGTATCACAACATCAGAGGGTCATTCCTGGGCACACAAGTACTTCCTGCTAATCCCTTTCACAGGTATAACCCCGCAAATATCACAAATGTCAAGGGTATTTTCCTGGCTTACCACGCCAGTAGTTCCTGCTACTCCCCTTCACAGGTACCACCCATGAACATCAAGCATTACAAAGGGTATTTCCTGGACTTCCAATCCAGTACTTCCTGCTACTCTCTTTCACAGGTATAACCCAATAGTACAAGCATCACAAGGGTATTTTCCTGGACTACCACTCCAGTACTTCCTGCTACTTCCCTTCACAGGTGCAACCCATCGACTCCTAACTACACGTTTATCACGGAGTCTTCTCCGGTGTGTATATGTAACATCACCAATCCAGACCAACCTGTCCAGATGGGCTTCACACAGCATGCTTACTCCGTACTCCATTTCCGGATCTATATGCCAAATGATTGGTGATTCCATGAATCAACCTAAGAGACTCCCGTAACAAGCCACCCTCTAGTGGGGGAATCTTTTGTATATGCCAAAAAGGAAGCTTTCACATAACTAGGAAGAAAAGTCATTACCCTTGACGAGTGCTTCGGGGCTATGGATTCCTAGGTGGCTGGAAAGAACCACAATGGCTTTTCCTCCACAATGCTGGTCTCGGATCTCTTGCCGGAACTCCGCAGCACCATCGGTGGCCGGCTCTCCTTCTTCCTCCTCCTTCTTCCTCTCTCTTTCTCTCTCTAACTTGTAGAAAGATAAAGGCCAAAACTCAAATGAGAATTTCCTTCTCATCCATGGCCTTAAGGAAGTAGGGAGGCACCTCAGCCATTAGATCCCAACTGAAGATTTGGACAACCACGATTTTGCCAGAAAAGCATATTTTTTGCCTGACATGGCCTGCGACACGCCCGTGTCCCAGGCCGTGTACCTCAAGCGGTGCTCAACTGACTTATCCTGTCCAGTACATGCCCATGTGACATGCCCATATCACGGGCCGTGTGACCTGACATGCCTTCAGACACGCCCGTGTCTGTGGCCTTATACTTCAGGCTGCACAAAATCGAGATCAACCCGATTGGGACACGTCCAGTGACACGCCCGTGTCACCGGCCGTGTACCCCAAGATACACCCATGTCATGCCCATGTTCACCAGGCCTCAAATGCCCTGACACATCCCGAAAAGGACACGGCCTGTGATACGCCCGTGTACCAGGCCGTGTGCCCATACACGACACTAGACACGCCCCAGCCCAATTTCGTCGAGCTGAAGTTCGTCGACCAGAGGAGGACACAGCCTCTGACACGCCCGTGTCATATGGCGTGTTCCCTCATTTTTCGTCGAATGAAAATTTGTCGAACACTCACCAGCTGCTCATCCCGAGCAGGACACGCCCTGGGACACGCCCGTGTCCCAGGCCGTATAACCCAACTTTTCCCAACTCTGGAATTTACGGTGTTACATCATCACTACCTCCCTGACCTCCAGCCATGACACTCTCCCAAGATTTTCTGTGCTGGTCACTCTCCACGCTCACCGCACCAAAAGTGTTGAAGCCAAGAATTGACCTCTGTGGAGTTCGGGGTCCCAAAAGAGGGGTGACCTCACACTTACTACACTCAGGAGAACGTCACGGGCCAAAAGATCGAGAAGCTAGGAACATACCCTCGGCTCTAGGGCGGAGGTCCCACCTCACACCTGGAAGACTTTTGAAGTCTCCCCCTCCCTAGCCAATGCTGAGCTAGGTGCCTTGGAGGAAGAAAGCAAAGGAATTTTTATGGCCATGATGCAATACTCTCCAAGGCACCCTCAAGGGTCTATTTATAGTTTTCATAATCCCATGGACCAAAAGGTCAGTAATACCCCTATGACAAATAAGCCTTGGGCCAATAGAAAACATCCACACCGGGGGGTAAAGGGGTAATTCCTCCCTTAAGGGTATAATGGTAAAAGCATCCACCTACCCCCCCCCCCCCCCAGACACCTGAGGCGAACGGGTAAATCCCGCGGGGGAACCAAGAGCTGGGGGCGAGATCCAGGCCGCTCTCCAGGAAAGCCGCCAAGCAGGCCGCCGGGGCGAGACCAGGTTGCCGGCCGTCTCGCCTGCCAGGCAAACCACCTGGGGCGAGAACCAGCCGCAGGCCAGTCTCGCCCACCAGGCAGGACGCCTGGGCGAGACCCTGCCCGCACGATGGTCTCGCCCTCCAGGCAGGCCGCCTGGGCGAGACCCAGCCCGCAGGCCGGTCTCGCCCGCCAGGCAAGCCGCCTGGGCGAGACCTTGCCTACAGACCGCTCTCGCCCACCAGGCAGACTGTCTAGACAAGACCCAGCCCGCAGGACGGTCTCGGCCGCCAGGCAGGCCGCCTGGGCAAGACCCTGCCCGCAGGCTGGTCTCATCCGCTTGGCAGGCCGCCTGGGCGAGACCCAGCCCGCAGGCTGGTCTCGCCAGCCAGACAGGCCGCCTGGTCGAGACCTAGCCTGCAGGTCGGTCTCGCCCTCCAGGCGGGCCGCCTGGGCGAGACCCTGCCTGCAGTCCAGTCTCGCCCGCCTAGCAGGCCGCCTGGGCGAGACTCGGCCCGCAGGCCGGTCTCGCCCGCCAGGCAGGCCGCCTGGGCGAGACCCTGCCCGCAGGCCGGTCTCGCTGCACTTACCTTGTACTTACCAAGCTGGGGCGGGTGCCGACCAACTTGCCGCACCCCCCCCCCCCTCCCTAAAAAAAGAGGGGAGGGGGAGGCAGATTTTTCCTCCCCTATTAGTATATTCCAAGGGCTAGGCCTAAATTGTCCACCAAGTGTGCCAAACCACTCCAAAAGCTTAAAAATTCAAAGCTGGCCTTGCGCCTGCCTAGGAGACCCTACTCTATGAATATGGGGTTGTACACTCATCAATGCAGAAATTGCAAGGGCTAGATCAGATTGAAGCGGCGTGGCAGAAGAGTTGCGTAGATGTGAAGAAATCTCCAAGAGAAAAGAAGTGGCATCTGTCTGCAGAACAAAAGCACCATTCAGAAGAGTTGTTTAATTAATGTAAAGGGTGTAATGAAAAGTGTTTCCGTGTCTTATCTATTTAAAGCTCTGTATGGGCATTGTTAAAGACTAAGTATATTTTGCTTTATTAAAACCTATGTGTGTGATTAATTCTTCCAACTAAATCTCTGCCTCTCTCTACCTGTGAAATTGTATTATTATTTTTTCTTTCTTTTAATAGTTAGGGCATCACTCAAACTTCCACCCGAATCACCCGCATCAATGCCTTCATTGACTCCCTCGTCGTGCTCTGAAGATACCCTTGCCGGAAGCCGTCGATCACATGCTTCGTCAAATCACCCGCATCAATGCCTTCTATGATCAACCTCGGTTCGACATCTACTACGGAATCGAGAATCTGAATTGCTTCCCCCGACCGAAAACCTCTGTCCTTTTCTGACTGAACGTCACCACTTGTCGCAGACTTTTTGGTGCAGCCTCTATGCCTCTACGGTGCAACCTCCCCAACGAAGCCTAAATCGACTGTCCTGCATCTCAGAGGTCTGTTGCGCATCTCAATTGATGGACAGGTCCTAGAGACCATTGTCAAAGTCGATGGAGAGGGAATGAAAATCAACGGATATGGGTGTTTTCAAAGACAATGTAGGAAGGGAAGGGGAATCAAAGGTTTGTATTGACCACATACTTTATTCTTCGAAATGACGCGTGGAGGAACGATTCTTCAAATCTACAAGGTATATGCCTTTGCTTTCTCCGTTTTGTACAAAACGGAAATCATTTACCTTCATTCTCATCTTGATTTCCAGTTGTGGCTTCCATTTAATTCTCAATATAGTTCATTCCATAAATTTCCATTGATAAAATTATGCATTGAAAGAGTTCTCCCTCAAAGGCAGTAAAGAAGCTAATTTATACGGAGTTGAACAAGGGTTATAGTTATAATTTTCTATTATTCTTGAAAGTGAGGGGTTAGATTTGGAATACTCTAGAGGGGGGGGGGGGGGGTGAATAGAGTATTCAATGTTTTTATAAAATTTTCTAACTACTTCAATCTAGTCCTAGTGCTGCAGGAATAAAATTAAAGCACAAACACAGTTATCCTAGCTAGCACATCCACATCAAGAAAAAAAAAGAAAAGAGCAACCAGACAACACAAGAAATTTATAGTGGTTCCCCAACCTGGGTACATCCACTATTCTACCACCCTGGTAGGAATCCACTCAGATTTTTGATCAGGTGCCTGACACCAATGAGCTTTTGATCAAATGCTCAAAAACTAAACCTCAAGTCTTTTGGTCAGGTGACTTGCAACCAGGAATAACTTTTGAAGGAGTTAAGAACCCTTTATATAGTGGGGGTGAGAGATTGATTATGTCTTCTCTTTCTCAAAACAATTGAGAAGACTTTTGTGGATTTGATGTTAGCAAAGGCTCCCCCTGAGATATTGAATGATTTAGGAAATTAGAGCTTTGCTTTAGGGTGATAGGCCTTCAGACTGTTGCTTTAACCAGATGAACTCCAGGAACTTCTTGACAGATAGAAGATTTGTTGTCCTTTGAAGAGTCCTGGCAGAAGACAGAAGAAGACTCTTGATTTGGATTGGCTGTTCTTCTTCTTATTCAGCTTGATGTTCTTTCTCTGGTTAGGGCTTCCTTTTTCTGTATCAGCTTTCTATTCCTTTTGTCTCAGAGAGTTGTCTAGAGAGAGTAGCAGAAGATTCTTGATTATTAGACTGACTGTCTGTATGTCTCTATGTGGAAGAGATGGAAAATCCCTTTTTGTATATTCCATATTATCTTCCTTTTGAAATTTGAAATTCTTCTGCATTTACTGCTGACGGCCTAGAGAATATTTTGCATTGAATGATTTCCCCAACTGTCCTATTGAAAAACGGCAACCAATAATCCTGTTGAAGATCGTAATCAATGTTTGCTTCTAACGGTAATATTCAGAGAATATTTTAGCATTGATCACTCAGGAATTCTTGTCATAGAATAGGGACAGATGGATGAAAATAACTAAGTCTGGTTCATCACAGAATTCGTCGAGCTGAGAAATTAAGTTCGTCGATATGATAATAGTTGTTCGTCGAGCTGAGATCCAAGATCGTCGACCGCAGAACAGACAACTGCTTTCTCTAGATACTTGCCTTTTCTGCCCATCAAATTCGTCGAGCTGAGAATTTGATTTCGTCGACCAGAGTTCAGTGAAGTGTTTTTGGACTTAAATATTTCTGGAATGAAATGTTGAAGTAGAGTATCCAGAAATCGTCGACCTGAGAATTGGGTTCTTCGAACTGAGAACTAGTTTCGTTGGGCTGAGAACTTCTAACTGCTGCTAGATAACTCTTGCCAATGTGGTCTAAGTTCATCGAGCTGAGTCCGCAGTTCTTCTTTAGCTTCTTGACACAGCTTCTGTGGAATGTGTCGACACAAGTCCTGTGTTTCGACACAATTACTTCTTGTCTTGACATAGTTGTTGTTTTGACAGAAATCTGGAGTGTGTCGACACAAGTCCTGTATGTCGACGCAATTACTGTCAACAGATGTTCTGTGTATCGACACAAGTCCTGTGTGTCGACATAATCTGACTTCTGGTGTCGACACAGTTGATGTCGACAGATATTCTGTGTATCAACATAAGTCCTATGTGTCGACACAATCTGGCTTCTGGTGTTGATACAGTTGATGTCGACAGATGTTCTGTGTGTCGACACAAGTCCTATGTGTCGACATAATCTGACTTCTGGTGTTGACACAGTCTTGCTTCTGGTGTCGACACAGTTGATGTCGACAGATGTTCTGTGTGTCGACACAAGTCCTGTGTGTCGACATAATCTGGTTTCTGGTGTTGACACAGCCTTTTCGAAGTGTCGACACAATTGCTTGAGTCTCTAGCAGTCTATTGAAGGCTGGTCCATGTAATGTTGATTATAAGGACTTGGCCTAGACTCTAGGACACAACCATGACCCTGGCTATACATGATGGGTCATATGATCCTAACTTAGTGAACCTAGCCCAAATCCAACTAGGGATCTAACAATCTCCCCCTATTTGGGTGAGGTCACTAATTACAGACTCAAACTAAACTTGAAAGTAAACAAAGCAAGAAAACATATATCTGACAGAGAAAATTAACACATGCAGCAGATATATATATAATAAGCTTTGTATCAGAAATTAGAAAGCAGTTTTAAGCAGACTCAGACAGACTAAAGTTACTTTAAAAATCATTTCTTTTGTCTTTTCCCTTTGTGCTTCTCCTCTTTACCTTTGTCTCCAGGCTTAGTGAATATGATTTCCCTATTGGGATCAGCAGCTTGCACCTTTGTCATAGTCATGTCAGCAACCCCAATGATATTTAGAGATGTAGCCCTTGGGACCACTGCTTCTGGGTGCAGTTTCATATAGTCATCAACATTGAAAAATATATTAGCTTTTTAAAACCTGTTCAGCTCTTCCTTCCTGTATTTTGACATGGTAGTATATTCTGATGGATCTTTCCCTTCAGCTCTGGCTTTGTTAATCAAGGAAAGGCCAACCAGTTCTTGTAGCCCGGCCATCCTAGCTGTTGTTGCTATTTCAGGATCTTCATATGGTACAGGTGGGGAAGCAGGTCTCTTGGGGCTTTCAGCTTTTTGATGGTTAGGGAGTTGTTGTTGTAGCTATTGTTGATGCTGCTGATGTTGTTGTTGGTGCTGCTTGTTGGATGAATAGTTTCTCTGCTGGCTACTTCCTGAATAAGAAAATCTACCATGATGTCTTTGGTATTTTTGAAACTGGGTAGACCTTTGAGATGTTGTGCCTGAAGCACCAGCAGCTAGAGGAGGAGGTGGAGGAGGATCCTTCCTGAATCTTTGTGGAGGTGGACAATATTTTCTGCTTCTCTTTCTTTCTTTTTGTTCATTTTTAGATAACCACATACAACCAGGCATTCCCTTATAAGGAGTGATTTTTTGGACGATGTAGTAGGGGGTGTCATTTGCTGGATTGAGCTTTGGAGTAGGAGGTGGAGGTTCTTTCCTATTTTTTAAAACTTTATTTTTCTTAGGTTCCTCATCCGAGTCTTCATCTTCATCCTCCTCATTATCATCAGAATCCTGAGGATTGTCATACAGTGAATCCAGTGCTTTGAGAGCCTCTGCAGAAATCAAAGGTTTATTTGCCTGAGAGGGAGCTGGAACAGGAGCTGGAGAGCTGTATACTTCAGTGCTTTCAGCAACTGACTTATTTTCCTCTTGTATATCAGCCATGATCAGTTCATACAGATCAAGCATGGGAGAATCATCGATTATAAAAACTGGAGCAGAAATAGTTTCTGGAGGGGATGAAATGAGGACTGAGTCAGCCTTAGGTGGAGATGAGATGGCTGGAGACTCTGGAGTAGCAAAAATTATCTTGAGTTGCTTGGCAACTTTGGGGCTTATTGGTGTGGTGTATGGGATTATAGTCAAAGATGGCTTAGTACTATCTTCTGGAGGAAGGCTCAAATAAGTTGTATCAAAAATTCTTAACAGACTTGACAAATCAACTATGGGATTAATGATATAATCACCACCAGTACTGATTTTTTCTGTGGCAATCTCATCCACATCCATTGCAGTATCAATGAAATCAATAAAATCAGATAAATCTAAATCTAAATCAGCATCTGCTGCTGCTAATTCTGATGTTGCTGCTATTGGGGATACTGCTGCTGCTTCTTCATCAAGTATCTCCCCTTGCCTGGTTTCAGTGCAAACTGGTGTCAGGCCCCTAACTGAAGAGGGGGCAGCAGAGAGGGCAGTTATTTGAGTAGCAAGGGAGGATATAGAAATAGCGAGAGGTGTAATGGCCTCTGTTATAAGATTTTTGAGGAGAGGAGTAAGCAATGCAATAAGAGATGAAATGGTGGAGGGTTTCAAAGATAGATTTGCATATGGTGGAATGGAAGTTGATGATGGAGTAGGAGGGATAACATCTTGCATTTGAATATCTGGAAGGGAGGAAGTATGAGGAGGGGAAGTAGGTAGAGTAAGGAATGGGATGATGTCCAAATGAGTGGGTAAGGGAGATGAAGGTGGTGAGGGAATGTGTGTATCATGGGGGGATTGAGGTGGGGTTGGTTGTGGGGATTGTGATGGAGAGGGTTGATGATATTCCTGAGTGGGGGAAGAGGGGATGTCAGTGATATCTATTGGTTGAGAGGTGGCAGGAGATGTAGCTAGAGTAGGAACATGAGCAGGTTGTTGGCATTGTTGTTGTGGTTGTTGGTTTGGTTGTTGGAGAGGAGGGATGGTGGAAGATTATGAAGGTGTAGGGGGGATCTCTTCAGAAGGGTGGGAAGTGGCTGGATCAGCCCTTGTACTTTCAGAAGCTCTGGTGGCAGAGGGGGAATCCTTAGACGGCTTTGTGATGGTCCTCTCCCACCTGCCAAACAGGGCACAAGTGAGCCTTTTACTGGCATTAATGAATATGGTCGGGGAGACCAGAGATTCATCAGCTTTTTCTTTCAAGAAGATCCCCAGGATCCTTCCAAAACTGACTTCCTTCTTATTATTCTTTTTGTTTATCAAATCAAACATGATTTGATCCCAGTTTACCCTTTTCTTGTTCACCACTGCACACATAACTAGAAATTGATGCCTGGTTATATAGTTGTGTGCAGTGTGCTTGCCCAGCAAGACTTTGTCCACTATATCTGCTAGGAATTTGAATTCAGCAGAAAGATGCTTCTTCAGCAATTTGTTAGGGGTTTGTCCAGAATAGCCCATCAAACTTAACATCTCATCATACCCTTCAGTATCCATTTCTAAATCCTCTTTATCATTGTTTAATCCAAATATTTCAGTGAGAACGACGGGAGTTAGGGAAACAGTATTACCGGATATAGTGCTGGTCATGGTATTGTCATCTGTTGTGGCAGAGGTGTACACCCATTCCCTGATTTCTGTGGCAGATATCTTGATTCTAGTTGACAGTAGATTCTTCTGTTGTTGGTCTTCAAGTAGTTGCAGGATTTCTAGGAAGATGGGGATGGAATGTTGGAAAGAGTCGAAATCCACATCGAATCCTGTGTCAAATTTCATTGCGGCAAGAGTTCCTGCTTGAATCGCCATGAGAGCGCCTGCAAGAGAAAAATGAATATCAAGTGCAAGGGAATTGAAAGCGCGGGACGGAGGTCGAAGAAAACCTAGATATAGGGTTTTCCAGCATATGAATCGACAAACTCCGTTCCATGAAAATTAAAAAAATTCTTCGATCTGAGGTCGACAAAATAATTTAGAGTTAAACAATTTGTCGAGCTCAGTCTGAAGATTTGAAGACATTTCGTCGAGCTCCGTTCGACGAAAGTTTTCTGAAGTAGATTCATCGATCTCCGTTCGCCGAAAACAACTTCACTCACAGAGAGTTCGTCGAACTCCGTTCGACGAATATCTCAAGAACTTTCCCCCGTTTGTCGAACTCCGTTCGACGAACTTTGGCAAATTCGTCGAGTGCAGACATAAACTAAACTAAGTCTTCTCCATTGATCATTCCAAGCTGATTTATAAAGAACAAGTGATTTCTCTCATCCAGAGGTTTGGTGAATATATCAGCTCTTTGTAAATCAGTGTAGATATAGACAAGATTAACTTTGTTTTTGTCTACACACTCTCTAATGAAATGATGCCTAATATCTATATGCTTGGTCCTACTGTGATGAACTGGATTTTGTGTTATGCCTATAGCACTTGTGTTATCACAAAATAGAGTTGAATTATTTAAGTTGAGACCATAGTCTAGGAGTTGATTTTGGATCCACAACATCTGGGAACAGCAACTGCCAGCAGCTATATATTCTGTTTCAGCTATTGATGTAGACATAGATGATTGTTTCTTACAAAACCAAGACACTAATCTCATCCCAAGGAACTGGCAAGTTCTTGAGGTGTTTTTTTTATCTACCATGCATCTTGCAAAGTCAGCATCTGAATATCCAGTTATATCAAATTCTGACTCAGTAGGATACCATAGGCCTAGACTAGGACAACTCTTTATATATCTCAAGATTCTTTTTAAGAAAATTAGGTGAGATTCTTTAGGGTTCACCTGGAACCTAGCACAAAGGCATGTGACAAACATAATATCTGGTCTGCTTGCTGTAAGATATAGTAGGGACCCAACATGCCCCTATATAGTTTCTGATCCACAGGTTTCACATGTGCATCAGAGTCTATTAGAGCATTTGTATCCATGGGTGTTTTCTTTGCTGAGGCATCAACCATCCCAAACTTCTTTATAAGCTCTTTAACATATTTAGCTTAGGAGATGAAGATGCCATTAGGGAGCTGCTTTACTTGGAGACCAAGGAAGTAGGAGAGCTCACCCATGCTACTCATTTCAAATTTTGAATGCATGAGGTCAGAGAACCTCTTGCATAATTTGGAATCAGTAGACCCAAATATGATGTCATCCACATAGATTTGTACTAACAAGGTTTGGTCCTTATGATATCTAGTGAAAAGTGTCTTATCTACTATGCCTCTAATGAATTTATGCTCTATCAAAAAGCTAGCTAGGGTCTCATACCAAGCTCTTGGAGCTTGCTTTAGACCATAAAGAGCTTTATTCAATTTAAAAACATTATAAGGATGAGTTGAAGAGACAAAACAAGGAGGTTGCTCAACATAAAACTCATCTTTAAGTACTCCATTCAGAATTGCACTCTTTACATCCATCTGATACACCTTGAATTTTTTGTAGGCAGCATAGGCCAGAAAAATTCTGATGGCCTCTAACCTTGCAATTGGTGCAAAGGTTTGATCATAATATATGCCTTCTTCTTGTCTGTATCCTTGAGCAACAAGCCGAGCCTTGTTCCTCACAATTGTACCTTGGGCATCCAGTTTATTTTTGTATACCCATTTGGTTCCAATGACTGGGTAGTCTTGGGGTCTTGGAACCAAATCTCAAACTCTACATCTCTCAAATTGGTTAAGTTCCTCTTGCATTGCAATGATCCAGTGTTGATCCTGCTCAGCACCTTTTATGGATTGAGGTTTAACCTGAGAGAGAAAACAGGCATGCATCAAGTCTTGGTTGAGTTGATGTCTTGTCTATACACCTACTGACATGTCTCCAATTACTTGAGATCTTGGGCGATCCCTGAGTGTGACAAAGTTAGTTGGTGGAGTTGGTTCAGCAACAATATTTTGAATTAATTCCTCTTGTGGAATTGAGTTTGCTATTGGATGAGGTTCAACTTCCTCAGTGCTTTCTTCTTCACTTTCTTCATTAACTTGTGGAGAAGGATGTGTTGGAACCTCTTGAGTGAGGCTTAGTCCATCCAAATTCTCATACAAGTGAGGTACGTGTAAAGGATTGCTGGTAGAAATCTCTTTCTCCTTACAAGACATATTAGCCTCATCAAAAGTAACATGAATAGATTTTTCTATTTTTAAAGATGATTTATTGAATACCATATAAGCTTTGCTTACTTGGGAATATCCTAGAAAAATTCTCTCTTCAGCCTTAGCTTCAAACTTTCTAATGTATTTCTTATTGTTATAATGTATATAACATATACAACCAAAAACTTTAAAATAGTTGATTTTAGGTTTCTTCACTTTAAGTAATTCATAGGGAGTCCTATTCTTCAGTTTATGTATCAAGCTCCTATTCAGGACATAGTTTGCTGTGCTTACAACCTCTGGCCAAAAGGTTAGTGATATGTAAGCATCTGCACGTAATGTACATGCAGCTTCAATTAGGGTCCTATTTTTCCTTTCAGCTACCACATTTTGTTGGGGAGTTCTAGGAGCTGAGAAGTAGTGCCTGATACCTTCCTTCTCATAGAACTCATGCATAAGAAGAGACTCAAACTCTGTACCATGATCACTTCTGATCAATGCAACATGAGTAGAGTACTCAATCTATATGGTCCTGAGAAAATCTGTAAGAACTTTAAAGGTATCTGACTTAGATCTCAGAAAGGATACCCAAGTGAACCTTGAGAAGTCATCTACAATAACTAAAGTGTAGGATTTCCCTCCTAGGCTTTGTACATCAATGGGTCCAAAAAGATCCATGTGTAGCAAATACAAAATCCTAGGTGAATCACTTTTATTTAATGATTTAAAGCTAGTTTTAGTTTGCTTGCCTAATTGACAAGCCCTGCAAAGGCTTTCCTTCTTGTAGGGACCAGAAGGTAAGCCTCTTACAAGACTGTCTTTAGATAGCCTAGCAATGTTTTTCATGTTAACATGACCTAGCCTTTTATGTCATAGTTCATTCTGAGTACTAACTATATTGAGTAAGCAGATATCTGAATTTGCAGAATAAAAATCAACTAAATATATATTTTCTTGTCTATTTCAAATTAAAACAATTTGTTTTTCTTTATTAGAGATAGTGTAGGAGGTTGAGTTAAAGTGTACATGATAACCTTCATCACATAATTGACTTATGGAGATGAGGTTATGTTTGAGTCCTCTGACATATGTCACTTTCTTGAAGGTGACAGCTCCAATTTTCACTTCTCCATAACCTTCTGACTGGCCACTCTTTGAATCACCAAAGATTACCTTTGGCCCCAGCTTGGACTTATAGTTGATTAGGTTGTCCTTGCTGCCTGTCATGTGTTTGTAGCATCCACTGTCCAAGTACCAGGTTGGATTAATCACTGGACAACCCTTTTCTTGTAGTAAAAACAGTTAGTTGTTCTTGACCCAGGTTACCTGGGGTCCTTTATATTATTGATATGAAAAACTAGATATCACAGAGAATTCTGGTTGAGATTTGTATCCTAAAGGATGATATCTTCTTGGTGAATTATCCAATCAGCTAATGGATTAAATGGTTTCTTAGGTTTATTAGAGTTGCTGTTACAGTTATAATTTTTATTAAGTCTTTCTGGGTTCCACGAATTGTTGTGAGTTCGTCGACCAGAGTTCGACGAATTGGGATGAGATCATCGATCTCTGTCTAGAGAATGACCATAGTCATTTTCTGTGTCCCACGTTTGTCGATCTCTGCTCGACGAATCATACAGAGTTTGTCGATCATAGTTAGACGAATAATTATAGTTAAAGTTTGCATTCAGAGTTCATCCATTAGAGTTCGACGAACTGTTCATGTTTCGTCGATCTGAGTTCGACGAAATCTGCTGAACTTTGTTTTTACCTAAGGTTTTCTAATTTTTGTTATTTTGACCTTTTGATTTGGGAATTTCTTCTATGGTTTGTTTATAATTTATTATTTCTTTCCCCTTAGCTGAAACAAATTTGATGGGGGTTGTCAAAATATTCTACTTGATAATGGGGGGAAAACTTGATGAAGCACCTAAACCCAGCTTGCCATTTAGTCTGACATTGACAGTGCTTGTAATGTCCATCAGCTTAAGGCTTCTCCCATTGAGAGTTTCCTCAAGTTGTTTAGCCTCACATAACTCAGTCTTTAACAAGATAATTTGCTCATTTGCTGAATTTAATTCATCCTTTAACCTATTATTTTTAGAAACAATATTTTCTTGGTTTCCTAGTTTTTCCCTAAGTGTCTTAATTTATTTTTCTGAATTTATTAGATCTATGCATATGATTTTAAATTCAGATTTGAATGAATCAGAGTTATAATCAAAAGAAGAAAATACCTGGTCAGCCTCTGATTCTGAAGCTTCTTCATTATCAGATGCATCTTCATCTGATTGAGTTCTGGAAGCATCAATTACCATGAGACAGACTTCTTTGTCTCTTGCCTCGTCTTCCTCTTAACTGGAGCTGGAGGATGTTGATTCATCTTCAGTTTCACTCCAGGATTCAGCTACAAATTCTTTCTCCTTCTTCTTGTATCTGCTGGAGGAAGGTCTTGAGCTGTGTTGTCTTCTGGTATCCTTCTCTCTTCTTTTATACTTCTTTTGATTTTTTGGACACTCTGAGATGAAGTGTCCAGATTTCCTGCAACCAAAGCAAACCACTTCTTTAGTGGGGGTTTTATCATACCTTAGTTTGTCATCCTGTCTGGATGACTTTCTTCTGAAGTCTTTCCTTGCCATCTTGTAGAATCTCTTGGCAAAGAGAGACATCAATTCTTCATTCATTGTTGGAGTCTCTGTCTCCTCAGCAGCTTTGAATGCAATGATGTGCTCCTTCCTTGTTAGTGGAGGTATTCTTTTCTCAACTGCCTCTCTGGAATTGATGAACTGTTCATAGGACTTTAGCTTTCCCAAAAGAGATTCAGTGGAAATCTCATAGTCCACTGTTCGTCGAGCTGAGAAGTTAAGTTCTTCGATCTGATAATAGTTGTTCGTCGAGCTGAGATCCAAGATCGTCGACCGCAGAACAGACAACTACTTTCTCTAGAACCTTGCCTTTGCAGCACATCAAGTTCGTCGAGCTGAGAATTTGACTTCGTCAACTAGAGTTCAGTGAAGTGTTTTTGGACTTAGATATTTCTGGAATGAAATGCTGAAGTAGAGTATCCAGAAATCGTCGACCAGAGAACTGGGTTCGTCGAACTGAGAACTAGTTTCATTGGGCTGAGAACTTCTAACTGCTGTTAGATAACTCTTGCCAATGTTGTCTAAGTTCGTTGAGCTGAGTCCACAGTTCTTCTTTAACTTCTTGGCACAGCTTCTGTGGAATGTGTCGACACAAGTCCTGTGTGTCAACACAATTGCTTCCTGTCTTGACATAGTTGTTGTTTTGACAGAAATCTGGAGTGTGTCGACACAAGTCCTGTGTGTCGACACAATTGCTGTCGACAGATGTTTTGTGTGTCGACACAAGTCCTGTGTGTCGACACAATCTGGCTTCTGGTGTCGACACAGTTGATGTCGACAGATGTTCTGTGTGTCGTCACAAGTCCTGTGTGTCGACACAATCTGGCTTCTGGTGTCGACACAGTCTGGCTTCTGGTGTCGACACATTTGATGTTGACAGATGTTCTGTGTGTCGACACAAGTCCGGTGTGTCGACACAATCTGGCTTCTGGTGTCGACACAGCCTTTCCTAAGTGTCGACAAAATTGCTTGAGCCTCTGGCAATCTGTTGTAGCATCCATGTGATGTTGATTCTAAGGACTTGACCTAGACTTTAGGACACAACCATGACCCTGGCTATACATGATGGGTCATATGATACTAACTTAGTGAACCTAGCTCAAATCTAACTAGGGATCCAACAATTCTGGTTTGTAGTAATTTTCCAGCTAAGGTTGATTGGAGACATATGCTGTCGGGGGTGGGCGAAGTCCGCCGAAGCGGGCCTGGTATTGTCATGTGGGGCATGGAAAGTCCGCCCGCCAGGGGCGGACGAAGCCCGCTGGCTGGGGGCAAAGGTACAGTCGCACGAGGCACGCGGGGCCCCCGTACACTGTCACTAGTATATATATAATACATATTGTTGATGCTAAAAAAGCACCTCGACAACAAACACACTTTGGGGAGTTTGCGGGTAGAGGCAGACTGCGAGTAGCCTATTACTGGTGGTTAAGAGAAGCGAACAAGGGGGGTGCTGGTACTGATGACACCGAACTTTGCCCGCCACGAAAAATGTCACTCTTGCGGCGGACTTTCCCTTGATTGAAAAGTAGCGATTTACAAGAGAAGAAAAAAGAAAAGTCGCGCAAGCAACAAGCCGCAAGGCACAAAACTTGAGACCGCGTCTCTTAACAATCAAGCTCTTGGATTCGTGTCAGTGTGCTTTGGGAGTGTTGCTCCCCCATATTTATAGACTCGGGAGACTTCCCAAACATACAGGGCTAAAACAACCGCCTGCCTGTGGTACAGGAGAACCGGGCAGAGATGACAGGATTCAAATTATAGAGAGAAAAAGAAAGAAGTCGTGTGGCCTGACGGCTTGCCTCTGATGATCTAGGCGGCTTGCCCCATGGTACTCGTGCTTATCTGATCTGTTTCTGACGGCGGCCTGAAGTATTCAGACCGTGCAGTCTGGTTAATCGACTCCAGGTGGGTTGTGCAACTTGATGGTGGATACGACTAGCAGATACAACCCGCTCGGCATGCGATGTACTTTTAACTAGTCGCGGGCTCTTGAGTAAACACATATATAAATATATATATATTTTTTATTACAGCAGGACAGTTCGACCCTGGTCCGATTAGTCAAACTGCTCGGACCTTGAACTTTTGATCTCACCAATTCGTTTTTCGATCCGAATCCTAAAACCTTGCTTAAGATTTTAAAATTTATCAAAGTTCTCACAAAGTGGCAAGTCCAGAATATGTTCGGTTTAGATCAAGAACTCAATATATTTGTAAGTCGTGTGTTGTAACGAATGATATATTAAAGGAGATTGAAGAAAACATATTCCACCAAATTGTTCATTTTCATACATTGTTTATTAGTGTGAAATATCCCAATAAAATCATTATTTGTCTTTAAACTAAACCATAATTTAAATTTATTCTCAAATATTTAATTTGATTGAAAGCAGCTTCAGATATTTATAAATTGTTTAAAATCCTCCTAACATTTCCTCAAATATTAATAAAATACACAACTAATGCTCAGTTACAAAATTATCAAAAAAAAACAAAAAAAATACAATACCTAAAAAAAGTGCATGACAAAAGTTTAAGTTTTCTTTGAGGCAGTTGATGCTTATGAAAACGCTGATGTGAGAAAACAGTTGTGAGAATAGAGTTGTCAGAAAAACACTGATGAAAAAGCTTTGTACTGTTTCGAGAATCTTCTGATGCTGATAATGATATTTTATTCCTAACTTTGCTATGTGAAAGCTATTTTTAGGCTTCGTTTGGTGCGGCTTATTTGCTCCGGTGAGTTTGATCAGAAAAACGTCATTATCATAGAATGTATGTTCGGTTACCACAAAAATAAACTAGTTTAGCATAAAATGCATAAATTATTTAGGTGAGGTCGGGCGTTCATGATAGAGTTCATGAGCACCGTGTTTACGACCGCCATCACGCCAACACTGCGCGAAACGAAGAGCTAATGTCAAAATTTTCCTTAAAATAAATTTGGCGGAAAATCTGGCAGAAGCAAGGCATTGTCATCCATGTCCCAGCGGGCTTCTTCTGCTGGGAACATTAACTGATGGTTGGACTGTCCCGAAATATTTTGAAACTGTTGCTATTGGCAGGCCTTATGGATCGTTATGTGGGCTTTTAGCATCGCGAGCTCATTTTGGGCTTTATGAATCTCATGTTGAAGACGCACAATGATTGTCGTGCACCCGTAGACTGGGTCCTCCACGCGCATATATGCCTCCGTCGTTATTGCGTCCGCTGCTTGGGCCCGATTATGGGTCGGCACGTGCTGCATAACTAAAATAATTTGGAGAAAAGAAATTATTTGCTCCTGTTTCAAAATTTAACACTAATAAGTTTTAATTTGGTTAAAGAAATTATTTGCTATTAAAATTAACAGTAATAAGTATTAATTTGCCTAAATAAGTTATTAGAATATAATGAGATTTAAGGGCAATGTACTTTCTAATAAACATGATTTTCATGAGTATTTTAAATATTATAAAAAAATTTTAATCATGAAATGAACAAGATAGTCATCTAGTTAAAATTCAATAAAATAATAATAAATAATAAATAAAGTCCTGCATTTTGTAATAGTATCAAGAAAGTATGCCACAAAAATTAATATTTTTAAAGCATTTCTATTGAAAATTAAAATTCTATTAATTAGAAAAATAATAATAAATAATAAATAAAGTCTTGCATTTTGTAATAGTACTCCCAAGAAAATATGTCACAAAAATTAATATATTCTTAAAACATTTCTATTAAAAATTAAAATTTCAATAATTAGAAAATTAAGCGAACAATGTAGTTTGAGAATTTAAAAGGTGGGTAAGCAAACACCTGAAGCATTCTAGCAACATTAATGGCCCCAAAGATCCTATGTGCACAAACATATCTCTCGGGTTGAGAATGGTGGAAGTAAGGTGCCAAAACGCAATCTTGCGAGCATTTTCTTCTTAAGTACTTGCAAGCCGCGCATCTTCGGCCGCCATTAATGTTGGATTGTAGGAAGATATTTGAAGCTGAAAATGAACCCGACATTATAATCTCACGTTAGATCTTCGAGAATCCAAATGTGGAGATGAAAATCTAACAAAAATCTTTCATAGATTTGGGGTAGGGGAGGAGGAGATTTTCTCAAGATTTTCTCAAGATTTCTTCACAATTGTGGTACTGTCGCGGTTGGTCGTAGGGGCAGAACCCCGTGCCTATCACTCATATAAAAAATAGGAAAAATGTCTTACAAACAAAAATACCTTATCAAAAAGAAATACCTTCCAAAGAATATGAAAAATACATTAAGGAAAAAATACCTCATAAAGAACCCTTCATAAATAGAGTAGGAGCTCATACAAATCATTCATAAAACAAGCACTTCAAAAACAACGTACATAAATGTAAATTTTTATGACATAAATGAAGACTCCTAAAGCTGTGGTTCTTGAGAATTTCAGCTTTAACAAAGCATGAGCATTCTCCAAATGTCAATCAAAATCAGAAAAAAAAAAGTATGGGGAATTTGACTTCTCCAAAAAATAGTATAATAGGCCGAAAGAAAATTGAAAAAAATTTATCTTTTTTCTCCCTAATATTAATTGTTTGCACGCACCACATCGGATCGGATTTGAAATTTGATTGGGGAATAATCGAATTGAATTTTTATAGTTTGCTAAAATAGTATTATCCAATATAGTATTGTAATTCTAATCATATCTTGATTATTAACCGTGGATTGTAGACTGATCTTAGCGGCGGCCGCATTCGTTGGATCGTTGACTGCATTTGACCACTGAGCATTGACCGTTTTATGGATTTGATCTTTGACAACCTTACAGGTTTTGGCTCCGTTTGGCACTGGCGGCGGCCATGAACATGAGGGTTAAATTATTATTCGTTAACGCCCGCCTAAGAAATTTCGTTCACTTTATGTTCAAACGGATGATGTTTTTTAGGCGAACCTTAATGAATGATAGTTTAACCCATGCATTTATGACCGCCAACATTGTGCCAAACGAAGGCTTTATTGTGGAATTCGGGGTTGATATTCTTGAAAGGATGAGAAAGTGAAGAAATATGTAGCTCCTCTTCAAGGTTGGGTTCTAATTCACTAACCAAAGTAATCGCCATGACTTGTGCATTTGAAGTGGAGGTGTTGTTACTTGGCGAAGTACTTTTGTTATGATCAAAAATCATTTTTATGAGTTGCACCACTTGATTTCTCAAATTCCGCACCGTCCCAAAAAGATTGTGGATGTCTGCATCATTTTTTGTCATGTATTTTGAAAACACCTCAAATGATACATATTCATAAATGTGACTAAATTTTATGTTAGACGTCTACCTAACACAACCCTCATCATTTTTCATTTGGTCTTGGAACTGTCATAAGCTGGTTTAAAGGCTTGAGTGTTGTAGTTGTTGTATTTTGAAAACTTGTTTGTTTTTTTTCTTCTTCTTTTCGTGTTGCTCCAGCCTTTACAGAACATGTCAATATATACAAGTAAGAACAAACAATATAAAAGGAAACTCTCCTCCAATTCCTCGTAGCCAGCAAAAGCTTACCAAAAATAGCTCCTCATAAAAGCGCTCAGCTGTAACTGCTCCTTTACAGCCTACCTAAAAGAGCTCTTCAATCAAGATCCTAAATATATGCCAGAAGATATTAAGCTCTTCATTCAAGATCCTAAATATCTGCTAGAAAATATTACGTTTAATACCTCCCCTCAAGTTGGAGCATGGGGATCCAGAATGCCCAACTTGGAGAGAAGAAATTGAAACTGTTGTCGACCAAGAGCTTTTGTAAAAATATCTTCCGGCTGTTAGGGCGTGCTCAAATGAGAAAGCCTGATAACACCTGACTGAATAAGGTCACGCACAAAATGACAATCAATTTCAATGTGCTTCGTACGCTCATGGAAGTCCGGGTTAGAAGCTATGTGAATAGCAGCCTGGCTATCACAATGCAGTTGCATGGGATGAGAGTGAGAAACACCAAGGGACTGCAGGAATGATTTGACCCATATCAATTCAGAAGACGCAGAAGCCATTGCACGGTATTCAGATTCAGCAGAAGAGCGAGACACCGTATGTTGCTTCTTGGTTTTCCATGATATGGGTGACTTGCCAAGGCATGTATAATAGCCAGTAATGGAGCGGCGTGTGAGAGGACAAGATGCCTAATCCGCATCGTAGAAATCAGAAATTTGTAGAGGACTATTAGCGGAGAGCAACAATCCTTGGCCCGAATGACCTTTGATGTACCGAAGAACCCATAGTGCAGCATGCCAGTGGTCCACCCTGGGGCGCTGCATAAACTGAGCAAGTGTGTGAACTGCATACGATAATTCAGGCCGAGTAATTGTGAGATAAATCAAGCGTCCAACCAGCCTCCTATACTGATCCGCAGGGTCATGTAAAGGGCTGTCAGAGGTGGCAAGCTGATGATGTTGTTCCAAGGGAAAGTCACATGGCTTAGCAGCGAGCAGGCCGGTCTCTTGAAGTATATCGAGCGCATACTTTCGCTGAGAGAGAAAGATTCCGGTAGCTGAACGAGCAACCTCAATGCCAAGAAAATATTTGAGAGTTCCCAAATACTTCATATGAAAGCATGAGTGGAGATAAAGTTTGAGTGAAGAGATAGTACCGAAATCATTACCCGCAATAATCATATCGTCAACGTATACCAGAATGTGTAGGCAGATGTCTGATTTAACGAACGAGAAGTGAGAGTAATCGGCAAAGCTCTGCTTGAATCCGAAAGCTTTCAATGCCGATGTAAGTTTAAGAAACCAATTCCTAGGCGCTTGACGGAGACAGTATAGAGACTTTTTAAGTAAACATACCATGCCCGAGGGGACAGAATAACCCGGAGGTGGTGTCATATAGATTTCTTCGTCTAAATCGCCATACAGAAACGCATTGTGAACATCCATTTGATGAAGTTCCCATTCTTTAATAGATGCAACAAATAAGAAAAGACGGACAGAGACCATTTTGGCAACCGGGGCAAACGTCTCGTGATAGTCAAGACCTTCAACTTGCCGATTACCAAGAACCACCAAACGAGCCTTGTAACATTCAATCGATCCATCACTCCTGTGTTTAATTTTGTAAACCCACTTACATCCAATGGGTTTCTTACCAGGGGGAAGAGCAGAGAGGACCCAGGTGTTATTATGCTGCAAGGCAGATAGTTCTGTAGCCATAGCGTTATGCCAAGATTGAATTTTAACTGCATCATGAAAGGAGGAAGGCTCATAATCTGATGTAACAGCTGCTAGGAATCTGCTATGCTGATCAGAAAATTTGGTATTGACAACAACACCAGCTATAGGATAACGGATACCTGAGGTAGAAGCAACCGGAGGGAGTGAGCAAGGTAAAATAGTGGCTGCGGGAGTGACCATGCCGCAGACGTAGTCCTGAAGCCGAGTTGGGGGTTGACAGAGTCGAGTGTTGTGCCGAGATGGTGGAGGAACCGGGTCACTCTCATCATTGGTGGAGTTGATCAGGCTAGATGAATGGTGTTTGGAAGATATAACAGGTGAAGTGATGGGATCCAGAGGTGGAGTGGTATCGTAGGTGGCGGGAGACAGATCAGGAGAAATCTCTGTGCGGATCTGGATAGGATTCAGATTTATATTGGATGTAGATTGGGACGCATGGAATGGAAAATAAGACTCAAAGAAGGTGACATCCCGACTAACAAGATACTCTTTTGAGTGGAGATCAAATACACGCCAACCTTTCTTTCCAACAGGATACCCAACAAATATACATTTTCGACTCCGAGATGCAAACTTATCGTGAGGTTTGGGTAGCTGGGCAACGTAACAAAGAGACCCAAAAACACGGATAAAAGAGTAATCAGGAGTCTCTTTCTATAGTATTTCATAGGGTGTCTTGCCATGGAGTAGTTTAGATGGTGTGCGATTTATTAGGTAACATGCAGTCATCACACTTTCCCCCCAAAATGTAATAGGAAGACCAGCTTGAAATCGAAGAGCACGAGTAACGTTAAGGATATGGCAGTGCTTACGTTCGACACGACCATTTTGTTGTGGGGTATAAGTACACGAGGATTCATAGAGAATACCGTTGGCAGAGAAAAAAAAAGGGATAAGAGGTTTGAATTCAGTCCCGTTATCACTGCATACAGTGCGAATAATTTTTGCAAACTGATTTTTAATGAAGGTAAAAAAAATGAATGAATCTATCGTTGGTTTCAGATTTGTGTTGCAGCAAATAGACCCACACATGACGCGAACAATCATCAACCAGAGTAAGAAAATATGACGCTCCATTGGATGAAAGGTGGCTATAGGGGCACCAGATATCACAATGTACTAGATCAAATATTTGATTAGCATTATTAGAGCTTAAAGGAAAAACAGACCGAGTTTGTTTGGCTTGAAAACAAACATCACAGGGCTTATGAATAACAGTAGGATTTTTTAGAATAGGTAAATGAGACAAAACAGATGAGGAAGGGTGACCAAGGCGGCGATGTCAGAGATCCACCGACGAACCCACCGAAGAGTGACATGCCATAGAAGCAGGACGCATCATCCGCAGCCAATAAACATTACCTCGTTGCTCACCCACTCCAATCACCGTCCTCGAACGTACATCTTGCAGGATACATAACATGGAAGTCAAAGTAACAACACACCAAAAAAGAGTAATCAGGCGAGAAACTGATAATAAATTGCAGGTAAGGGATGGAATCGCCAGAACATAAGGAATACAGATTCCACCGATATGAAGTGACCTTGCTCGAGTAGCTTGTGTAATAGTTCCATTTGACAGTACTATAGAGACTGCTGGAACAGTTTTAACATCCCTTAAGGAAGATATTTCACCTGTCATATGGTATGATGCTCCAGTATCCAATATCCAAGGTAAAAACTCACCAGATTTGGGTGCATCACCCCCGTTATTCATGGACTGAAATAATTTCAGCATAGATGACCATTGTTCATCTGTTATCCCTGGGCCAAGGGCTGTTTGTTCACCATCTGATGGTACTACTGCCGCAGCCGCCCCAACAGCTGCATGTGCCACTGCCTTTGCCTTTCCCCGTCCTTGCGCCGATTTATAGTCTTTAGATGACCCCTTTTTTTCATGATACCAATCGGGGAAACCGTGTAATTTAAAGCAGGTAGTATAATCATGTCCTGACCGTCCACAGTGAGAACAGATGAGTGATTTTCTTTCCATGTTCCCAGACAACTTGACGGGTCCACGGACAGCATTTGCCATAGCATCATTCCGAGACGTTTGTTCTTGAGTCACCGTACTCAATCTTTCTTCCTGTATTACTAATTGGTAGATTCGGCTCAACACCGGCAGCAGTTCTTGAGCCATAATATTGGAACGAAGTGTCACAATAATAGCCCCTTCCAACCCCATCAGAAACTGATGTATTCTTTATTCATCCCTTGTTTTACTCACCCGGTAATTCAGTCCACATGTGCAGGCTTTGCAACTGCACATTTCTATCAGAACATACAGAGATAGCTCATCCCATAACTTTTTGAGAGTGCCATAGTAACTGTGCACCGATTTTCCTTGTTGCCGGCAAAGAGTAATCTCTGTGCGGATCTGAAGAATTCGGCGACCATTCCCCACGCTGAATCGATGTTTGAGGTCATCCCACAATTCTTTAACAGTAGAAAAATATGTGATCGATGATCGCAGAGAGGGATCAATCGACTTCATAATCCACCCAACGAGCATGGAGTTAACAGGAAACCAGTGCTCATACTCGGCTGCCGGAGGAGCAGGCCCTAATAGAGAGCCATCAATAAAACCGACTTTCCGTTTTGCAATCAATGTGTTTCGCATACTGGTCATCCATTCATTGTAGTTATCACTTTTGAGAATCACCGGGCAAATAGCAAAGTCCTGGATGATCCGACGGGTGAAGATAATACGAAGACGTGATTGCCAAGGTTTCACGTCTGATGGCTGTGTGAGTTGATCCAACATTCGTTGTTGTTGCGAGAGATGATCCAGTATCCATGGCAGAAGGTGTTGAAGCGTCAGCACTTAGAGAGAGAAAAGATGTCAGAAAATAGCAAAGATCATTGCTCTGATACCATGATAAAAAGAAAGAGAAGAGACAAAATAAAAAGGAGAGAAAACTTGTTTGTTTTTTTTTCTTCTTTTCGTGTTGCTCCAGCCTTTACAGAACATGTCAATATATACAAGTAAGAACAAACAATATAAAAGGAAACTCTCCTCCAATTCCTCGTAGCCAGCAAAAGCTTACCAAAAATAGCTCCTCATAAAAGCGCTCAGCTGTAACTGCTCCTTTACAGCCTACCTAAAAGTGCTCTTCAATCAAGATCCTAAATATATGCTAGAAGATATTAAGCTCTTCAATCAAGATCCTAAATATCTGCTAGAAAATATTACGTTTAATAAAAACACCTCCTCGATAGAAGGCTACTTTGAGCTTGTGGCCGTGGCGGAAAATTTGGAGGAGCATTTCAAGAACTTCCCAAATTACATTGATTTCCCCATGAAAAGTTAGGTTCCTCCAACCCGAATTGTACGTGATGTCAGTGGTGGACCCAGGAATTTCATAAGACCCGAGCACCAAGTTAAAAATATAAATTGTTGACAGCTGGAACCCGTTTGCAACTAAGAGAAGTCAAGCACAGACGCAACCCATCAAACAACTGCTAGTATACTACTAAAAATTATTCCCTGGTGTTAATACATGCCACATTTAAAGGTATAATAATATTGAGGTCTCATATCCATGTTAGACATAACAACACCTGCAAATTCTTTAGGATTACTAATGCAGTTTTCATATTATTGAGGTCTCATATCCATGTTAGAATAAACTCCTCATATTGTTTATTTCTTAGGTGCAACCCGTGTTGATGAGCAAGTTTTAGTTAAACTTGCACTTCGCTCAAAATAAAGACTCGTCTGAACAGTCTCATTACACTGACCTTTAACACAATTTTGGGGCACTGGGCACATTTTTGTTCTAAATACATAATATGCAATTAGGAAGCATGCTTTTGTTCCTAAACTCAATCAAGTTTTAGTTTCATGAAAAATTGTGAACCAGGCTTTTGTTATTTGCAAAATCTTATTCTCATTTTGACAAAACAGACCCACAAAATATAATGCAAATCACTTACACGTGTAGGGGCACTGGGCACATATCTTATAGAAGTTGTAAATGTCATCCTGTGCTTGTGAGCAAGTAAGGCTGAGTTTGGCGTGAATTATCATAGCTTATTTGCTCTGGTGAGATTGGACAAGAACGTCATTGTCATAGAAGGCACGTTTAGTATCACAAATGTTACAAAGTAGAAACTCGTTTGAATCATAAGATTTTGACATGACAATGATATTTTTGTGCAATCTCACTGGAGCAAATAAGTCGCGATAAGCCACTCCAAACACAGCTAAAGCCATTGTCATTAAAGAAGGTTCTTGAAGAAGGACCAAGCTCACCAACCCGATCAATTGGAAAGAGTATTTGCAAGAAAAAATGAATCTTAAATATCAATTCACTTCTCTCATTGCAGAAAAAAGAGTAGATAATCGTTAAAAACTGTAGTTCTAGCAACAATCATGTAAGATTGCAAGAAGTGGAGAAAGCTCTTGAAGAAAAAAGAAGAAGAAATCTCCAATAAAATTGACAATAGCAGTGCGGAATAGAAATAAGGGAATTAAGGCAAGAGGAGATCTGGAGAAAATGAGGGCTAGAGGTGATCTGGAGAAAATTAGGGTTAGAGGAGAGGAGATCTGGAGAGGAGAATCACCGAACTAGAAGTAGGAAATCAGAACTCAGAAGTCTCCTGGTTCGCCTGGAGAGCTTTCTTCGTCAGAGAAGGAGAGTTGTCTTATTTAAGAACTAGAGAAGGACGAACCGTTTGGAGAAGGATTGCTCTCCCTCGCCAATCGCCCCTGCTTTTGCCGTCGGAGAGAATGTGTTAGTGTATATTTGGACGAATAACGGGTTCGGAGGCATAACGGGTCAGTTCGGACACGTCTAGATCCGATACTCGTAGAAACTCCTTGGATTTGCCTATTTATACCCACCTAGGGGCAACGGGTAGGGGATTTCACTTTGATCACCACTCGGATGCTTCAAGCGATAATAACATTCTCGAAGCATCCGAGTGGTGATCAAAGTGAAATTCAAGTCTTAACTGACAGTGTTCAACCAAAGAGGAGGAGCAAACATTTTTTTTGAAAGACAAGATGATGAAGAAGAACAGTTTCTCCTCTCCAGTCCCGATGATAAAAACTGGAGAAATTCACGGCAACCGAGTTCAACGACTGCAAGTTGAACACCTAATTTGGGATGAAGTACCTGAACGTGTTCTACACAGTTCAGTCCGACTGTGCTGACATTTCTAGGACTGATGACAAAGCTCAGTGGGTCCACGATGAGGACTTCTGCCACGACTACCTTCTGAACTGCCTGTCCTCTAGTCTGGCGAAGACGTACATCAAGATGAAGACTGCCAAAGAAATCTGGGAGGCACTGAAGGAGCACTTCAGGCAAGTGGAGGATCTGTCCAAGGCACACTTGGTGGACAAATTTCATTCCTTCATGTTCGACGAGGAGAAGACGATTCTCCCTCAGGTATCAGATTTTGAAGCTTTAGTAGATTCTTTACATAGTGAGAATATTTCCGTGTCAGATAGCTTTGTTGCTGGCACGATCATTTATAAGCTGCCATCTACGTGGTACAACTTTAAAACTGAAATGTACCGCAAGAAGATGCAGGTTGGTCTTAATGACCTTAATCGATTTATTCACATTGAGGATGAAAATAGGACTCGACACGCTTTAGAAACTGTTAGCAAGCAGAAGGCTGCGACTAACATGGTCCTTAGTTCTAAACGCGTGCCGAACCCTAAAAGGACCAGACCCTCCCATGATAGCTGTTACAGATTAGAGACCGGGCGATCTGGCGGTTTGACTATGGCGGGCTGCAGTCTGGGCGGTTTGTCAGGTTCTCTCCTGCAGTTTGTTGTTGTCTTGTTATTGTTGGTGCTCTGGCGGTTTGTCATTCTATCCCTGACGACTTGGAGATCGGGCGACCTGGCGGTCTAGTGTGGCGGCTTGGTATCAGAGCCAGGTTCTGACGCCTGCTTGCAGGGACTTCGCACTAGCTCTCTCTTCCACTTCCACCCCCCATTCCTATCAAGAGGCCCTTACCATTCCGTATTGGAAGGCTTCCATGGATGACGAGATTGCTACTCTCTCTGAACGGGGTACTTGGACCCTAGTTCCTCCTCCTATTGGCACCGATGTTGTTGGCTGTCGCTGGGTTTTGTGGTGAAATTCCTCGCCAATGGCCGTGTGGATCGTTACAAGGCTCGACTTATTGTCAAGGGCTTTACCCAAACTTATGGCATGGATTACTTTGACACCTTCTCTCCAGTTGCTCGTCTTAGCACTATTCGGGTCCTTCTCTCTGTGTCTGTCAACATAGATTAGCCCATTTCACAACTGGATGTGAAGAATGCCTTTCTTTATGGGGATCTTAAAGAGGATGTCTACATGGAGCAACCTCTAGGGTATGTTGCTCAGGGGGAGACACAGGTTTGCCGGCTTAAGAAGGCTATCTATGTCCTAAAGCAAAGTCCTCGCGCTTGGTTTGACAAATTTAGCGGGATTGTGGTGGCTGTTGGTTTTACGAGGAGTTCTGATGATCACTCCCTATTTACTCGTAAAACTTCTCTGGTCCTAGTGGTGCTTGCAGCATATGTGGATGATATTCTTCTCATTGGAGATGACCAAGCTGGGATACTCTTGACCAAGAAGCATCTTCGGCAACACCTAGTTACTAAGGATATGGGCTCTCCAAAATACTTTATGGGGATAGAAATTTCTCGGAAGCCTGTTTCTCTTGTCCTATCCCAACGGAAGTATGCTCTTGACTTGTTAAAAGAGGCAGGGTTGACTGGGGCTAAACCCGCCCGATGTCCCATGACGATTGGAGAAGATAAAACATGGACAGATGACTCTCCTCTTCTTTCGAAGGTTACGAGGTACAGACGTCAGTTTGATAAACTCATATATCTCACAGTGACCAGACCAGACATTGCCTATGCTGTTGGCAAGGTTAGTCAATTCATGCAAGCTCCTAGGGAGTGTCATTTACAGTCGGCCCTGAAGATATTGGAGTATATTAAATCAGCTCCCGGGAAAGGACTTATCTTTCAGAAGAATGACCATTTAAGGGTTGAGGCGTACTCTGATTCCAGCTATGCCGATGACATAGGAGATCGCAAGTCTACTTCAGGTTTTTGCACCTTTGTGGGGGGGGGGGAACCTTGTCAGCTGGAAAAGCAATAAACAATCGGTAGTCTCCACGTCCAGTGCAGAAGCAGAATACTGAAGTATGACATCGACTACGTGTGAGCTGAAGTGGTTACGGGCACTTATGGTCGACTTAGGAGAGGTCTACGGCCATCCTCTACCTATGTTTTGTGACAACAAAGCCGTCATATACATCTCTAAAAATCCGGTCTTCCATGAGAGAACCAAGCACATAGAAGTTGACTGTTATTTCATTCGAGAGGAGATTCTGAAGGAACAGATTTGTATTCCGTTTGTCACCTCCGATAAAGAGTTGGCTGATATTTTCACCAAGCCAGTATCCGCCTCTTTTCATCACATTTGCGACAAGCTGGGCATGATTGATATATATGCTCCAGCTTGAGGGGGGAGTGTTACAGATTAGAGACCGGGCGGTCTGGCGGTTTGACTATGGCGGGCTGTAGTCCGGGCGGTCTGTCGGGTTCTCTCCTGCGGTTTGTTGCAGTCTTGTTGCTGTTGGTGCTCTGGCGGTTTGTCATTCTGTCCCTGGCGACTTGGAGACCGGGCGACCTGGCAGTCTAGTGTGGCGGCTTGGTATCTTTCTCTTATGGTTGCCGAGAGGTTTGCCCATTCACCAAACCGTACAGCTTGGCGACTTGTTTTTATGTTAAACCGCTTGTATATGATATTTTTTAGTCCCATATTATTTATTTGTAATCTCTCTCATCTCCTCCATTCTATAAAAGGGAGGCTATACCATGTAATTGATACCAATTTTGGAATACAAAAATTTTTGTTTGTCCATTTTCCGGACTTCCATTTTCTGTTCGCACAATAACTCCCAAGTTTCAGGCCCTAACAAACGCACTAAAAAGTTCAAGAACAAGTATTTTAACTGCAACAAGTGGGGGCACAATGCATCTGATTGCAGGCTCCCTAAACAGGAAAGAACCAAAGCACCACAGGATGGCAACCAAGCTATTATGGTTAGCCTAGCTGAGTCTTCTGATTTTGTTATGATGGTCGGAAATGCTAAGGCCAGTACAGAGTGGTACTTTGATTCGAGGGCGGCGTGTCACGTTTGGAACAATGCTGATCTTATGACAGGGCTCGCTACTGTAAAAGAGTCTGTTATAATTGTGAATGATGAGACAACTAACGTGCTGAAGGTGGGGAACGCAACCTTGCTGCTATCCTCAGGTAAGTCTTTAATTTTAAAGAACGACAAATTCATTCCTTCCTTGGCTGCTAACTTAGTGTCTATAAGTCTATTATGTGATGCTGGTATGTCTTTTACCTTTTATAGCGGTAGAGTAACATTGTCAGTTAACTCACACTATTTTGGATGTGCATACGTCCAAAATAGGATGTACCGACTAAGTCTAGCAAACGAGTTAGTTCAACAAGTTCAAACAAACTTAGTTAGCCCTAAGACTCTACATGAGAGACTAGGACACGTGAACTATAGGAAAATATTTCAAATACCTAGAACTCACCAGATCACATTAGACAAAATCACCGCTTGAGAAATATGACGTGTGTGCTCAGAGTTAGATCACTAAGAAACATTTTATTGCGGTTACTAGGAGCACAACACCCCTAGAGCTTATACATTCCGATATATATGACTTTAAAAGTGTTGCAGCATGGAGACCGAACATTCTGGGGGTTTGTCTGGCGGTTTGTATGGCGGCTTCTCCCAGCGGCTTGGTAGCCGGGTTGTTGCTGATTGGTGTCCGACGATCTGGCGGCTTCTCCCAGCGGATTGGTAGCCGGGATATTGCTGATTGGTGTCTGAGCGGTCTGGCGGCTTGTTTATGGCGACTTAAAGATATTGTCGGCCTGTCTTCTGCACATTGTAGTTGTCGTGCGGTTAGTTTAACCGCGCGGCTTATGCGGCTTGTATAGATGCTTGTTCCTGTAATTATTAGTCTCATATTGCTTATTTGTAATCTCTCTTCTCTCCTCCATTCTATAAAAAAAGGTCATACCTTTGTAATAGATACTTTTTTGGATAATAAAAATTTTGTTACTCCGAATTTTCGGTCTACTTGTTTTCTGTTCGCACATGGTATCAGAGGACTCGATCTTTTCCTCCTGATTCTGTGAGCTTTCTCTGTCCGCGTGTCATGTCCGCGCGACTTGATCCTTTCTTCTCGTAACTTGTCTTCGCTACTTGTTTCTTGCGCCTGTTTGCGCACTGTTTGCGCGGCTTCTTTCTCTCCTTGTCGTTGCCCTTGGTGTGTGTGACCTCTCTGATCCCACTTTCTTCTCGCCACGACCTGTTCTTAAGTCGTCGCGACCTGTTCTTCTTGCCGCGGCATGTGCTTGTCGTTGCGCCCTCCTTTTCTCTTTGATCTTCTTCTTAAGTCTCCGCGACCTGTTATTAAGTCACCGCGACCTGTTCTTATTGTTGTGACATGTTCCTAACTCTCCGTGACCTGCTCTTCTTACCGCGCCCTATGCTTAGTCGTCGCACCCTCCTTTACTAGCCGCGACTTGTTCTTCTCTCTGCTCTGTTCTATGGCAACCTCTGATATCTCTACCACCTCTACTCCTGTTTCCGCTCGTCCTCATACTCCTCCTACTCCTTTGGGCAACCTTGGCACCGTTTCCAAACTCATCGGTCCCAACTACCCGGACTGGAGTGTCTCGTTCACCTTCCTTCTCCGCTCTCAACGCAAATACAATCATCTCACCAATGACCCTCCTCCGCGAGACTCCCCTCTATTTGACGATTGGCATGCTAGCGACGCTCTTGTCCGCACCTGGCTGGCTAATAGTCTCTCTGATGAATACCTACCCATCATCCGTCATGATGAAATGGTCAAGACTGCTTGGCTTCATCTTGTCGCTCTCTACTCCAAGGGGGCTCAGACTTCTCGCATCAATACTCTGTATGCGGACCTCTTTTCCAGTCCCTCCATGTCTCCTACTGCTACTTACCAACAAGTTCAGGCTCTCGGAGCCAAAATTCTCCAGAATCGCCCCTTCTTTGCAGATCTGGCTAAGCAATACAAACACTTCCAGGAAATTCTGGTTGTGTGCTATCTTCTGAGACTTCCAGAGTCTTATGACATGATCCATCAACAGATTCTTGGCGAGGCTTAGTCTCAAACCCTGGATGTCACTGCTGCCTTCATAGAAGCGGTTACCTCTCTGCTACAATGTCTGTTGTTATCCTCCCCTCCTCAACCAGACAACTATGCTCACCAAACTCAACAAAGTAGCTTTGGTGGCCGCAACCACCCATCCGGCAAACGCGGTGCTTCCCGCTTTCTTTGTTCTCTCTGTGGCCGCACCGGCCACACGGTTGATCGCTACTGGAAGAAGCATCATCATATTCGACCAACTGGGGACGCTTCCACCTCCTCTGCAAAGCCGTCCGCCTCCGTCGTCACGTCTTCAGGTAGTGCCCACATCGCTACTCAAGATAAATGACTGATCGACTCTGGTGCTACCAATCATATGACCGGCAATCCGCAATGTTTTTCTCTTCTAGAACAATATGATTGGTTGCCCCCGGTCTTTATTGAGGACGGCTCTCCCTCACCGATCAATGGAATATGAGTGGTTAAAGTCACTCAGTCTCTTCGCTTGGCGGACACCCTCTACGTGCCCAAGTTCCCTTGCAATTTGTTATCTGTTACTTCTCTTTGCAAGCAACTATAGTGGTCTGTAACATTCACTTCTACTACTTATTCTTTTCAGGATCAGGGCTCCAAACGGACGATTGCTACTGGGACTGAGAGCGGCGGTCTCTACTTCCTCGACAACGTTTCCGCGTTGTCCGCCTTCTCCTCCTATTCTACTGATCTTCTACAGTGGCACATTCATCTTGGTCATGCTCCTACGAGACTTCTTCGTCAGCTTCTGCCCCACCTTCCTGCGCAGAGTCCTTCTCTCATCTGTGATGCGTGTCAGCTTGGCAAGCATCACAGCTCCTCCTTCCCACCGAAGCAAGGTCGTGGATCTTCCCGACCGTTTGATCTTGCTCACTCCGACATCTGGGGTCCTGCTCCTACCCTGACCACAGGTCGGGGTAGTTCATATTTTGTAACCTTTATTGATGATTTCTCTAGATGTATGTGGGTGTATCTTTTAAAGGATCGCTCCGAACTATTTTTTGTATGGACATCGTTTTATAATATAATTAAGAATCAGTTTGACATATCTTTTAAAATCTTTCGCTCTGATAATGTTAAGGAATATCTTAGTACTGATTTCTTTTCTTTTTGTGTGCAACATGGTATTATTCATCAAATAGCTGTGTCTATACCTCACAGCAAAATGGCGTGGCGGAACGCAAAAACCGCTACCTCCTCGATGTCGCTCGCACTCTGATGACACAGATGCAGGTTTCTCACTCCTATTGGGGATACGCTGTCCTCATCTCCTGTTATTGCATCAATCGCATTCTGTCTACGGTTCTCCACGGTCAAACCCCATTCTCCATTCTCTATCCGGGTAAGGATCTGTTTCCTCTCCCTCTTTGTATCTTTGGGTGCACGACTTTTGTGCACGCTCCTTCCGCCACTCATGACAAACTTGCCCCACGTGCCACCAAGTGTGTCGTTTTGGGTTACTCTACTACTCAGAAAGGCTATTATTGTTTTGACCCCGTTCTTCATAAGCAATACGTATCAGCAGATGTGACCTTTTTCGAGAATGCATCCTATTTCTCTTCAGACTCCTCTCCCTCTCTAGATATTTCTACTCCTCCTATCGTCCCCTCCACCATGCCTACTCCCATCGAGATTTCTCCACCGTCATTTCCACAGTATCCTCCTTCTCTATCTCCCTCTCCACCGCTGCTCTTTCCCTCCTCTCTGTGGCTGTCTCTCTCCACTCCCGGGCCAGCTCTCTCCGCCACGGATTCTCTCGTTATTGAGGAACACGCCGACTTGGATCTTACCATTGTTCTTCGCAAAGGGGTGCGGACGTGTACCCAGCACCCGTTGGTTGCTATTGTTTCCTATGATCGTCTAACTCCTTCTCACAGGGCATTTGCATTGGCTATCTCTGAGACTGCCACTCCCCGCACCAACCAGGATGCTCTTGTCGTTCCTCATTGGAAGGCTTCCATGGATGAGGAAATTGCTACCCTCACTGAAAGATGTACCTGGACCCTTATTCCTCCCCCTTTGGGCACTGATGTGGTTGGCTGTCGCTGGGTCTTTGTTGTAAAGTTCCATTCAGACAGCAGCGTGGATCGATATAAGGCCCGCCTGGTTGCTAAAGGCTTCACCCAGACTTATGGTGTTTATTACTTTGACACCTTCTCTCCCGTTGCTTGTCTCAACATCATTCGGGTCCTTCTCTCTGTAGCTGTCAATAGGGATTTGCCCATTTCATAGCTGGATGTTAAGAATGTCTTTCTCTATGGTGATCTTCAGGAAAATGTTTATATAGAGCAACCTCCTGGGTATGTTGCTCAGGGAGAGACACGAGTATGCCAGCTGAAGAAGGCCATTTATGGCCAAAAGCAAAGCCCTCGGGCTTGGTTTGACAAGTTTAGCGGCATTGTGTAACATCCCATTTCCAACTAGACCCCTAGGAGTGGTTTTGTCCATGACTAGTTCATGACAAACCCTAGGAAGCCAGAAATGGGCCAAGAGATAGGAGACAAGGTGTTGAAAATCATCATGGTCTGCAAATAGTAGAACTCTAAACAATGGTTTAGGATGACCATGGGGCTACACCTTGACCCCAAGATCCTACCACAACACCCCCAAATATTTTGGGAGGCCCATTAGAGCCATAAGGACCCATTGGGGTCGATCAAAGAGACTAAGTTGACCCAAGTCAACCCTAACCCTAAATGGGTCAAACTAGCATACTTATGGTCATTTGACCTTCCCCTAGCCAAGTGGACCCCACCCATGCCCTCCTAATCCTAAAGTGAGGTCAATGGGTCACTAAGGACACATTGGGGTCAGCCCTAGAGGCCAAGTTGACCCAAGTCAACTTAGGCCCCTCATCTGGTCAAAGTACCCTTACTAAGGGTAGGTGACCTCCAAAGTGCAAAGTAACCCTACATAACCCTTCCTAGTCCTCAGGGGAAGCCATGGGGTCACCAAGGACCCCTTGGGGTCACCAAGGACACCTTGGTGTCAACTCAAATGGTCATGTTGACCCAAGTCAACTCTAGCCCTAAAGTGGTCAAAGTGCCCTTACTAAGGGTAGGTGACCTCCAAAGTGTAAGGTAACCCTACATAACCCTTCCCAGACCTTAGGGGAGACCAATGAGTCACCAAGGACCCCTTAGGGTCAACCCTAATGGTCATGTTGACCCAAGTCAACTCAAGCCCCAAAGTGGTCAAAGTGACCTTACCAAGGGTCAAGTGACCTCCAAGGCGACAAGTAAACCCTACCCAACCCTACATAGACCTTAGGGGAGGCCAATGGGTCACCAAGGACCCATTGGGGTCGACCGAAATGGTCAAATTGATTAAAGTCAACTCAACCCTAAAATAGGTCAAACTAGCCTAAATGACCTAACCAAGCCCAAGCCACTTGGGCTAAGCCCAACTTGAGTGGCTCATTAACTTTAGGAGTCTGATATTTATGAGGGATGCCACCTAAATTTCGGAGGGGTGACTAGGAGAGAGAAAATGAGAGTTTTCTCCTTAATGGAGGAGAGAGAAAGAGGAAAAGAGAGAGAGGAGTTATGGAGGGAGGCCATAGGCCACTCCATTCATCTCTCCATTGTCCTCATTCCTCTCCCTTGCCTCTTGGGATGATGATGCTATCAATTCCAGGCAGCCAACACTAATGGGGGGAGCCCAACCACCATGGCCAACAAACCCTTCACCTCCCCTCCCATGAAAAAAATATAAACCCCCTTATGCAGCCCCCATTCCAATTTCTGATCTTCCCATCACCTTCAGAACGTCCTTGGCAGTCAAAATAACATATTGGATAAAAGGTTTTGGTGGAGGATTGAGGATTCGGGCAAGCTTGCCGGAGAGGAAAAACGCCATCGCCGACCACCGCCGCCGCCGTCATCGAACCACAAACAAGGTCCTCCTCTACTCCTTCTTCCGTGGGTAGATCGTAGGAATCGTTTAGGACAAGAATCAGACTCAATTGAGCCGATCCAAATTTTTGTTTCCATGGTTTTTCCAAAAAACAATGGTGGTCGGGTTCGCCGGAAACCGCCTCTCCGGCGGCCGTGCCGCCGCCTGACGGTAGGCCTCACCTCAACGGAGATGGTGGTGGTGGTGGCTGGCCAGGGAGGTGGCCAAATGGCCGGCGGTGGCTCATGCAAAGCTACAGGTTTATGCATTTTTTTGGGTTGCTGGTTCGGGTTTTTGAGAAGATAAACAGTAATCTACTTAATTATTATATTTATATGTATAATATTGTTATTTGTTACCCATTTAACTTGCACATTGTGATGTCATTAAACGAGGCCTTTAGAAGCGGTTTTAGGAAAAATGGTCAGTCACAAAAGTTGTAGCCCTTCGAGTCTAGATTATTTTAAAATTTATTTCAACTCGTTTGGGTAGGTGGTTAGACCACAGCACCCAATTTGGTGTGACCTGTACCTAGGGCTATCCTGAGATTCAAATGGATGCCCACCCTTCATCCCTTGTCCAAATGGGCTGAAATTTGGACAGCGGATCAGTCCTAGCTATACCTAGTGCTTGCCCAAAACTCAGAAGTTTTAGAGACAATTTGCCTAAAGTTTTTACTTTTATTTAATAATGCTAGGGTAATTTAATTAAGTGGTCAAATGACCTCCAAACCCTCCCAAATTTTGGAGAGTGGTCCCTGACATCTAGACCTAGTTCTTTTAAAAATTTTAGCTCATTTGGATATGTTTTGGTTAGGGAATCACCAAACCGTAGTTTGGCTTTAAGGATGTATTTTTGTTCACAAGTGCACTATGGACTTAGGGTGGTCCCCTCCCCTCGACAGAGGCTGAGGTTTTGGACACTGACTTGTCATGGCCAATGTAACCACCTTAAGGAAAATGGGATGATTTAGGCTTGATTTACCCTAGGGTCATACCTCAAACCCTAAGGAAGGACTTTTGAGGGTTGTGAAGGACATGGGGGAAAATGCCCTTGTATAGCCTTGGAAACACAGTAGAATTGAAGGTAGTGTAACCTAAGTTCTCTAGTAGGAACCTTAGAGGACTTGGAGGAAGGTAGGCACCTCAAAACCCTAACCCTAGTTTTAGGGTAGGAGCACAAATTTGTAGATTCAGCCACTAAACCTTCCCCAAAAGTTATGAAACTTGGGTAGATTAGGTTTTAGGCCATCTAGAACCCCTGATAATTTCTATAGAAATTTATGGATTTTATTCCTGGTATTTCATTTGTTAATTACCAAAAGGCCCAAAATGATGTTTGATTTTCTTATGGTTATTTCTCTGCTTTTGAATCTAATGAAATTTGGTCAGAATATCTTAAAGGCCTAAGTGAATATCCCTGAATTTTATTATAATTTTTACTTGAGTTTATCTAGTACTTCCTTCACAAGTTTTGGAAAGGGGCTTGGTAGAATAAAATTAATTATTGATGATATATCTGTTGAAAAATCATGAGGCTTAGGTTTTGATGTTTTCAGGCCAAACAGTACTTGTAGTAATTTATTCATAATTTTTAGAGGCCTGTTTACAGAACTTCCTTCACAAGACCTTAATTTTGAGAATTGGACATTTAGTTAATTCAGGGAATAATTCTTTCAAATAAATTATGAAACTTTACTTGCAGGTTTTATATGCCCTTATACTCATCCTGGAATTTTCTCTGAATTTTTGGAAGTATTTTTGTTGTACATCCCCTTTTAATGATTTATTATGGAATAAATTTGAAATAAAATTTAAGGGCTTAAACCTTGCTGAAAATTTGGGAGATTCTGGATTTTTAGATGATTATTCATTTTACATTTAACATAAATTTAGTGGAGTCAAATCACCTTAGGATTAGCCTATCGTAACATGAGAAAGTAATGGGTAAGGGGATCAACCAATAACAAAAATAAGTACCTTGCGAAAGGGAACGCTGGGCGTAATCCCAACATAGTTCCTATAGCCCCTTGAGAGCCTTTCACAGGGAATACCGGGGGCAGTCCTGGGTTAACGTAAACTGTTTTAATAAGCTGAAAAGAGTAACTTAGTAATTAGGGTTGCACCGTTCACAAACACTGATAGCACCGGTAGATAGCTGGGAGCTTCGGCTCAAATGGTTAAAAGACGGACTTTGGGTCCGGGGAGCTTCAGCTCGATTGTTTGAGACGGACTTTTTGGTCCGGGGAGCTTCGGCTCGGTTTTTGATTATGCTAAATTTGCATATGAATAAAAGAAAGGAAAAATTAAGGTGGTGGGTCTTCGGTATTGGAGGGTCGATGCACCGACGCCAATACGTTGACTCGGCAAGTGTGGTTAGCACTTCGCCAATAGAAGTCCGGTGCGCCAGCCGACAAGAGTACGCAGGAGTCTGCTTCGTGCACCAAGCATTGAGACGTACGATAGGTCTGACCGGTAGTGCTTTACTGGTTTAGAGGTGGGTGAGGCCCAACCCACCGCTTCCGTCTGCCACTACGGAGGTATCCTGGGAGGTTACGGCTCCAGAAAGGGGGAACTAAAGGTCTGTGTGCACAGAGTCGGGTGTGTGTGTTGCACTTGCATGTTCCATCATACCCACTTGCATGTCATAGCATAATCGATTCATTTAACCCCTGACACCTAATGTATAAGTGGAATGGGACGCTTATACATTAGGAGCTGCTAAACGACCCCTTGGTCTATAAGCTTGTGTGGGCAAGTTTATAAATTAAGGTCAATTTCGATATATATTTATATATTACTGTGTGATAACCGACACCCCAACGTATAAATTGGTATGAGACTCTTTATACGATGGGAGCTTTGCAGAAGACCCCTTGGCTTATGTGTTCTCACATAAGTGAATGTTACTTTTTATATTTCATCTTATTGTCAATATCTATTATAGAATTGCTAGTATAGGTCCGCTGCCACCTATTTTGATTATTCTCCACCTTCAAGTCCTCCCCTTTCTTCCTCTCCGCTCGGTGCCTAGGAGCCATGGGGGAAGGGGTGGGGGATGATAGGACTTAGTCTTTTAGACTAACGGTTTTCGAACCGCATCATTTAGGGGATCGTGGAGTCCAGCATGGAGGAGCAGCCCCAGAGACCGGTGCGCTTGGAGGTGGGGCAGTCTAGCTCCGGAGTTCATACAGCCGGGACCGTGAGTCTCGACCTTGAGTAGTTTTTCTGCTTTTGCTTCCGCATGAGTGATTTTGTAGTGAGGATATGATGTACCAGGCATAATCCCGTAGTTTAGCACTCTGATGTACTATTCTATGGACACTCCCTTCGTGGAGATTATTTTATTATGATATGTGAATTTCTGTGGACTGCAAGTTTGCATTTACTTCTTTATGCTACTTTTCTGTGATCGAATTGACCGGCAGAATCGGCGCTTTGTGGTGATGATCCTTCAGGACGTGAAGGAGTCACCGCAAAACGGCGGTTCTGGGCCTAAGACCTCGGTGTTGAAAAAAAAGGGGGGTCTTACAAGTGGTATCAGAGCAGACCTCGATCGAAAAGTAGCAGTCCATAACCCTGGGTCACCCCACGCGAGTTTAGTTTGGGGACAAACTAAGCAGCCGAAGCACTGGTGTGCCCATATAAGGGATCACATGTAAATTGTCCACTTTTTATTAGGTATTGAGTCGATTACCTACTAATGTAGTTCGTTTTGCAGCCCCCAGCTCAGCCCACCCCGCAAGGCGGAGCTCAGCAGACTCCGAACATTGCACCACCTCCCCTGGTCCCCAACACTTTCCTTTAGTCAGACATGGGCCAAACTCTTATAGCTATCCTTGAGGCCTTCCGGGCTCAACAGGCTCCGACCCCTCAGCCAAACCCGGGGGCCAACTGGATGAGCACCTTCCGAGGACTCTCTCCCCCATCCTACTTGGGGACAGAGTCAGCAATGCGGACAGAGGAGTGGCTAGATATTATGTACGAGATGTTGACTGGGATACGGTGCCCCTGGGAGGAGAGGGTGGCTTTGGTGGTATCTTGCCTGGAGTCCCATGCCAAGAGGTGGTGGAAGATGCTGCTGGATACGACATTTGCCGATAGGGAGGTCGCAGAAATTACTTGGTTGGAATTCAGGGCCACGCTGCAGGAGCATTTTGTTCCGCAGTCGGCCAAGGACGAGTTGGAAGAGCGGTTCTTACAGCTGAAGCAGGGCACCAGGACGGTGGTGGAGTACCATCGAGAGTTCGACCATTTGGCTAGATATGCATGCTCGTACCAGCTGGACGAAGCAGGATACATCAAGAGGTTCTATAAGGGTCTGAAAGAGGAGTTGAGGGAGGCCTTGTTGTTTGTATCTGACGGGCCTATCTCCCGGATTTTGGAGATGACAAAGAGGATTGAGGCTGATTGGCACACCACTCGGGGCCGGAAGCGGCAAGCGGAGGATCAGGGCCGGAGGGCCAGAAATGATCAACGGCGAGGTACTATACCAGATGGGAGAAGGACAGAGGACCAGCCTCGTTAGGAGGTGAGGCAGGAGCCGAGAGAGCAGGTGGTTTTGGCCCCTCAACCTCTTCGGATACAGGAGATGCCGAGACCCGGGGGTATGATGTATCCCCCACCAGAGTGCTTCCATTGTCATCAGGTGGGACACCTCCGGAGAAACTGCCCCATGAGGGGGGCACCACCTCCAGCACCACAGGGTGGCCCACCTGCCCAGCTTTTCGGAGGCCGAGGACGCGGACGAGGACATGGTTACCAGGGAGGAGATCGAAGACAGGAAGGGGATCAGTCATATGCCTTGGACCTGACACAGCCTCGAAATCCAGAGCGGGTCATCACAGGTAAATCAAGATGTTTAAATTGTTTAAATTAAATTCCCATTCTCAGTTACCCAACAAGTAGAACTGCCCTAAGTAGAATAAATAGGAAAGAAAATGTGTTATAAAATACTAAGACATTTAATCATCTCAGGTATAGTCTTCATCAGCGGCAAGCCCGCCTATACTCTGTTCGACACGGGTGCCTCGCACTCATTTGTGTCGGAGGCCTTTCTGGAAGGGCTGGAAGGAGTGGAACGGTTCACAGGCCGGATGAGTAGGGTGCGTCTACCCGACGGATCAGAGATACTCACCTCAGCCCACTGCAGTATGAAGGCGGAGATTGGAGGAAAGTCGTTCGAAGTTCCGGCAACGGTCTTGAGGATGCCCGTCTTCGAGCTGATCCTGGGCATGACTTGGTTACAGTGGAATCATGCCCATATTGATTGTCAAGTGAAGAGGATCACCGTGAGGCACGGGGACTCCATCATCATCATCGAAGGTATAAGACCTGCCTCATGTATACCCTTATCTTCAGTACAGGACGTTAAGGCCTATTTACAGGGGGAGGAAGTCTACGAGGTGCTGTTTGAGATGGCGGAGGCCACGAATTCTATATCAAATATCCCGGTGGTGCGGGAGTTTGAGGACGTCTTTCCAAAACAATTACCCGGATTACCCCCGCGCAGGGAGCAGGACTTTCAGATACAACTTGTGCCGGGGGCCAAGCCGGCATCTAAGGCCCCTTACCGGATGGCCCCAAGGGAATTGATAGAGTTTCGGAGCCAGCTTCAGGAGTTAGTGGAAGCCGGATTTGTCCGGCCAAGCTCTTCACCATGGGGAGCCCCGGTATTGTTTGTTAAAAAGAAAGACGGGACACTCAGATTATGCATCGACTACCGAGCACTAAATCGGCTGACGGTCCGGAACACCTATCCACTGCCAAAGATAGACGAGCTGTTCGTCCAGCTGCAGGGAGCGTAGTTCTTTTCGAAATTAGATTTGAGGTCGGGATACTACCAGCTTCGGATTCGAGAGGAGGACATTCAGAAGACTGCTTTTAGTAGCAGATATGATTTATTTGAGTTTACGGTGATGCCCTTCGGGCTCACCAATGCCCCATCAGCGTTCATGACTCTCATGAACCAGGTTTTCAAGGAGTATCTAGATGTGTTTGTCATTGTGTTTATCGATGACATCCTCATCTACTCGAGAACGGAGGAGGAGCACACTCGCCATCTGGCACTGACCCTACAGAGACTGCGGGAGAATCATTTATATGCAAAGTTTAGCAAATGTCAGTTCTGGCTAAAGGAGGTGGGCTTCTTAGGCCATATTATCAGTGGAGCCGGGTTGGCAGTGGGTCCGGCAAAGATTCAGGCAATTCGAGATTTGCCGCAGCTGAAGACAGCCACCGACGTACGAAGTTTCCTAGGACTTGCCGGTTACTACCGGAAGTTCGTGGAGGGATTCTCTTGAATCGACCTCCCGCTGACATCTTTGACGAAGAAGGAGGTACCTTTCATGTGGACCCTGCAGTGCCAGGCAGCTTTCCAGGAGCTTAAGGAGCGGCTCACCTCGGCTCCCATACTTGCTGTTCCCTCGGGGAGAGAAGGATTTCAGGTCTACACTGATGCATCCTACCAGGGTATGGGAGCTGTACTGATGCAGAAGGTTCATGTGATTGCATATGCGTCTCGCCAGTTTTAGAAGCACGAACATAACTATCTGGTGCACGACCTTGAGATGGGGGCGGTCGTTTTTGCTTTGAAGGTCTGGCGCCATTATCTTTATGGAGTCCACTGCGACATCTACTCCGACCTCAAGAACCTAAAATACGTGGACACGCAGAAGGAACTGAACATCAGGCAGAGGCGCTGGGTGGAGTTCCTAGCAGATTATCAGTATGAGATGCACTACCATCCAGGGAAGGCAAACGTGGTGGCTGACGCGATGAGTCGGAGAGCTGCCACTTCCGATGCTGGACCCCGCTTTCTTGGATTCAGGACGAGGATCCGAAGGTGTTGGGATCAGATTTTGTCGAAGACACCGAGGCTCAAGTGAGGCTGATCAGAGACAGGATGCTAGAGGCGCAGAGCAGACAGGCTAAGTACTATGACGCTCGACATCGTCAGGTGGAGTTTCAGGTGGGGGACCGAGTGTTTTTGAAGATCCGACCCATGCATGGAATTTCACGGGTGCGTGGCCGGAGGAAGAAGCTCAGCCCTAGGTACATGGGCCCTTACAGGATCTTGGAGCGAATCGGGCCCCTAGCCTACAGGCTGGAGTTGCCACCAGAGCTGGCAGCTCTGCACGACGTCTTCCACATTTCTTCGCTGAGGAGGGCTCTACTACACCCAGAGCAGCAGATTTTGACCACCGAAGGGCCGGTAGCTTCAGACCGGTCGGTTTGCTTAGAGCCGGTTCGGATTGACGACCGAGGAGTTCGGATCTTGCGTCGCAAGAAGGTCCCATTAGTCAAAGTCCTGTGGAGGAACCACGGCCAGGAGGAGCATACCTGGGAGCCGCAGGACCTGATGCGACAAAGATACCCAGAGCTGTTCAGTCAGGTATACCTCACAAACCCCTCAAGATGTTTAAATTATTTTCCTGCTTTAAACTAGTAAGGGCTGCTTTAGGCAGCTAGAGGCTTATCTTTTGTTTATTGGGGGCTTATCCTTTGTTTATTGGGATCTTGGCTCACCAATTAGGCCAATTGGGTATAGACTTAGGTTTCCCTCGAAACCTAATTTAGCAAACCTGGCGTCGTGATGGGATGTTACAAGTTTCTTTTCTACGGTAGAAATTCCTGTATGCTTAACCTTGATTTCGGGGACAAAATCTTTGTTTTGTTTATTGGGATTTGTAACATCCCATTTCCAACTAGACCCCTAGGAGTGGTTTTGTCCATGACTAGGTCAAGACAAACCCTAGGAAGCCAGAAATGGGCCAAGAGATAGGAGACAAGGTGTTGAAAATCATCATGGTCTGCAAATAGTAGAACTCTGAACAATGGTTTAGGATGACCATGGGGCTACACCTTGACCCCAAGACCCTACCACAACACCCCCAAATATTTTGGGAGGCCCATTAGAGCCATAAGGACCCATTGGGGTCGATCAAAGAGACTAAGTTGACCCAAGTCAACCCTAACCTTAAATGGGTCAAACTAGCATACTTATGGTCATTTGACCTTCCCCTAGCCAAGTGGACCCCACCCATGCCCTCCTAATCCTAAAGTGAGGTCAATGGGTCAGTAAGGACACATTGAGGTCAGCCCTAGAGGCCAAGTTGACACAAGTCAACTTAGGCCCCTCATCTGGTCAAAGTACCCTTACTAAGGGTAGGTGACCTCCAAAGTGCAAAGTAACCCTACATAACCCTTCCTAGTCCTCAGGGGAAGCCATGGGGTCACCAAGGACCCCTTGGGGTCACCAAGGACATTTTTGGGTCAACTCAAATGGTCATGTTGACCCAAGTCAACTCTAGCCCTAAAGTGGTCAAAGTGCCCTTACTAAGGGTAGGTGACCTCCAAAGTGTAAGGTAACCCTACATAACCCTTCCCAGACCTTAGGGGAGACCAATGAGTCACCAAGGACCCCTTAGGGTCAACCCTAATGGTCATGTTGACCCAAGTCAACTCAAGCCCCAAAGTGGTCAAAGTGACCTTACCAAGGGTCAAGTGACCTCCAAGGTGCCAAGTAAACCTTACCCAACCCTACATAGACCTTAGGGGAGGCCAATGGGTCACCAAGGACCCATTGGGGTCGACCGAAATGGTCAAATTGATCAAAGTCAACTCAACCCTAAAATAGGTCAAACTAGCCTAAATGACCTAACCAAGCCCAAGCCACTTGGGCTAAGCCCAACTTGAGTGGCTCATTAACTTTAGGAGGCTGATATTTATGAGGGATGCCACCTAAATTTCGGAGGGGTGACTAGGAGAGAGAAAATGAGAGTTTTCTCCTTAATGGAGGAGAGAGAAAGAGAAAACGAGAGAGAGGAGTTATGGAGGGAGGCCATGGGCCACTCCATTCATCTCTCCATTGTCCCCATTCCTCTCCCTTGCCTCTTGGGATGATGATGCTATCAATTCCAGGCAGCCAACACTAATGGGGGGAGCCCAACCACCATGGCCAACAAACCCTTCACCTCCCCTCCCATGAAATAAATATAAACTCCCCTATGCAGCCCCCCATTCCAATTTCTGATCTTCCCATCACCTTCAGAACGTCCTTGGCAGTCAAAATAACGTATTGGATAAAAGATTTTGGTGGAGGATCGAGGATTCGGGCAAGCTTGCCGGAGAGGAAAAACGCCATGGCAGACCACCGCCGCCGCCGTCATCGAACCACAAACAGGGTCCTCCTCTACTCCTTCTTCCGTGGGTAGATCGTAGGAATCGTTTAGGACAAGAATCGGACTCAATTGAGCCGATCCAAATTTTCGTTTCCATGGGTTTTCCAAAAAACAATGGTGGTCGGGTTCGCCGGAAACCGCCTCTCCGGCGGCCGTGCCGCCCCCTGACGGTAGCCCTCACCTCAACGGAGATGGTGGTGGTGGTGGCTGGCCAGGGAGGTGGCCAAATGGCCGGCGGTGGCTCATGCAAAGCTACAGGTTTATGCGTTTTTTTGGGTTGTTGGTTCGGGTTTTTGAGAAGATGAACAGTAATCTACTTAATTATTATATTTATATGTATAATATTGTTATTTGTTACCCCTTTAACTTGCACATTTTGATGTCGTTAAACGAGGCCATTAGAAGCTGTTTTAGGAAAAATGGCCAGTCACAAAAGTTGTAGCCCTTCGAGTCTAGATTATTTTTAAATTTATTTCAACTCGTTTGGGTAGGTGGTTAGACCACAGCACCCAATTTGGTGGGACCTGTACCTAGGGCTGTCCTGATATTCAAATGGATGCCCACCCTTCATCCCTTGTCCAAATGGGCTGACATTTGGACAGCGGATCAGTCCTAGCTATACCTAGGGCCTGGCCAAAACTTAGAAGTTTTAGAGACAATTTGCCTAAAGTTTTTACTTTTATTTAATAATGCTAGGGTAATTTAATTAAGTGGTCAAATGACCTCCAAATCCTCCCAAATTTTGGAGAGTGGTCCCTGACATCTAGACCTAGTTCTGTTCAAAATGTTAGCTCATTTGGATATGTTTTGGGTAGGGAATCACCAAACCCTTGTTTGTCTTTAAGGAGGTATTTTTGTTCACAAGTGCACTATGGACTTAGGGTGGTCCCCTCCCCTCGACTGAGGCTGAGGTTTTGGACACTGACTTGGCATGGCCAATGTCACCCCCTTAAGGAAAATGAGATGATTTAGGCTTGATTTACCCTAGGGTCATACCTCAAACCCTAAGGAAGGTCTTTTGAGGGTTGTGAAGGACATGGGGGAAAATGCCCTTGTATAGCCTTGGAAACTCGGTAGAATTGAAGGTAGTGTAACCTAAGTTCTCTGGTAGGAACCTTAGATGACTTGGAGGAAGGTAGGCACCTCAAAACCCTAACCCTAGTTTTAGGGTAGGAGCACAAATTTGAAGATTCAGCCACTAAACCTTCCCCAAAAGTTATGAAACTTGGGTAGAGTAGGTTTTAGGCCATCTAGAACCCCTGGTAATTTCTATAGAATTTTATGGATTTTATTCCTGGTATTTCATTTGTTAATTACCAAAAGGCCCAAAATGATGTTTGATTTTCTTATGGTTATTTCTCTGCTTTTGAATCTAATGAAATTTGGTCAGAATATCTTAAAGGCCTAAGTGAATATCCCTGAATTTTATTATAATTTTTACTTGAGTTTATCTAGTACTTCCTTCACAAGTTTTGGAAAGGGGCTTGGTAGAATAAAATTAATTATTGATGATATATCTGTTGAAAAATCACGAGGCTTAGGTTTTGATGTTTCCAGGCCAAACAGTACTTGTAGTAATTTATTCATAATTTTTAGAGGGCTGTTTACAGAACTTCCTTCACAAGACCTTAATTTTGAGAATTGGACATTTAGTTAATTCAGGGAATAATTCTTTCTAGTAAATTATGAAACTTTACTTGCAGGTTTTATATGCCCTTATAATCATCCTGGAATTTTCTCTGAATTTTTGGAAGTATTTTTGTTGTACATCCCATTTTAATGATTTATTATGGAATAAATTTGAAATAAAATTTGAGGACTTAAACCTTGCTGAAAATTTGGGAGATTCTGGATTTTTAGATGATTATTCATTTTACATTTAACATAAATTTAGTGGAGTCAAATCACCTTAGGATTAGCCTATCGTAACATGAGAAAGTAATGGGTAAGGGGATCAACCAATAACAAAAAATAAGTACCTTGCGAAAGGGAACGCTGGGCGTAATCCCAACATAGTTCCTAGTGCCCCTTGAGAGCCCTTCACAGGGAATACCGGGGGCAGTTCTGGGTTAACGTAAACAATTTTAACAAGCTGAAAAGAGTAACTTAGTAATTAGGGTTGCACCATTCACAAACACTGATAGCACCTGTAGATAGCTAGGAGCTTCGGCTCGGATGGTTAAAAGACGGACTTTGGGTCCGGGGAGCTTCGGCTCGATTGTTTGAGACAGACGTTTTGGTCCGGGGAGCTTCGGCTCGGTTTTTGATTATGCTAAATTTCCATGTGCATAAAAGAAAGGAAAAATTAAGGTGGTGGGTCTTCGATATTGGAGGGTCGATGCACCGACGCCAATACGTTGACTCGGCAAGTGTGGTTAGCACTTCGCCAATAGAAGTCCGGTGCGCCAGCCGGCAAGAGTACGCAGGAGTCCGCTTCGTGCACCAAGCGTTGAGGCGTACGATAGGTCTGACCGGTAGTGATTTACTGGTTTAGAGGTGGGCGAGGCCCAACCCACCGCTTCTGTCTGCCACTACGGAGGTATCCTGGGAGGTTACGGCTCCAGAAAGGGGGAACTAAAGGTCTGTGTGCACAGAGTCGGGTGTGTGTGTTGCACTTGCATGTTCCATCATACCCACTTGCATGTCATAGCATAATCGATTCATTTAACCCCTGACACCTAATGTATAAGTGGAATGGGACGCTTATACATTAGGAGCTGCTAAACGACCCCTTGGTCTATAAGCTTGTGTGGGCAAGTTTATAAATTAAGGTCAATTTCGATATATATTTATATATTACTGTGTGATAACCGACACCCCAACGTATAAATTGGTATGAGACTCTTTATACGATGGGAGCTTTGCAGAAGACCCCTTGGCTTATGTGTTCTCACATAAGGGAAGGTTACTTTTTATATTTCATCTTATTGTCAATATCTATTATAGAATTGCTAGTATAGGTCTGCTGCCACCTGTTTTGATTATTCTCCACCTTCAAGTCCTCCCCTTTTTTCCTCTCCGCTCGGTGCCTAGGAGCCATGTGGGAAGGGGTGGGGGATGATAGGACTTAGTCTTTTAGACTAACGGTTTTCGAACCGCATCATTTAGGGGATCGTGGAGTCCAGCATGGAGGAGCAGCCCCAGAGACCGGTGCGCTTGGAGGTGGGGCAGTCTAGCTCCGGAGTTCATACAGCTGGGACCGTGAGTCTCGACCTTGACTAGTTTTTCTGCTTTTGCTTCCGCATGAGTGATTTTGTAGTGAGGATATGATGTACCGGGCATAAGCCCGTAGTTTAGCACTCTGATGTACTATTCTGTGGACACTCCCTTCGTGGAGATTTATTTATTATGATATGTGAATTTCTGTGGACTGCAAGTTTGCATTTACTTCTTTATGCTACTTTTTTGTGATCGAATTGACCGGCAGAATCGGCGCCTTGTGGTGATGATCCGTCAGGTCGTGAAGGAGTCACCGTAAAACGGCGGTTCTGGGCCTAAGACCTCGGTGTTGAAAAAAAAGGGGGGGTCTTACACATTGTGGCAGTCATTGGTTTTGCAAGAAGTTCTGCCAATCACTCCTTATTCATTCGCAAAACCTCCTTGGGTCTGGTGGTTCTTGTCATATATGTGGATGACATTCTTCTCACTGGCGATCACCCGGTTGGGGTAGCTTTGACAAAGAAACACCTCCGTCAACACCTAGTCACGAAGGATATGGGCTCCCCCAAATACTTTCTGGGGATTGAAATCTCTTAGAAGCCCAATTTTTTAGTCCTCTCCCAACGAAAGTATGCTCTAGATTTACTAAAAGAGGCAAGGTTCACTGGTGCTAAACCTGCCCGATGTCCCATGACTACTGGAGAAGATAAAACTTAGACAGATGACTCGACTCCTCTATCTGATACTACGAGGTACCAACATTTGGTGGGCAAACTCATTTATCTCACAGTGACCAGACCCGACATCTAATATGTTGTAGGTAAGGTGAGCCAATTCATACAAGCTCCTAGGGAATGACGTCTATAGTTGCCCTGAGGATACTGGAGTATGTCAAAGTAGCACCAGAGAAAGGATTGCTTTTTCAGAAGAATGGTCACTTGAGGGTTGAAGCGTACTCAGATTCGAGCTATGTTGATGATAAAGGAGACCGCAAGTCAGCATCAGTATTTTGCGCATTTGTGGGAGGAAATCTTGTGAGTTGGAAGAGCAAGAAACAATCTATTGTCTCCAGGTCTAGTTCAGAAGCGGAATATCGTAGTATGGCGTCGACCACATGTGAGTTAAAGTGGTTACGGGCTCTCATGCTTGACTTAGGAGAGGTCTACAACTATCCTTTTCCTATGTTCTGCGACAACAAGGCCGCGATATACATCTCCAAAAACCTGGTCTTTCATGAGAGAACAAAACACATAGAAGTCGACTATCATTTTATTCGAGAAGAGATTTGTACTTCTGACAACGAGTTGGAAGATATCTTCACCAAGCCGATGAACGCTTCCTTGTTTCACATTTGCGACAAGCTGGGTTTGATTGATATTTATGCTCCAACTTGAGGGGGGAGTGTTGCAGCATGGAGACCGGGCGTTCTGGCGGTTTGTCTGGCGGTCTGGCGGCTTCTCCCAGCGGCTTGGTAGTCGGGCTGTTGCTGATTGGTGTCTAACGATCTGGCGGCTCCTCCCAACGGCTTGGTAGCCGGGCTGTTGCTGATTGGTGTCCGAGCGGTCTGGCGGCTTGTCTATGGCGACTTAAAGATATTGTCGGCTTGTCTTCTGCACATTATAGTTAACGTGTGGTTAATCTAACCGCGTGGCTTATGTGGCTTGTATAGATGCTTGTTCCTGTAATTATTAATCCTACATTGCTTATTTGTAATCTCTTTTCTCTCCTCCATTCTATAAAATGGAGGTATACATTTGTAATAGATACCTTTTTGGATAATAAAAATTTTGTTACTCTAAATTTTCGGTCTACTTGTTTTCTGTTCGCACAAAAAGTTTTGTCACTAGAGGAGGAAGGAAGTATATGATCACATTTATAGATGAATGCTCTAGGTTCTGTCACATATACCTTCTTAAAACTAAAGATGAAGCGTTTGAAAAGTTTTGTCTTTTCAAAACCAAGGTAGAGAACCAACTAGACATGAGAATAAAAAGGTTTAGAAGTGATAGAGGAGGAGAATATGTGTCCAGTTAGTTCAGATGTTTTTTTGCCTCTCAAGGCATCATAGCAGAAACCACTGCTCCTTACTTACCCCAATCGAATGATATAGCCGAGAGAAAGAATAGAACACTAACAGAGATATTGAATTCTATGCTCCTCACTGCTAGCATGCCTATTACCTATTGTCTACTGGGGAGAAGCATTTTTGACTACAAACAACATTCTAAACAAAGTCCCTCATGCTAAGTTAGATGTCACACCCTACGAGCTTTGGTTTAAGAGACCCCAATATTCACTAATCTTAGGACCTAGGGCTGCATAGCCTATGTTAGGGTCTCTGACCCTAGGCAGTCTAAACTTGGACCTAGGACCAACATGTCTGTCTACTTAGGTTGTGCTGAAGATTGTGCAGCAGATAGATTATTAGACCTGTCTAATAATATAATTATTGAATCTAAGGATGTTGTGTTCTTTGAGGATAAGTTTCTTAAGGATAAGAACCTGACAATCCCAGGTATGCAAGCAACTATTACTGTGGAATAACCTGAATCAGTACTAAGCACCTCTTATTACATTTCGATGGACAATAGTGGCCTAGAGTCTAGAAGGACTTCGGTGAGAGAGCGAACTCCAAAACCTTTGGTAGTGACTTTGTCACTAACCACGTTGAGGCCGATCCATCCACCTATAAGGATGCGATGAGATTAAGGGATTCACTACTCTGGAAAGAAGCCATTGATGAAGAGATCAACTCTTTGCTTCAGAACAATACCTGGACGTTGGTTGATAAGCCAAAAGGGGCTAAAACTATAGGGTGTAAGTGGGTTCTGAAAAAGAAGCTCAATCCTGATGATAGCGTAGCTAAGTATAAAGCACTTTTGGTGGCTAAAGGTTTCACACAAGTTAGTGGGGTGAATTACTTTGATGTGTATTCACCCCTGTGTCACTTAGCAATCACTAGGATCTAACTTGCTTTTGTGTTTATTGAGAACTTTATTGTTCATCAAATGAATGTTAAGACTGCATTTTTGAATGGAAATCTGACCGAAGAAATATACATGAGCCAACTTGATGGTTTCATAGTAGACGGTCACAAAAATAAGGTCTGTAAGTTAATCAAGTCGCTATACGGACTAAAACAAGCTCCAAAATTATGGCATGAGAAGTTTGACTATAGTATAAGGAACATGAGATTCATGTCGAGTACCTCTGATAAATGCCTTTACATACATCATAGATCGAACAAAGTCACTATAATATGCGTGTATGTGGATGATATGCTGATTCTTGGTTCTTATCAATCCATAGTGGATGACGTTAAGTCAGAACTAATGAAGAAGTTTAGCATTACAGACCTAGGTGTAGCTAAAACTATACTAGGCATGCAAGTGAGCTTTGAGAAAAATGACATTTCTCTAAGTCAAAGCCACTATATAAAGTCCATGTTGGACACGTGGGGATACATTGAACGTAGAGCAGTGGAGACACCTTACGATTACAATAATCACTTAAAGCCCAATGATGGAGTTGTGATTAGACAGTTAGATTATGCTAAACTGATTGGTTGTCTCATGTATGCTATGGTCTGCACAGCTAACATAGCCTTTACGGTCGACATGTTTAGCAAATTCACGAGTAATCCTAGCCAAGACCATTGAGATGCCCTCGATAGGCTGATGCGATACCTAAAGCACACCCAAACATATGCTTTTTGTTACCATGGCCATCCTCCAATTTTGGAAGGATATTCTGATGCATCGTGGTGCTCAGAATTAAACGATAGCAAGTCCACTAGTGGCTTTATATTCACACTAGGAGGAGCAGTTGTAGCCTGAAATTCCAAGAGGCAATCATGTATTGCACTATCTTCTATGGAATCTGAACTCTACGCTCTAGCTTCGATGGGAGAAGAAGTAGAGTGGATAAGTGATTTGGTGATGAACATTCCATTGTCGAGCCTGAAGTTGAGTTCTGTTGCAGTTTACTATGACAATCAGGCTACTAAAACAATCGCTACGAACACTTTGTTCAATAGCAAAAGAAGGCAACTACGGATGAAACAAGTGAAGGATCAAGCGCATAACCAACTACACCAAAAGCCCGGACTGTTGGAGAGGGCGCTACTTAATTTCTTAAATAAGTAGCAAAGCGCCACGGGTCAAGTGAAGGAACGCCGGACCCAACAATCCCCCCCCCCCCCGGCGTCCAGCACAACCCGTCAGCTCAGAGGTGGAGTTACCATATGGCCCACATGGCTCAGAGGTGGGGTTACCACATGGCCCACATGGCTCAGTGGTGGGGTTACCACATGTCCACGGTTTCATGGCTCAGAGGTGGGGTTACCACATGTCCACGGTTGCCTGACCCGCCGGACCCACACAGGTAGAAGGGAAAAATTAGGATTTAATAGCGCTCCCCCGGTCTTGAACCCGTGACCTCCTCTGATACCAATTGAAGGATCAAGCGCATAACCAACTGCACCAAAAGCCCGGACTGTTGGAGAGGGCTCTACTTAATTTCTTAAATAAGTAGCAAAGCGTCACGGGTCAAGTGAAGGAACGTCGGACCCAACAACAAGCCTGGTTGACCTCCCTTACGAGTCAAGTGTTGAAGCCAAAATTTGACCTCAATGAAAGTTCGAAATCAGCGGCGTAGTCAACACCTACTTGTCTCAAGCTCTGTCCTTCGACTGGTTGTGAAGGACCAGAAACCGACCCAAAGCCTCAGCAAGGAGGTCCCACCTCTTACCTGGAAGATCTCTGAGTGCCCCCTCTCAGCCAGGCTCGTGTCATTAAAGCGTATTTATGGACGTATTTATGAGAGAATCTTTGGTGAGGCCCTCCACTAGAGCCTATAAATATAAGATTCCTACTCCGTATAGAGGATGCCCCCTTTCACACTTCCTCCTTCCTTGGCTCTACTGCAATCATGTCTCACAGCTAGAGTTTCCGCGAGCGCCTTGCAATGGTGCGCAAGAAGAACAAGGCCAACGTGGCCGCTCTGACCACTACTCTGGTTCGCTCCCCACCCTCCTTACCGTCATCATCGCCTCACCCGAAGAAGGTAAAGACAGGCGGCCTCCCCTCCTCGGCCGAGGGGCCATCTCGCGCTGCCCTAGAAATCCACCCCTCTCCTCCTCCCGCATCTCCTAGAGAGAAGGAGGTGAGTTCTCGCTTTTGTCCATATTACCCCTTCATCCGTATCTTCTTATTTAACATTTGCTTCTTCAGGGAGCCCCCGCACCTCTACGCCGACCAGAAAGTTCGAGGGATGACACCGTCGACTACCGCGAAGACTCTGACTCACCACAACCTTCCACTCCTCCATCTACTCCTCCCAACGAGAGGAAGGACGACCCTTCTCAGGCCGTCGGGACCTCCCGCCATCCTGGTAAAAACCTTCCCTCTCGCTTCTCTGTCCCACTCGCTACTCTCATACCCTCCTGCGAGAGCCTCCCTTACTCTGCCCCTCAACTCCTTGCATAAACGCCCAGGCCGACTCGCCTGCTGAGGAGCTCTTTAGGCGACTCGCAGTCTCTCCCCCTCCTCCCATAGACGAGATTGAAGACTATTTGGGCGACCCGATGCACCCGCTGGAGATGAAGTGCAAGACAGCCAAGATGTTCCGGAAGCACGCGGCGATCATCTGCGAGCTGGAGCAGAACAAGCAGGGGACTGATAGGCGAATTGAATTGCTGGAGATTGAGTGCGCTCGCTTGTCTTCCGAGGTTGACGCCGAGATAGAGGTTGATGGGACCGATCCTCAGGCCATTATCAGTGAGGCCGACATGCAGCTTTGTCTCGTGCGTCGTGGGCTTGATGTCGTTCACACCTTCCACATGCATAGTAGGCCCCCCTGCGCGGGGGCTCGCAGTGGTCGCTGGAAATGACACCCGTATTAAATATCGCCCTGCTCGTCCCGCTTTATTCATCCGTCTCGCTCCTCTTTTTTGTTTTTGCCCCTTAATGCTGTAATAATTTGGTAACATATTATGATACCGTCTTGCTAGTAACCTAGGGTCTGAGAACACGGTGTCCGCCTTATGCGAGATGGTACATTTAAATATTTACTGCTGCTAGCTTAATCTCTTAATTTCTTTTATTCTTTTTTATTCATTTATTCTCTCCTGCCTTGCTGTGGAAGCCTGTGATGGGCCACACGAATCAAGGTTTAGGAGAGAGTGAACCGTCGACCGACTCTCCCCCTTCCTACATACATTTTTCCCGCCCATTTTATCTGTTTGACCATATCTGTTATAAATACTCCAGTCCCCCCCCCCCCGTATCAGAAGGATATCCGCGTCTTCACCCCTGCCGCATCCAAGCCCTTGCCCCCTTGCTTCTTCCGTCTCGCCCATCCCTCTCACTCTTTGTTCATCTCGCTCCTTCCTTCCTCGGCCGTCTCGCCAATTCTCTTTCTCACTGCTTCTTTTCCCTCAACCATCTCGCCTCTATCCGTCTCGCTTAGAATGGGGAATACGAAAGTCAAGGAAGGCGAGGGGCGCAGTCGCTGCGGGAAACGGTTTACCTATCACGACTTCCCTCCCGGCAAGCTTCCTGACGAAGACTACCACAACTTTGTTCACGAGTACATGAGGGAGGGGCTCAAATCACGGTCCCCCAAGGTCGGCGAGGTGGTCAACACTTACTACCAGGGAGAGCTCGCCTTCCTTGTCTCGCACTTCGAGGCGGGGTTGAGATTGCCCCTCTGGCCGGAGGTAAAACAGTCCTAAAGTACTTCGGTGTCATCCCCGCGTAGCTTAACCCGAACGTCATTTCGGTGTTAATCGCTTTCGCCAGCTACATGCGTCGGGAGCGCATCGAGTTTAGCTTGACGGTTTTCCGCAAGCTCTTCATCTACCACGTCAACGCCGATGACGTCTCGTACTTCACTGGGCAAGGGCTCAAGGTGTGCGAGACGACCAATAAAAACCATCATTGGCTCACCAGGTTTGTGTTCATCTATGACAACTTCGGGGGCATCCCGCTTGCGCCTGTGTCGCCCCCCAAGATTTTTTATGTGTCTCCGCAGGCGGGCGACACGGACAAGCTGCTGTACGACTTCTTCGTCGACAAAAACTTCGAGGTCAACTTCTTGCGGCGGGGCCTCAACTCGCTACCTCCTGTGGTCCCCGGCGAAGGTACTCTCGCTCTCTTGTCTTGCGTTTTATTATTTTTCATCTCGCCATCTCATCACCCCCTTGCTTGTTTTAGGAGAGCGGGTCATACCAGTCCACCCCCTACAAGAGCAACAACCAACCAACCAAGGGCCTCAGTCTCGCCAGCGAGGCTGCCGAGGCGGCGAGAGGGTCCCTGGATCCTGCCCCTCCGAAGAGTCCTGCAGACGACACTGCCCCCTCTCGCTCCAGCCCTCCCAAGAAAAGGATGAAGAAAGTTGTGACCCTCTCTAAGGGAAAAAATAAAGCCCGAAGGAGAAGGAAATGTCGGGGTCCTTGAGCCCCATCTCCATTGGGGACTCACTGTCGCCCCGCTCGCCTCCCCCTCAGGTCGTCTCGTCTGCCCGCGAGACGACTCTACACGACCGGCCTGCCGGGACTTCTAATCAACCGGCCGTCTCTACGTCTCGCGAAGCTGCTTCCTCCAGTTGTCCCGCCCCCTCTTCTCATCCAAACTTCAATCTGGGCCCTTTGGTCCAAGATATTGCTGGTGACCCCGTTCTGGTGTGGGAGAGGGATGTCAACCGTGAGTCCATCTCCACCCTCCTTCCCTTTTGGAAAGAGCAGGAGCTTCCCACCAGCCACACCTTTTCTTTGGGCTACGACCTTAACAGTGGTCCCGAGGCAGTCTCCCCCGAGAACGAGTCCTAGCGAGACCTCATCCTAAAGACCTCCCAAGCCCAACTACGTGGCATGGAGTTCTCGCATCGCACTCGCACCGCCTGATTTACACCAACAAGAAATGGAAAGACACCGAGACGAGCCTGGCAACGGAGCGAGAGAAATCTGACGACCTTGCGAAAAGGCTATCCATCACCTAAACCCTCCTCGTGAAAGCCCAGGGCGGCGTGGTAAGCCTTAACCTTATCCTTGGATTATCCTTTTTAAACACTCTTTGCTAATGACTAGGCATCTCACAGGATGCCGAGATGGTGGAGCGGATGCACTCGCGCATGGTGGCTCTAGAGGAGGAGAATAAGGATTTGAAAGCTCAGATCACCCGCCTCCAGGGCAACGCCCCGTCATCGTCTTGCCGCGAGCCCCTCCAGGCCCCTCTGCCTCACTATTATCTGGATGAAGTTGAGGAGCAGTGCCGAGACACCAGTATCAGGATGACGGAGCTGGTTCTAAAGATGATGAAGGAGCTGGGGTCGTGAAGGAAGACTCTGAAACAGTGACCACTTGCGATTTGGTCCCCCATCTCTATGGTGTGGAGAGTGAAGATTCTTCTTCCAGCGAGCAGGAATGACATGCTGCCTGCGAGATCCAGGACCCCTCTCCCCTTTTTTGCTTATGTATAACTTTACTTAGATTCTTTTTTAGTTTCATTCTGTGATCAGTTTGAAAATGTATTCATAACACTGTGATGAACAGATACTGATCAAATGCACAAACTCTTGTCCTGTTACTTTATTTTACATTTTGCGAAATGATTCATTGGCTTGCTTCTGTTTGTGAGACTGTGCTACCCACCCGTCTCGCCGCCTCGCTCTTACCCTTTTCACTTTGCTTTATTTTGTCTACTGCGAGATGACCCTTTGATGCGCTCACGCCTGCGAGACGGTGCTACGCCTTGTCTCACCGCTTCGTTGGAGAGTTGAAATTTTTCAGAGCGCGAGTCGTCACTTCCCCCATCTCATTTATGCATGAGACCAACTGATATAAGCCTCTCATCTTGCCTCGTGGTACTTCCGGCGCAAGTGGCTTTTAGTGATTTAACTTGCTCCCCTATTATTAGGCCGAGCCTTTTGTCCCGTGCGAGTGCCCACTTGCCAAAGGCGAGAACATCCCCGAGGCCGCCAGCTGGGAGTGCCTCTACTCGCACTGCTCCAGCCTTTGCCTCCCATAATTTATTTTTCATTAGATTAAGTAGGGATGCTCCTTAAGGAGGTCTCTCCAACCACTCTGTCATCGAGTGAGCTTACGTCCCTGTCAGCTTGATGAGAGCCTGGGCAGCCGGTCTACTGGGGATCGAGCCAAGCTCGGGGTGGTGCAAAAGTCTCCAAGAACTAAGAACCAAGTCTCCAAGAACCAATCCTTTCCCCCATAGGTGAGCCTTCAGACCTGCCAGCTAATGAGAGCCTACGCAGCGGGTCTACCTGGGGCCGAGCAGTGCTCGGGGTACCTTGCCCCCACAGGCGAGCCTTCAGACCTGCCAGCTAATGAGAGCCTGCGCAGCGGGTCTACATGGGACTGAGCTAGCCGCGGGGTAGTGCAAAAGCCTCCAAGGACCAAGAACTAAGTTTCCAAGAACCAATCCTTTCCCCCACAGGCGAGCCTTCGGACCTGCCAGCTAATGAGAGCCTGCGCAGCGGGTCTACCTGGGGCCGAGCAGTGCTCGGGGTCCCTTACCCCCACAGGCGAACCTTCGGACCTACCAGCTAATGAGAGTCTGCTCAACGGGTCTACCTGGGGCCGAGTCAAGCTCGGGGTAGTGCAAAAGTCTCCAAAAACCAAGAACCAAGTCTCCAAGAACCAATCCTTTCCCCCAAAGGCGAGCCTTCAGACCTGGCAACTAATGAGAACCTGCGCAGAGGGTCTACCAGGGGCCGAGCAGCTCTCGGGGTCCCTTACCCAGACAAGCGAGCCTTCAGACCTGCCAACTAATGAGAGCCTGCACAGTGGGTCTACCTGGGGCCGAGCCAGGCTCGGGATAGTGCAAAAGTCTCCAAGAACCAAGAACCAAGTCTCCAAGAACCAATCCTTTCCCCCACAGGCGAGCCTTCGGACCTGCCAGCTAATGAGAGCCTGCGCAGCGGGTCTACCTTGGGCCGAGCAGCGCTCAGGGTCCCTTACCCCCACAGGCGAGCCTTCAGGCCTGCCAGCTAATGAGAGCCTGTGCAGCGGGTCTAGCTGGGGCCGAGCCAGGCTCGGGGTAGTGCAAATGTCTCCAAGAACCAAGAACCAAGTCTCCAAGAACCAATCTTTTTCCCCCACAGGAGAGCCTTCGGACCTACCAGCTAATGAGAGCCTGCACAGCGGGTCTACCTGGGGCCGAGCAGCGCTCGGGGTCTCTTACCCCCACATGCGAGCTTTCGGACCTGCCAGCTAATGAGAGCCTGCGCATCGGGTCTACCTGGGGCCGAGACAGGCTCAGGGTAGTGCAAAAGTCTCCAAGAACCAAGAACCAAGAACCAAGTCTCCAGGAACCAATCCTTTCCCCCACAGGTGAACCTTCAGACCTGCTAGATAATGAGAGCCTATGCAGCGGGTCTACTTGGGGCCGAGACAGGCTCGGGGTAGTGCAAAAGTCTCCAAGAACTAAGAACCAAGTCTCCAAGAACCAATCCTTTCCCCCACAGGCGAGCCTTCGGACCTGCCAACTAATGAGAGCCTGCGCAGCGGGTCTACCTGGGGCCGAGCAGCGCTCGGGGTCCCTTACCCCCACAGACGAGCCTTCGGGCCTGCCAGCTAATGAGAACATACACAACTGGTCTACTTGGGGCCGAGTCAGGCTCGAGGTAGTGCAAAAGTCTCCAATAACCAAGAACCAAGTCTCCAAGAACCAATCTTTTCCCCCACAGGCGAGCCTTCAGACCTGCCAGCTAATGAGAGCCTACGCAGCGGGTCTACCTGGGGCCGAGCAGCGCTCGGGGTCCCTTACCACCACAGACGAGCCTTCGGACCTGCCAGCTAATGAGATCCTGCGCAGCGGGTCTACCTGGGGCCGAGCCAGGCTCGGGGTAGTGCAAAAGTCTCCAAGAACCAAGAACCAAGTCTGCAAGAACCAATCCTTTCCCCTATAGGAGAGCCTTCAGACCTGCCAGCTAATAAGAGCCTGCGCAGCGGGTCTACCTGGGGCCGAGCAGCGCTCGGGGTCCCTTACCCCCACAGGTGAGCCTTCGGACCTACCAGCTAATGAGAGCCTGCGCAGCGGGTCTACCTGGGGCCGAGCCAGGCTCGGGTAGTGCAAGTGTCTCCAAGAACCAAGAACCAGGTCTCCAAGAACCAATCACTTTCCCCACAGGCGAGCCTTCGGACCTGCCAGCTAATGAGAGCCTGCGCAGCGTGTCTACCTGGGGCCGAGCAGCGCTCGGGGTCCCTTACCCCCACAGGCGAGCCTTCGGACCTGCCAGCTAATGACAGCCTATACAGCGGGTCTACCTATGGCCGAGCCAGGCTCGGGGTAGTGCAAGAGTCTCCAAGAACCAAGAACCAAGTCTCTAAGAACCAATCTTTTCCCCCACAGGCAAGCCTTCGGACCTGCCAACTAATGAGATCCTGCGCAACGGGTCTACCTGGGGCCGAGCAGCGCTCGGGGTCCCTTACCCCCACAGGCGAGCCTTCGGACCTGCCAGCTAATTAGAGCCTACGCAGCGTGTCTACTTCGGACCGAGCTAGGCTCGGGGTAGTGCAAGAGTCTCCAAGAACCAAGAACCAAGTTTCTAAGAACCAATCCTTTTCCCCACAGGCGAGCCTTCATACCTGCCAGCTAATGAGAGCATGTGCAGCGGGTCTACCAGGGGCCGAGCAGCCCTCGGGGTCTCTTACCCCCACAGGCGAGCCTTCGGACCTGCCATCTAATGAGAGCCTGCGCAACGGGTCTACATGGGGATGAGCTAGGCTCGGGGTAGTGCAAAAGTCTCATCTCCTTGCCGTCAGAATTTCACAGTAGGTAAAAGCAAAAGTAAATTGAGTAACATAGTACGATAAACTTGACTTTGAGTATACAATTTCACTTTCTCCCTTCTCATGGGTAGAAGCGCTTTAAGTCATCGTTGCTCCATGTGTGGCTCATGGACCTACCCTCCACGTCCTGGAGGTGGTAACGTCTCATTCTCAAGACCCTCTCGACAATATAAGGCCCTTCCCAATTTGAGTTGAGCTTACCCACGGGGGCAGATCTCCTCGCAGCATAAACTTTCTTCAGCACCATATCTCCTTCCGTGAACTGCTTGATCCTGATATGCTTGTCAAAGTATTTCGCTATCCGCTATTTGATCTCTTCCTGCCTGATAGCTGTGATATCACGTAGCTCTTCTACCATGTCCAACGAGAGACGTAATCCCCCTTCATTTTCCAATCTCCAAGCCTTATCCCCATCACCCGTGGTCGCGACTCGTGGGGATCGAATCTCAAACTCCACGACCAGGACAGCCTCATACCCATGGGAAAGTTTGAATGGGGTCTCGCTGGTGGCCGTGTTCGGGGTTGTCCGCAAGGCCCACAATACTGAGGGGAGCTTTTCCACCCAACTTCCCCTCAAGTTCTCCACCTTCTTCTTGAGTAGGTTCATGATGATCTTGTTGGCCGCCTCCACCTGACTGTTGCTCCTGGGGTGATATACGGAGGCAAATCTAAGGTCTATCCCCAGCTGAGCGCAGAAGCTGATGAAATCTTCGCTGGTAAACCGGGGCCCATTTTCTGTTACTATATCCTGGGGGAGCCCGTGCCTACATATGATCTCTCCCCAGAGAAAATTCCTGATGACTTGTGAGGTAACCTTGGCAAATGCCTTGACCTCCAGCCACTTTGAAAAGTAATCAATCATGACCAGGAGGAACCTCCTCTTCCCACTAGCCGGAGGGAAAGGCCCGACTAAATCCATCCCCCATATGGCAAAAGGTCATGGTGTCGTGATGCTTCGGAGACTTTGAGCGGGCAAGTGCTGGATGGGGGCGTACAACTGACACTTCCGGCACCTCCTCGCAAACTTAGCTGCATCCTTCCTCAGGGTCTACCAGAAAAAGCCTTGCCTCAATACCCTTTCTTCCAACATCCTTCACCCTGAGTGACTGCCGCATTCACCTAAATGCACTTCCTCCAGGATCCTCGGGATATCCTCCTCGGTCACACACCTTGCCTGGAGCTCAGACAACATCTTCCGATGTAACCCCCCTTCCAGCATTAGGTAGTGAGCCGCCTTGTGCCTGAAGCTTTTTGCATCCTTGGCCCCCTCCTGAAGCTCGCCAGTGGTTAGGAAGGTTACCATTGGATCTACCCACGAGGGTTGCCGATCCACCTCCATCAACTCTCCTTCCCCGATTGCCGGTCGAAATAGCTCAGTCAGGGTCCCTCCTCCCCAATGTCAAAACTTAGCCAACCGATCGACAGCTATACTCTCTTCCTTGGGAACATATTGGATTGAGAACATCCGGAACCCTCTGATGATCACCCTCACCTTGGATAAGTACTTCACAAGGGTGGGCTCCTGAGCTTCGAACTCTCCTTGGATCTGTGATGCCACCACCAACGAGTCTGTAAAAGCCTCCACATCCTGGATATCAAGTTCCTTTACCAAACGAAGGCCGGCTATCACAGCCTCGTACTCCGCCTGGTTGTTAGTCGCTGGAAAGTGCAAGACCACTGCTTGTTCTATAGTGAACCATTGAGGGCTTATCAACACCACCCCTGCTCCGAGGGAGTGCTTTCCTAAGACCCCATCAACCATCATCTTCCATGCCTCCTGCGGTCGCGGCCCCTCGGCCCCGACCTTAACAACGTAGTCTGCCAAGAAGTTAGCTACCACTTGTGCCTTAATGGAGAGCCTTGGCACGAATGAGATATCAAACTCGCTCAATTCGATAGACCACTTGGCCAACCTGCCTGAGTGCTCCACTCCCTCAAAAATCTTGCGAAGGGGATGGTTGTCACCACCCTGATCGAATGCGCTTGGAAGTACGTCCGGGCTTCCTGGCCGAAATGATCAAAGCTTACGCCAGCTTTTCCAAGATGGGGTAGCGGAGCTCCGCCTTCTTCAGGATCTTGCTAACATAGCAAATTGGTAATTGCTTCTTCCCCTCTTCCCTGACTAGGACAGAGCTCACGGCCTCTACTCCTACTCTGAGGTACAAGGCTAGATCCTCCCCCTCCTTTGGGCTTTGAAGTAGAGGAGCCAGGGAGAGCTGCCTCTTCAGCATTTGGAAAGCCTCTTCACATTCGGCGGTCCACTCTAACCTTTGAGTACCCCGCAACACTTTGAAGAATGATTAGCATTTTTCTCCCGACCTAGAGAGGAATATGCTTAGCCCGGCCAGCTTGCCTGTCAAGCGCCGGACATCCTTAGAATTGCGTGGTGACTCCAACTCTAGGATGGCCTTCACCTTATCTGGGTTAGGCTCCACCCCTGCCGGGGTCAGAAGATGCCCAAGGAACTTCCCGCGGCTCGCCCTGAAGAAGCACTTCAAGGGGTTCAGCCTCATCTTGAACTTCCGCAGGGTGGCGAACGTCTCCTCCAGGTCTTGAAGGTGCGAGTCCACACACTTGCTCTTGACCATTAGATCATCAACATAGACCTCCAGGTTCCTCCCCCTTTGACCCTGGAAGACTCGATCCATCATGCGTTGGTATGTAGGCCCTATGTTTTTCAACCCAAAGGGCATCATCTTATAGCTGAAACATCCCTCCCTCGTGATGAAGGAGACATCCTTGACATCAGGAGGGTGCATTCCGATCTGGTGGTAACCTGAAAAAGCATCTAAAAACTCATAATAGAAAAACCAACGGCAGAATCAACCAGCGCGTCGATTCGAGGCAGGGGGTAGCAATCCTTGGGGCATGATTTATTTAATAAGGAAAAATCGATACACATGCGCCACTTCCCTCCCCCTTTTCTTTACCATTACCATGTTGGAGATCCAGCCTGGATACTGGATCTCCGAGATAAAGCCAGCCTCCAGAAGCTTCTTGACCTCCTCGCGGATGGGTTCCTCCAGCTTGGTAGCGTTGTCCTCATCTTCTGGTGAATGGGGTGCATCCGGGGTTCCAGGTTCAGGCGATGGAAGGCCACATCTGCATCGATGCCCGACATGTCAGCCGCGCTCCAATCAAAGATGTCGACGTTGCTCTGGATGCAAGCCCGCACTCGCTCCTGGTCCTCGGAACTCATGCCTCCGCCGATCCGCACCCTCTGCACTTGGCCAGTGCTGGTGAAGACTTCCATCTCCACCACTTCTCCAGCCGGCTCCAGTCGCGATTGCTCCCAGCCGGCTCTTGCTCCCTCTTCCTGCCCAAACTCTTCCTCCCCTCCTGCTTCCTCGACCTCCATCGCCTCCCCCAGGCTCTCACGTTGTTGCTGCTCGACCTCCATTCATCTCAGGGCCTCTCTCTCAACTCCTTCTCCTACTCCTTCCACCTGCCGACCCTTTTGCGGTTCCGACTCTCCATCCCTCCGGACCTTATGCACACCTTCTCCTCTTTGCTCCTCCTCAATATCCTCCCTCACCTCCTCGAGGCTCACCTCCTCCTCTCCGACAACCTCTTCCTGCTCCACCATCTCCCTCTCCAGCTCTTCCGCCTCTGCTATCCAAGATATGGTGTTGACCGTCGTCATGTAGCATTGTCTTGCCACCTTCGGGTCCCCCATGATCCTAACCTTCACCCCTCCGTTGTTGAACTTAATGCATTGGTGAAACGAGGAGGGGACGCAGCGAAAGGCGCTGATGATGGGGCGCCCAAAGATGGCGTTATAGCTGCTCGGGGCATCCACGATCATGAACCTGCAGTTCTGTGACACGCCCCCCAACTTCACATGCAACCCTACCCCTCCTTTTACCTCCTTCCTTTCTCCTGAAAATCTAAACAACGGTCCGTCCGAAGCTAAGACTCTCTTGGCCTAGACCTTCATCTCATCGAAGGCCTTCTTGAAAATCACATTCACGGAGCTCCCGTTGTCCACCAAGATCCTGGAGACCGTGAAGTTCTCTACTACCGTCTGGATCACCAAGGCGTCACAGAACGGGTCCTCATAATCTGGAATATCTGCTGACGAAAATGTAATTTTTTTCTTCCGGAGGGGGAGCCTGGGAGGTCGAGGCTACCCCCCTTCGGAACATGGTTTGGAGTCTCCCCTTACGAGTTGCCTCAATCCCAACTGTTCCGTGGATCACCCCGATCCATCCCCGGGTTCCTATGTCTTCGCAGTCCTCACACCTGTCTTCCGCCTCCCCCTACTGTACCTCCACGATCCTTATTGGTGGATCCTACCTCCCTAGCCCCCTGGCTTCTCTCATCTCCAAGAACTCTGGGCAGGTGGCCTTCGCGTGACCCTCCTCCTAGTGGAAGTCACAGAAAGGCAATGCCACCCAGCCCCCTCTTCCTTCTCCACCTCCTCTTCTTCCGGATCCTCCCTGAGCTCCTCTCCTTCCTCCTCTACCTCGACCGACCACCATGGCCTCCTACTACTGCGGGAAGTGACCGCTCGGCTCCTGCCTCCATGCCGTCTGATCAAACCTCCTCGGCTCGTGGAAGTTATCTTTTCCCTGAAAGCCTCCTCCTTGCCCCTGGGGGTGACCCTCCTGAGGCCTCTAACCTAACCGGTTGTTCGGCTCCCGGGCCCCCCATCCTTGATGCAGTCCTTGTTGCCCCTGTCCTTGGGGCTCCTCCCTCCTTCTCTATTCTCTCTGCTCCTTCTGCCTTCCTACCCCCGGCTCCTTCATGTCATCCTCCGCCTACCTGGCTAGCTTCCTAGCAAAAGCCGGATTGTCCCTTTCGTAGTCTATCTCCTTCACCGCCCTCTCCATGATCTCCTCAAAAGAGAGAGGGGGCACTCTTTTCAGCTCCATGCTAAAGAATCCTGGCCTCAGCCCCACGGTAAAAGCAAGCATCAGTGCATACCGTGAGACCTCCTGGACCAGGAGGATCTCTTCCTGAAACCGGTCAACATAATGGCCCAACATCTCGTCTTGCTTCCGCCTTTCCGCAAACAGGCACTCCGCCTCCTTACGCTTCTTTGATGTCAAGAACCTCAACAGGAACCCTCGACGCAGATTGAAAGATATTGTACCTAAACACCTAGAGGGGGTGAATAGGTGACTTGAATCTTTTTAACTTTTTAAGACAGAATACAGAATCTAACACAGAATTCTATCTACTTTATCACAGCACACATTCAGCAATCACAGAATTCCACAGCACACAGTAGACACACAGTTTTATAGTGGTTCCCCAAGGTTTGGGTACATCCACTTTCCCCCTTCGCCTATCTAGCAGTGTACTAGATTCGGCCCAACTTCTCCACTATCTCAGATCCTCAGATCTTACACTCAGAACCCACAATACAGGTTCCTACACCTCAGGCCCAAGGCCCTACAACTCAGCTTCTTCACAAAGCCTACACTCAGCCACCAAGGCCTACACTCAGCCACCAAGGCCTACACTCAGCCACAACAGGCCTACACTCAAAGATTCCAATCTCCTACACTCAGGCAGTCAAGCCCTACACTCAGCCTTTATAATTACAGGCTTACAAAGACTCAGATCCCTAAAGATCCTACAAGATAATATGAATAAAAAAATTGTAACTCAACAACTCTGAGAAAAGAGAGAAGAGTTGTGAGTTTCTTGATGAGTTCTTGGAAGAAGTCAGCTGAAATCAATCTGACTTGGCTTTCTTCAAATCTTCTTGAATGTAAAACTCAATAAGATTGACCTCCTCTGCAGTTGATCCTTGATCTCTGCTGCTTAAGATTCAGAACAAATCTGAACCCTTTTTCTCAGCCTGGTTCCAACAGCTGACTTCTTGGATGGAGCTCTCTCTCTCCAACTTCTTAGATCTTCACTTGATAGCTAGATCTTCTTTGTATTACTTGATGTGTTGATCTTCTAATCAATCTGAACTTGTGTTCAATCAACAACTTCAACAACTGTTTCTGTAGACTGTATAAGCCTATTTATAGGACTTCTTCATGGTAACCGGCTGGTCCGGTCCATAACAGATTTCTGACAACTCTGACAGGTGCAGTAGACCGGCTGGAATGGCAGCTGTCAAGTCATCCAGTCAGTTCTTGAAAATTCTGTAACTGTCTGCAAGTGTCGAGACTGTCCGTCTTTAAGTGTCGACACTTATAGACCAAGTGTCGACACAAGTTGTCTAAGTGTCGACACTAGTCTACAAGGTGTCGACACAACTACTTGTGTTGTAGATTTTATATCTCGACACTGCTTCTTCTTCATGTGTCGACACTGATAATGTGTGTCGACACAAGTCCTTGTACTTCAGTATTTTGCTGAATTCTTCTAAGTGTCGACACAACACCTTTGTGTCGACACATCTTCATGTGTTGAACTCGCTGAGTGTCGACACTTCTTCTTGGTGTCGACACATGTCTTCAGTGTTGATACTTGCTGAGTGTCGACACAGTTCCTTGTGTCGACACATTCTTCTTCTGTCGAGTCTCTGGCTGAGTGTCGGCACAACTCCTTGTGTCGACACTTTCTTCAAGTGTTGAGTCTTCTGCTGAGTGTCGACACATCTCCTTTGTGTCGACAATTATACTTAGTCTCTGCTGACTTTTGCTGAGTGTCGACACAGCCTCCAAGTGTCGACACTTTCTGATGTGGACACAGTTTCTCTGGGTGTCAACGCAACTGCTAAGTGTCGACACTGCTTCACTGCACTTGTCTTCACTGAGTGTCGACACAGCTCCTTGTGTCGACACTTTCTGTATGGTGTCGACTCAGCATCCCTGGTGTCGACACAATGACTCCAAGTGTCGACACTGCTTGCCTGGGTGTCGACACAAGTCTTCTTAAGTGTCGACACTTTGCTCCTGGGTGTCGACACATGGACTTAGAAACTTTTTCTTCTTTCCTGTAAATACTTAAACTGCACAAGTAAACTCAAAACACATCAAATACATTTTGATGTATATCATTGAGTTGGGTGAGGCTTCTTCAAATCAGGTACATTTAAACCAATGTACCCAACAATCTCCCCCTATTTGGAGAAGGCATAACCCTTAGTCAATGATATACACCATACAGAATAAAATCAAGTATGATGTAAAACAGGATTATGTAATCAGGAAAGAACATCACATGTATTAAACAAACATGCATATACAGATAACATCTCAGAACAATTATGAAATAGATTTAAAACACATCATATTATTCTCACAACTTTGTAATATTCATATTTCAAAAGTTTACAGAATGTTAATATCAAAAGATTACATAGTAAACTTAAGAAAATTTCTATGCTATTTTTGTTCAGCTTCCTTGATCACTATCCCTTTTCCAGCTTGTACTTTGGCTTGTATAGGAGCTTCAGCAACTTCAGCATCAGCAGGCTTCTTGCCTTTCAGCTCCTTCTTCTTAAGTTCCTCAGCTTTAATCTTTTGCCTTTCAAAATAATAATAAGGCTTGGGAAAGTACTTGCTAGGCTCCTGTGCAGTAGGAGATAGCTTTCCCATCTTAGCCTTCCTTCTATATTGGACTATGGCTTCTTGCCTTGTCTCATGTTTTCTCCATTCCAATTCAGAAAACCATTTATTTTTGTCTTGTATATTATCTTTTGCAGCTTTCCATGCAGTTAAGATAATATTTCTTGAAGTAGGGCTCCACTGCTCAAAGTCTGGTCTTTGTTCAGCTTGCTCCCTGAACCTTTTCTTAGACAATCTAGTTTCTTCTTCTTTCTGCAGAGCTTCTTGCATAGCCTCTGAGACTGGCTGAACAACTTTCTCTAGAATAACCTTCTGAGTACCATCAGGTGGACTATATATGGCCTGGATATCAGCATGTACCATCTCAAAATCTGGAGGAGGGTAGATGACTTGAGCCACTTCAGGTTGCTCCCCTCCTAGATAAGCAGGATTAATCCCAAATTCTACAATATTATCATCATCACAAAGAGGAGGATATCCAAGAGTAGCTCTGATAGAATTAGAAATCCATTTAGCATGATCAGAGCTGGCTTTGACTAATAATCTCTCCCCCATTATGACTTCTCTAACTATGTGATCCCTCAGATCATCCTTTTGAAACCTTATTTGGGCATCCAAATAGTTGACTCCATCTTTAAAATAAGGCTTTAACCTTTGGAGTTTGTCAGTTATGATCTTCTGAGAATCTAGTATGGCAGTCTTAACAGCAGCTATTTCCTCTTGGAATGCTTTGTCAAAATCTGCTTTAGCTGTAGCATTAGCTGGAGTTGTCAGGCCAGGAGCAATGTTCTTCATCTCTGTGACAATAGCATTGTGAGATTCTGTCAAATTGTCATTCATTCTGATTTGGTTCTCTAGAACATACCCCTGCTTCAGTGCTATGTCATCTACTTGAGCTTTAATATTCTCTTGATGAGTTGCTAGATAGACTACTGCATTCCCTCCCTTGTGAAAGCAGTCAGTCATCTCCTTCTTATTGAGATTCATCTCAAATCTTATTGACTTTATATCTTGGGCTAGATCAAATTGTAATGATTTTTGCCCTTCATCCACATACTTCTCAATGGCCTGCCTGTGCTCATCAAGCTTAATTTGCATTGCAACCATTAGAGCACTATAATCAACAGTTGGAGCTGGCTGTGATATAGGCTGTGGTGCTATGGTTTGCAAAGCCTTTTTGTAACTCTGACTCCTTCTTCTGAATACTTGAAATTTCTTTTTCTTTGCCCTTGTAGCCTCCTCATCTTCAGATGCTGAGGTGCTGGCTATGTCTACTCTCTCCTTAGGTAGCTCCTCAACAACTGGTTGTTTCTCAGGCTCATGCCTTGCAGGTTCTTCAAGAATTGGCACTTGCTCCCCCTCAATTGGAGCATTCTCTCCTTCAGCAGCTGTACTTTCTTTTCCAAAGTCTTCTTGATCCAGATTAAGAAATAGATCTTCCATAGTAAATTCTTGTGGAGAATGAGCTGGAGAAACTCTTGGCTCATCAACCACTGGATCAGATACAACTTGAACTGTAACAGATGTGTCCTCCATGACAACATCTGGGACTTGACCATGAATCTGAGTTTGCTGATTGTCATAATTTAGGGAATCAGACAATACATTATCCATTATAGGGAAATCTAAAGTATTAAGCTCAGTGATTACCTCAAGGATGATGTTGGTTGCTTGCTCACTCCCAAGAGGAGTGGGCTCTTCCACAACTAGTGGCTCCCCCTGGACTGAATCCTGGTGTAAGGGGCTAGCTTGTGGTAGCTCCCCCTGCTTCTCTACAGCAACTTATTAAGCTGTAGATTTCTCAGCAGTCCCTTCTTCATGCTCATCAGGTGTGAAGACAACTTGCTCTTCACTATCAGAGCTGCTAGATGAAACCTGAGCCACTGGGGCAGCTTTCTTCTTCTTCTTTTGAGGAGTTACTTTCTCAGATGTTACTTTTTCAGTGGTTGGCATCTCCTTTGACAAAACCCTGTCCCACCTAGAGAATATCCTCAAGTCCATTTTCCTCATGTGGTTGATTTTTGTTCCTGCAGCTTGACCCATAACCTCTGGTATGCTACCAGCTAGGTATAAACTTATGATCCTACCCAAGTTGGGCTTCTTTAGGCTTTCCTTAATCTTCTCAAAAATTACTACAGACCAGTCAGTTTTCAGAGTGAAGATTATCCTTGTCATAATACTAAACATATGGGTAGATACCCTGTCATGCCCTCCTGGCTTACTCAAAATTACTTTTCCTACAATTTCAGAGAGGAATTTCCCTTGGTTGTTCATGCCTTTTCTATTAAACACTGATCCAATTTTCATCTTAGAATCCAGACCACACCATGCCAATGCATCTCTGGTCCTGGAAGCAGTAACCTCTTCTTCTTCCTTAGTTCTTGGCAACTGAAGGACTTTCCTCAAACTTTTTGGTGAAATCTTAACCTTTGCACCATGAACTCTGGATTTGATCTTGAGTCCAGATTCGTCGACCTTAGCTCCATTTAGAAACTCTAGAACTTCCTTCTTCCAGATCTTTGTGGGCTCAGAAACAAGAAATTCTAACCCCGTGTCTGCAACTAGGGTTATCATATTCTTGATTTCTTGGTCTGCATCACCAAACGCGTCGCACACCAGTTCATAGCCTTCATTGACGTTCCCCTCAAGCTTTGGCGCCATTAGGGTTTGAAGAATTTGACTGGAGAGAAGAGAGGTGTCGACACACAAGTTTGGTCTCGAAACTTTTAAAGCGTGTCGACAGACAAAGGCAAAATCCTATTTATACCTTTCTAGGTTTGAAGATGAAAAGGCGGGCAGCTAACTTAAATTGTGTCGACACTGTCGATAAGTGTCGACACTAACTTATAATGTCTCGACACCTATGTGTCGACACAAGTTTAGTCAACATAAATATGTGTCGACACTTGTTTATGTGTCGACACCACATAACTCGACATTTAGTCGAGACTTTACTTAGATAATTCTGAGTAAACTCTAAGTGTCGACACCACCTTGGATGTGTCGACACCTACTTGCTATGTGTTGACACTAATTCTCTGAAGTGTCGACACCAACTTCCTAGATGTGTCGACACCTTTTTCCTGAAGTGTTGACACCACTTTTCTGTGTCGACACAAATATCTCTGTGTGTCGACACCTTTTTACTTAGCCATTTCTATAAACTTATTCTAAGTTTATCATACCTAGTTCAATTTTAAACCTATTGAACTTAGTTTCTTCTAAGGGCTTAGTATACATATCAGCTAGTTGATTATCTGTTTTAACATATTCTAGTAAAATATCTTCTTTTTCTACATGTTCCCTAAGAAAATGATATTTTATTTTAATATGTTTAGTTCTATTATGAGAAACAGGATTATGTGCAATTGATATAGCACTAGTAGAATCACAAAAGAGTGGAGTTCTACTTACCTGAATTCCATAGTCCTCAAGCTGATGTTGTATCCATAGAAGTTGAGCACAGCAACTTCCAGCAGCCACATATTCTGACTCTGCAGTGGAGATAGCCACACTTGTTTGCTTTTTGCTACTCCATGAAATCAGTCTTCCACCTAGGAATTGACAGGTTCCAGTTGTGCTTTTTCTGTCTTCTTTGCATCCTGCAAAGTCTGCATCTGAATAACCTGTTAGTTCAAAATCCCCATTCCTAGGGTACCAGAGGCCTAAATAAGGAGTGCCCTTTAGATATCTCAATATCCTTTTGACTGCTGTCAAATGAGACTCTTTAGGGCAGGCTTGATATCTTGCACAGACACATGTAGCATATATGATATCTGGTCTACTTGCAGTCAAATATAATAAGGAGCCAACTATCCCTCTATACAAAGACTCATCTACAGGTTTCCCTGCATCATCCTTGCTAAGAGACATACTTGACCCCATAGGAGTCTTTATGGTACTGGATGAATTCATACCATACTTCCTTATGAGTTCTAGGGTGAACTTAGACTGACATATCGATAAACCATTCTCAGTCTGTCTTACTTGGAGACCCAAGAAGAACTTAAGCTCTCTCATACTACTCATCTCAAATTGACCTTGCATTAGTTTTGCAAACTTTTTGCAAAGGCTACTTTCAGTAGACCCAAATATAATGTCATCTACATATATTTGAACTAGTATTACTTTGCCTCTGGATTCCCTAAGGAATAGAGTCTTGTCTATTTTCCCCCTTGTGAACTTATTCTCAATGAGGAAACTAGACATGGTTTCATACCAAGCCCTAGGGGCTTGCTTTAACCCATATAATGATTTCCTAAGTCTATAGACATGATTAGGTAGAGTTGAATCAACAAAACCTGATGGCTGTTCCACATAGACTTCCTCTTTAAGATTACCATTCAGAAATGCTGACTTAACATCCATTTGGTAAACTTTAAATCCTTGAAAGGTTGCATAGGCCAGGAACATCCTTATGGCTTCCAGTCTGGCTACTGGAGCAAAGGTTTGATCAAAATCAATACCTTCTTCCTGCCTATATCCTTTAGCAACCAATCTTGCTTTGTTCTTAATGATGACTCCATGTTCATCCATCTTGTTCCTATAGATCCACTTGGTCTCAATTATGTTGTGGTCTTTAGGTTTAGGAACAATCTCCCAGACCTTGCACCTATTGAACTGATTCAGATCTTCTTGCATTGCTTCAATCCAATGAGGGTCTAGGATGGCTTCTTCAAACTTTTTTGGTTCAACTTGGGATAGAAAACTGGAGTAGATTGCTGCATTCAGATTTCTGCTCCTTATTTGTACCCATTATCTTGGATCACCAATGATTTGTTCTGCTGGATGATCTCTTAGATGCCTATTGGCTGGAGGCATCCTGACTTCAGGTTGAACTTCTTCAACTTCTTCATCTTGCTGTACTCCGTGTACTTCATCTACATTAGGTACATGTAGTACTCCCCCTGGACAGCAGCTACTGTCTTCTACTTGCTGTCTTGCAGTAGGTCTTTCTTCAACAGTGAGCTTGTCCAACTTCTCAGTTATACCTGTGGGGCTGCATACACTACTAGACAACTCATTGTTAATAAGCCTAGTTTCATCAAATACTACATGTACAGACTCTTCTATAACTTGTGTAGACAAGTTGTAGACTTTATAAGCCTTACTGTTGTTGCTGTACCCAACAAAAATTCCCTCTTGGGACTTGGCAGCAAACTTAGTCAAGTAAGACTTTCCAATGTTAAGTATAAAGCACTTACAACCAAAGATCCTGAAGTAGGATAGGTTTGGTTTCCTGCCTTTCACAACCTCATAGGGGGTCTTGTTGTGGCTTTTAGTTATGGTAGCCCTATTAATAACATGGCATGCAGTATTGACTGCTTCAGCCCAGAAATATTCTGGTAGTGATGTATCACTTAATAGGGTCCTACCAGCCTCAATCAAGGTTCTATTCTTCCTCTCAGCAATGTCATTTTGCTGAGGTGTTCTTGGTGAAGAAAACTCTTGAAATATCCCAAATTCTTCACATAGTTTTGTCATACTATCAGACTGAAATTCAGTACTATGGTCACTTCTTATTTTGACCACTGTACTAGCTAGTTCATTCTGAATTTGTTTGACAAAGCTATAGAAGACACTAGGTGTTTCAGATTTCTGTCTAAGAAAGAACACCCAGGAAAACCTTAAGTAGTCATCTACAACTACAAAGGTATAAACCTTCCTACCTAGGCTGTGAACTGGCATTGGACCAAAGAGATCCATATGCAAGAGGTATAAACACCTCACAACATCTTTGTTTTCAATGCTTCTAAAGGTGGATCTAGTCTGCTTGCCCTTTTGACAAGCTGAGCAAATACCATCTTTAATACACTTAACTTGAGGACTATTCCTCACTATCTCTTTACTAAAGAGTTTGTTAATTGTCTTGTAGTTTAGATGGGCTAGCCTCTTGTGCCATTTGACATAATGAGAGACTGTCTCATCAGCTACAAGACACACTGGAGAACCATTGTTCTCAACCATAATGTCTAGGCAGTAGACATTCCTTTTTCTGTAACCAGTCAAAATGATCTCTTGATCATTTGACCTCCTGATATGACAACCATCTTTCACAAATGAGATGTCATATCCTACATCACTCAATTGACTTATACTAATAAGGTTATGTTTCCAACCTTTAACATAGGGCACTTGAGTAATTGTAATATAGGAGTTAGATATATTACCAAAACCCTTGATGATCCCTTTTTCTGAACCACCAAAGGTGACTTTTGGACCATCCTTTATATGTGTGTAGTCCTTTAGTAAACTCCTTGCTCCAGTCATATGTCTGGAACATCCACTGTCCAAGTACCATATTGGGGCATGGCCACTTGGACTCACCTGCAAAACAGATTAGTGAACCTTAGAACCCAAAGAATTCTTGGGTCCTTGGTACTGGTTAGTTTGCTTCCTAACAAAGCTACCTGTAGGTTTTCCAACAGACAGTTTGCTACTCACTTTGGCACTAGCATTGTGCCAACAGTCCATTGCAAAGTGGCATACCTTGCCACAGCACCAACACTCAAACTTATTGTACCTTTGCTTAGGTACTGTCTTTGCTGTTTTATCTACAGCTGACTTGTTGAGAGTTGGGGCTTTGCCCTTGGACTTGGACTTGGACTGAACAGTCCTTGCAGGTCTAGTAAATCCCAGTCCAGCTTTACCTTTGTGATGAACAAATTCATCAATTAAGGGTAGAACTGACTTAGGTTTAGAAAACCTAGCAACTAAGTCTTTCTCCTTCTGAAGATTAATCTCCAGACTCTTGATTTGATCATTCTTAAATGATATAGTCCCCATCTGAATCACAGTTATGTGCTTCAGTCTGGCTATCTCATTAAGCTTTTGATCAAACAACTTCTCAAAATCAGTTGCAGCAGCTTTGAGATTAGCAATTTCATTTGCCTGACTTTTGGCTAGGGACTTGCTCTTCTTATAAGCTTGCAACAGAACTTTATATTCATCTATCAACTAATGAATATCCTCTTCAGACTCAGATACACTCTCATCATTTGATGATGATGAATCTGATTCTGTACTGGCACAAGAAATTGAACTAAAAGAACAATGTTGTACCTTACTAGGTCCTGGCTGCTCCAGGATTTTGTCACTTTCTGTCAATGCCATTAGTCCTTGGCACTGACTGTCCTCTTGTTCATATATAGAATTCATAATCTGCATGAACTCTTCTTCTTCCTCCTCAGCAAACAGTCCTATATATGCCTCAGCATCTGACTCAGTTTCTGATGAAGAAATATCTGACAGGCTCTTATCCTTTTTGGCAACAAAAGACTTTTCTTTCTTGCCCTTGTACTGAGTCCTTTTCTTGTCACTAGACTCCTTCCTTTTTTCTGGACAATCTGCAACAACATGGCCTTGTCTATTACAGCAATAGCATACTATTTTTGAAAGAGTTGCTTTACTAGACTTAGTCTTTTTCCTGTCTTTCTTTGAAGACTTCTTATTCTGATAATAGTCTTCCTTTCCCTGTGAAGTAGATGGCCTTGTCCTCCACTGTTTCTTATTTAAGAACTTCTGGAAATGTCTTGTGAAGGCAGCACTCATCTGAGACTCAGTTTCAGGTACTTTTGGTGGTGGATTGGTGACTTACTTTCTTTCTGGGGGCTTCTGTTTTGAAGGTCTTGTCTTTCTTTGTGTTCACTTCTCTACTTACTGCATTTCATAGCTTTGACTGAGGAATTTCTGCCATCATGGCACTCTTGGTGTCCCAGTTTTAGAAACATCATTGAGTTCACTTTCTGCCATAGGACATAAGCTCATTCACAATCCTGTAAAACTTCTTATAGCATTCAGTTATGCTATCTGACTTTCTACTTGCTGACTCATCTGACTCAGTTTCAGGTACTTTTGGTGGTGGAGTTGGTGACTTACTTCTGTACTTTCTGGGGGCTTCTGTTTTGAAGGTCATTGTCCTTTCTTTGTGTTCACTTCTTGTAGATTTCTCCTCTTCTTTCCTCACCATTAACTGCATTTCATAGGACAGCAGTTTGCCAAACAGTGTTGGTGGAGGAATTTCTGCCAACTTTGTCATTTCCCTAATGGCACAGATCTTGGTGTCCCAATCTTTTGTTAGAGACCTTAGAAACTTATCATTGAGTTCATAATTACTGAACTCTCTGCCATAGGACATAAGCTCATTCACAATCCTGTAAAACTTCTTATAGCATTCAGTTATGCTATCAGCTTTACCTTGTCTAAAACTTTCATATTCTTGGTTTAGCAAGGATTTTCTGTCTTGCCTTACTTCTTCAGAACCCTCCATGTACACAATAAGAGTATCCCACATCTCTTTATTTGTCTTATAGTGTATCAAATTCTGAATAGTAGCATCATCTATGACACTCACAATGATGTTTTGAGCCCTCTTATCCATAGTGGCTAGAACTATTTCATCCTTTGTCATTTCAGAGAAATCCTTAGGTGTTCTCTTATTTGCATCTAAGACTGAGACCTTCATGGGCACATATGGCCCTTCTTTCACTGTGATATAAATCCTAGGGTCTGAGGCTTCCATAAACAGTCTCACCCTTTCCTTCCAAATGCCAAAGATTTCCTTTCTGCAAATGGGTAGCTTCATGGATCCCAATTCCGTATGATTCTCAGTGGAACCCATGGTTCTTGATTTTCTTGATTCTGTAATTTGACTTACACTGAATCTGCCAACAGGATCTACTCAGACAGTTATGTCCTTTTTGAGTAACCTGGCTCTGATACCACTTGAAAGATATTGTACCTAAATACCTAGAGGGGGGGTGAATAGGTGACTTGAATCTTTTTAACTTTTTAAGGCAGAATACAGAATCTAACACAGAATTCTATCTACTTTATCACAGCACACATTCAGCAATCACAGAATTCCACAGCACACAGTAGACACACAGTTTTATAGTGGTTCCCCAAGGTTTGGGTACATCCACTTTCCCCCTTCGCCTATCTAGCAGTGTACTAGATTCGGCCCAACTTCTCCACTATCTCAGATCCTCAGATCTTACACTCAGAACCCACAAGACAGGTTCCTACACCTCAGGCCCAAGGCCCTACAACTCAGCTTCTTCACAAAGCCTACACTCAGCCACCAAGGCCTACACTCAGCCACCAAGGCCTACACTCAGCCACAACAGGCCTACACTCAGAGATTCCAATCTCCTACACTCAGGCAGTCAAGCCCTACACTCAGCCTTTATAATTACAGGCTTACAAAGACTCAGATCCCTAAAGATCCTACAAGATAATATGAATAAAAAAATTATAACTCAACAACTCTGAGAAAAGAGAGAAGAGTTGTGAGTTTCTTGATGAGTTCTTGGAAGAAGTCAGCTGAAATCAATCTGACTTGGCTTTCTTCAAAGCTTCTTGAATGTAGAACTCAATAAGATTGACCTCCTCTGCAGTTGATCCTTGATCTCTGCTACTTAAGATTCAGAACAAATCTGAACCCTTCTTCTCAGCCTGGTTCCAACAGCTGACTTCTTGGATGGAGCTCTCTCTCTCCAACTTCTTAGATCTTCACTTGATAGCTAGATCTTCTTTGTATTACTTGATGTGTTGATCTTCTAATCAATCTGAACTTGTGTTCAATCAACAACTGTTTCTGTAGACTGTATAAGCCTATTTATAGGACTTCTTCATGGTAACCGGCTGGTCTGGTCCATAACAGATTTCTGACAACTCTGACAGGTGCAGTAGACCGGCTGGAATGGCAGCTGTCAAGTCATCCAGTTAGTTCTTGAAAATTCTGTAACTGTCTGCAAGTGTCGAGACTGTCCATCTTTAAGTGTCGACACTTATAGACCAAGTGTCGACACAAGTTGTCTAAGTGTCGACACTAGTCTACAAGGTGTCGACACAACTACTTGTGTTGTAGATTTTATATCTCGACACTGCTTCTTCTTCATGTGTCGACACTGATAATGTGTGTCGACACAAGTCCTTGTACTTCAGTATTTTGCTGAATTCTTCTAAGTGTCGACACAACACCTTTGTGTCGACACATCTTCATGTGTTGAACTCGCTGAGTGTCGACACTTCTTCTTGGTGTCGACACATGTCTTCAGTGTTGATACTTGCTGAGTGTCGACACAGTTCCTTGTGTCGACACATTCTTCTTCTGTCGAGTCTCTGGCTGAGTGTCGGCACAACTCCTTGTGTCGACACTTGTACTTAGAATATTCTTGAACTTTGCTAAGTGTCGACACAACTCCTTGTGTCGACACTTTCTTCAAGTGTTGAGTCTTCTGCTGAGTGTCGACACATCTCCTTTGTGTTGACAATTATACTTAGTCTCTGCTGACTTTTGCTGAGTGTCGACACAGCCTCCAAGTGTCGACACTTTCTGATGTAGACACAGTTTCTCTGGGTGTCAACACAACTGCTAAGTGTCGACACTGCTTCACTGCACTTGTCTTCACTGAGTGTCGACACAGCTCCTTGTGTCGACACTTTATGTCTGGTGTCGACTCAGCATCCCTGGTGTCGACACAATGACTCCAAGTGTCGACACTGCTTGCCTGGGTGTCGACACAAGTCTTCTTAAGTGTCGACACTTTGCTCCTGGGTGTCGACACATGGACTTAGAAACTTTTTCTTCTTTCCTGTAAATACTTAACCTGCACAAGTAAACTCAAAACACATCAAATACATTTTGATGTATATCATTGAGTTGGGTGAGCCTTCTTCAAATCAGGTACATTTAACCAATGTACCCAACACAGATCCTCAAAACTGTAGATCGAACTTGTCGGCAACTGGTGGAACCAGTCTCATGCCTTCTCCTTCAACGTGATGGCAAACAAACGGCACTTGAAGGCATCCGTCATTTGCCTTATCGAAACAACATCCTCAAACCACTACACATGATGCACAGGGTCATCTTTCCACGAGTAGTAGGATATGTCGGGCTCCCGGAACCCCTCCGGTATCAGGGCCGAGATGATGAGCTCACTGAAAGGGCTCTCGCCACCTGCCTGCCGAGAGGGCACGTCTCGCAGCCTCGGCTGGCTGGCCCGATCCGCGAGACCATGCCCAAGGAAGAGCTCTTGTACAGCCGCCTCCCTCTCGGTAACCTCTGTCGGAACCTCCTTCCCGGGACGCTGACCTGGGAAGAGCTGTCGTGCGACCACGTCCCTATCGCCAGCCTCCGTCGGGACCTCCTTCCCGGGGTGCTGCCCAGAAGCGTTCTCGCCCAAGAGCGGGACCGCCTCTACCGGGACCTGAGGCGTTGCCCACTTGCTCCTTGCCGAGAAGGAAAAGCTGATGGTTTGCAAGACCTCCTGCCTGAAGTCCTCCAGCATCTTCCTTGTCGCCTCCTCTCCCCAGGAGGGGGAACCTCCTGAACCAGATCCTTCACCTTCACCTCCTACAATAGGACTAAACTCAAAACTTTCTTGTATTGACTACCCTCTACGCTCACTGCACCAGAACTGTTGAAGCCAAAATTTGACCTTAACGAAAGTTCGAAATCAGGGGCGTAGTCAACACCTACTTGTCCCAAGCTCTGACCTCCGACTGGTTGTGAAGGAACAGAAACCGACCCAAAGCCTCAGCAGGGAGGTCTCACCTCTTACCCGGAAGATCTTTGAGAGCTTCCCCTCCAAAGCCAAAAGCTGGGCATGGAGCTCCTCAGAAAGCACAGGAAAATCTTTTAAAGTCCCGAGGAAAAAGTGTCTTCTGAAGAACCCCTATGGGTCTATTTATAGACCTTTGAGTTTGAACTGCCAATAACCAAACTGAACCGACCTGAAATTATCAAAATACCCTTGGTCGAGTCTGCCAACAGCCAAACTCCGCTGTTCTGAAGGGTTATATGCTGGCCACCGAGGGCAAAAGCGTAAAATCGCATGGGGATAAAAAGGTGAACCACCTTCCAACTGAACCGGTTCCTGACCAACCACTAAACCGGCGTTCGGCGAGAGTACCGCCTCGCGGGCCAGGGCTCCTACCCATGGGGCTCATCTGGCCTAGCGGATTGGCCCTCGCCTCGCGACTGGTCCTCTCTTTGGGTCTGCCTCGCCTAAAAAGGCTCTCGCCTGAGCCGCTAGGCCCCTCTCGCCCGAACCGCTGGGCCCCTCTCGCCTAGCAAGCCGGCCCTGGCCCGACGAGGAGCCCTTTTCCTATGACCCACTTGCCCAGCGAGTAGGCTCTGTCAAAGAGCCCATCTCGCCTTACCTTCCCCTCTCTTCGAGCCTGAACTGTTGCTACGAGCTCGAGGTTGTACATCAAGGAATTGTGAATCTCGTTGATGTGAGGTCAAAATATAATGTTGCAGATGCCTTGACAAAGGGCTTAAATAGAGTTCTCACAATAAAAACATTGGGGGAGATGAGATCAAAGTTCATAAAAATATGAAACTTCCTCCTATGTTTATGTTTTCATAGCAAGAACCTATAGCCGCAACATTCAAACATCTAATAACAGACTAAGAATCCTAAATAATTTCTTGATGAAAGCCCAAGATGGTTAGATGCTGATCATTCCACTCCTGATGACTTAACATCTTTCTCGTTGTAAGCCGATTTGAGAATTATTCAACTGAGAATGGAAAGTCGTTGTACGAGTTAATCTAACATTAGTGATCATAAAACATTATTCCACATTTGATAATGTTGCAAATGACGGTGTGTCAAATCATATGATGAGGTACATTGTGGTCACTAATGTGTAAGATAACAACATTTGATTTATTAAAATCAAAACTTGACTGGTCCTAGCTAGACTAGATAAAGATGCTGGCAGTGTTACTTCACTACTGCTACAAGTACTAAGCTCATTTAGATAGAGCTAATTTATTTTGATACGTCACTGCATATGTTTATGAATTCAAAGTCTGACCCATGAAATTCCTTGCAGGCACTGGTAAAGATGGAGGAGAGAAAGTGAATTTTGACTTGGATGATGATGATCTAATCTCTGAGTAGAATTATTACTCGTTTATCCATTGTTATTTTTGTTTTCCCAGACTTATTTGTTATGAAGTAGCACATTTATATTTTTTGGATAGTTTATGTTATTGTTTAAAACTCATGTTTATGTTTTATGTTAAACTGTGTTAACTCTTATGGAAATGTGTAAAGTCGAAAACTTGTTTTGATACTCTCCACTTTCTGCACTCTGAAACGTATATGTTATTTGTCACAATATATAAGGAGATTGTTAGTGTATATTTGGACGAATAATGGGTTCGGAGGCATAACAGGTCAGTTCGGTCACGTGTAGATCTGATACCCGTAGAAACTCCTTGGGTTTGCCTATTTATACCCACCTAGGGGCAACAGGTAGCATATTCTACTTTGATCACCACTCGGATGCTTCGAGCGGCAATAACAGAATGATCGCTCTCTTGCGGCTGCTTCTTTCTCTCTTCGAGGCCAAGCCGCCGAGTTAGGGTAGGAAAAAAGTCCGGGCAGCGCCAGTGGCAATTCGCGAAAATTTAGACCCTGGCACGTGCCCGGGTGTGCCCTTTGCTGGGACAGCACCAGCTCTTGCGGCTGCTTCCTTCTCGCGTCGAGGTCAAGCCGCCAAGTTAGGGTAGAAAAAAAGAGCGGGCATCGCCAGTGGCAATTCGCGAAAATTTCGATCCGGGCACGTGCCCGAGTGTGCCCTTTACTGGGTCAGCCCCTGCTCTTGCGGCTGCTTCTTTCACGCGTTGAGGTCAAGCCGCCGAGTTAGGGTATGAAAAAAGAGCGGGCAGCGCTAGTGGCAATTCGCAAAAATATCGACCTGGGCACGTGCCCGGGTGTGCCCTTTACTGGGTCCGCCCCTGCGTGTTGTTGTTGGGGTTGTTGTACGGGTTGAATGGTGGCCTAGGTGAATATCCCATGTAATCCACATGCTTCATGATTTGATTGCGCCTCCTTGTAGGTATGGAGGAGGAAGCAGACATCTCCCATATTTTCTTATTTAATAACTCAACATGCAGAGATAAATTAGAAATAGACTCAATTTCATACATCTCGATTAGTTTATTTGGGTGAGATCGGAGTGTACTTCATTGATATGTATTCATGATCATACCTTCAATTAGCTCTTGAGCGGCCGCTAATGTTTTATTATTTAAGGTACCGCGGGCAGGGTATCAATCATTTATTTAGTTTGAAGATTTAAACCATTATAAAATGTTTGGATTAATTTGCAATCAATAGGTTTTGCATTATGAGGGCAACAACGTAAAATTTCATTGAATCGCCCCAAGTATCCTATAGTGTTTGATAATCAACTTGAGAGAGTAGAAATATTGGTTCACAATTGTTGGGTGTGGTTCTCATCCGATTCAGAGAAAACCATCAGGCTCGCTCGTCACGAGCCTGTTAATTAAATCTTAAGAAATCTTATCTAAGATTTCCCCTCGTGCTAAATCAAAAGAGGAGGCGATCAAAAGGATGGAGAAATCAATGATGGCGGCGAATAAATCTTACTTAAAGATTTCTATATGTTATAATAATATAAAAAAAGGGTGTTGCTAACCACACTGCACATATTGCTATTCACACTGCAAATCAATATAATTTAACTCACTTCTGTATTTTATTCGCACTCATAACTCTAACATGCACTGCTAGGTCATCCCAAAGAATCCGCTCGCTCCTTCCTCTCTCGTGAACCACCGCGGTAACTGTGACGGCCGTCTCTTCCACGAAGATTGAAAACTGAAGATGGAACGAGCCCGCAGTTTTTCTATTCTCCTCGGTTTTGACCTCCGCTTTTTATTTCTTGCATTAAACTTGAAGATGTTCAAATTTGCTTTAATTAGAAAGAAGTTATGAAACAAAAATTGAAAACTAATTTGGATCTCCAGCAGAGATTCTCCATCTCTGCTCTGGTCTTCTACATTTGATGTTTTCAGCCTTTTTTTTTCATGATGCACTTCGAGTGCGTGTAGATTCGTTGTTATAGAATATCATCAACAGGTGTCTTCTACATTTGATAAGGCAGAACTTCTCGCAAAGGAGCAAACATTAGACACTTTGAGTACATATGAGGAGAATGTGTAAAGATTGTAGTTGATGTTATAGAATATCAATTGGTGTCTTTGCAATGAAAAGATGTTTAATAATATTTTTCATGTTAAAAATACGGTGCTAATAGCGTTTTGCTTGCGAATATTCATTGTCTCAAAAAATGTTTGCGAATAGCAGCTGGAGCGGATAGCTAAACTTACGGTGTGGATATCAGGGCTCAAAATAACATATCCTAAGACTACCACCTAAGACAGTTTTTTTGAGTAAATAAATGAGAATAGTGGCAGGGAAGGTAAGGTTGTGATTCAAGCTTCAATCATAAATGAATGGCTTCAGATCTCCCAAAAAATAGCACAAACAGAAATTTGAGAGCTTAGCCGTGAAGTTCTCACCTCTTTTCGCCCAGGTTGTGACGCGCAAGTGACGCCGAAGTTATGGCGGAAGTGCGCTGAGGTTTGTGGCAGCCATGGAGAAGTGCCGACAATGCTAAAGTTTGTGTTGTCGACCGCGAGAAGGAAGACAATGAACGCCGATTATGTTCAGGTGAAGGGGCGGCTTTTGCTACAAATATTTTGGAAAAGTGTAAGTTACGTACGCACAAAATACTTCGGAGATGATTGTGTTAATCCGACTCGATAATTACTGTAATAACTTGTATTTATTAATCAAATCCAGGCCAAAGCTCTGCAGTAAAGTTGTTTATTTTTAATTTTATATACAATTATTTTTATTTTACCACAATAATTAAATAATATACTAATCATTAGCAACAAATTAAATTTCTTGCTAAAAAACCAAGAAAATTAGAAATGAAATTTTTTCTTGTTAAAATTAGCTAAACACATATTAACTAGAAATTTTTTTTGTTTTTACTAATTAAAATTTGCAAGGAATTAGGTCCTTGCTGATTAAGATTTTCATGTAGTGTACGCGCAAAATATATCGGAGAAAATTGTGTTAATCAGTCTCAAAAATTATTGTGATAACTTGTATTTATTAATTATTGTATAGCAAAGTGGTGAAGATCTTTTGTGGATCCATGACGAAAAGTCTGTAATTTTTTTTTTGCGTGTTTGTATACACGTTCTAGTGGAGGCTTTTAGGGTTGGACTCCGATCGTCCCATATTTTTCACCCAATTGAGTTTCCACGTTAAAAATTTTGTGTGTTGTCTCTGTTTTATTTTTGTGTATTTGTATCCGCTAAAACGATCGTGTGGGTGCTCTCACTAAATTAATTTGTAGGTGCTCTGGTCGGGTTTGCGTACTCTCAAACCCAACCAACAAGTGGTATCAGAGACAAGTTTATTATCAGAGCAGTTTTATCGAGCTGAGCTGTCTGAGATTCGAGATGAGTCGATCAGATATTTCAGGTTAGTGATCTGATGTAACATAACATATAGCAGTAGGTCCGGCCGGGGCCCGACGCCATATACCACAGACAGACCCAAATGTCTTCCTGCGTCGAAGACCCAAATGCAATCAGATCTCACTGCCTCGCAAGGTTATCATCTCGTTGTTGATTCCTTTGAGTTGCTTAACATTTCTTCTCCATCTTTTTGATTTTTGTATCTTACTCGCAGTTCCTCTGCCGACTATCTCTCGGGAGCATTTGGTCGTTGCCCCCTTGTAATCAATTCCGTTGCTGCCCTTGAAGCTCAGCAACAGCCGTGATCTGGGCACACCGTCCGGATCAACATCGGCTCTAAGAAGCAGCCATGAAAACAAGCTCCTGAAGCAAGAAACCAATATCTTCCCGCGTCGAAGACCTCACACCTGGGACAGGCAAGACCCCTCCTCCTACGACTAGCTCGTTGCAACCGATGGCGAGCACCCCTCTGCCGCCGCCTCATCCTTTTTGTCGACTACTGTTGCTCGCCCTGAAGTCTTCTCGGAGAAAACTACGACCCCTCTGAACACTCCCACGAGCTTGTTACAAGATCGGTACGGAAGGCGCCCGAACTACTTCCCACTAGGGACCGGAGGTCGCGATTCTGGCGGTGACGGCCAAGGGAACACCGTCGAATGCTCGGGAGGCTCGTCGTCGGGCCAGCGAGAATCATCTTGTCGCAGTCTTTCCCCTCCCGATCTTAATCCCCCAACACGGTAACTCGCCTGATGCCGAACTGGATGACTGCTGATACACTGTGGCTTTAATGGATTCAGCGACTTCCTATTTGTTTGACTGGTCATCCTGCAACCTCGGGTGTGGCTTACATTGATGCCCTCCGGCTCCCAACCTATGAGAAACGCCATGTCGCTGCCCGCGCATACATGAAACTGGAGTGAAGTTCAACCAACTAGCTAACTGCGAGCATCATCGCCGGATCACGCACTAGAGGTTTGGATGGCGAGGATGGAAGAGTGGTCAGAGAGGCTTGCTGGCGCTGAGTCCCACTTCCATCTGATCAACAAGTTGGAGCGGCGACAAACCAAGACAGAGCATCGCCAGCAGCTCCATCACTAGGAACTAATGAGGATGTGGACGAGCATGAGTTGTAACATCCCATTTCCAACTAGACCCCTAAGAGTGGTTTTGGCCATGACTAGGTCATGACAAAATCTAGGAAGCCAGAAATGGGCCAAGAGATAGGGGACAAATGTGGAAAATCATCATGTCTGCAAATAGTAGAACTCTAAACAATGGTTTAGGATGACCATGGGCTACACCTTAACCCTAAGACCCTACCACAACACCCCTAATACCTTGGGAGGCCCATTAGAGCCATAAGGACCCATTGGGGTCAACCAAAGAGGCTCAGTTGACCAAGGTCAACCCTAGCCCTAAATGGGTCAACTAGCCTACTTACGGTCAATTGACCTGCTCCTATCCTAGAGGACCCCACCTATGCCCTCCTAACCCTAAAGTGAGGTCAGTGGGTCACTAAGGACACATTGGGGCCAGCCCTAGAGGCCAGGTTGACCCAGGTCAACTCAAGCTCCTAATCTGGTCAAAGTACCCTTACTAAGGGTATGTGACCTCCAAAGTGCAGGGTAACCCTACATAACCCTACCTAGACCTTAGGGGAAGCCAATGGGTCACCAAGGACCCATAGGGGTCAACCCAATTGGACATGTTGACCCAAGTCAACTCTAGCCCTAAAATGGTCAAAGTGCCCTTACCAAGGGACATGTGACCACCAAGATGTCCAAACCACTCTATTCAAGTAATCCTAGACCTTAAGGGAGTCCAATGGGTCACTAAAAACCGAATGGGGTCAACCCAGATGGTCAAATTGGTCCAGGTCAACCCTCATTTAAGCCAAGTCAAACCTAGCCCAAAAGGGCTAACCCAAGCTCAAGCCATTTTTCCCTTAGGTTAATCTCACTTTCATAATCATCATGGCTAAGTGGGCTGCACATAGCCACTGGTGTTGACCAGTCAACATGGGTGACTAGGAGAGAGAAAGGAGCTCCCTCCATGTTAATGGTGGAGAGAGAAAATGGGGGAGAAGAAGGGGGGAGTGGAAAACCGGCCAAGGAGATCAACAACCACCATTTATGACTGCAATCAACTCCTCTAGGGAAGAGGAGTTGATTCCAGCCGTTTCCCGGCCACCAAGAGGAAGATTCAGCCCCCCCCCCCCCCCCCCCACCACTCAACCCGAGCCAAGCCTTCAAGGGCATTAATGGCCATTGATGTTTGGCCTCTCCCCTCCCCCAACTGATGATTTATACACCATCAGTGACATGAGAGGATCCCTTCCCATCATTTACCGTAGGAATTCAGGCAACTTGACTGCACTATTGCAGAAATCCGGCCGGCGGCACCACCACCATGGCAACCCGGAGATCGACTCGCATTCAGGCCGCCAGGAAGGTCCTCCCCCTCTCCTTAACTCACGGGTAGATCATAGGACTACTTAGGTTGAAGTTTCGGGCTCAATTGAGCCCGATCCAAACCAGGAATTTTCATGGTTTTCGGCTAAAATGAACTTGCTAGAACCGCCGGAAAATGCCTCTCCGGCGGCAGAGCCACCGCCTGGTGATAGCCCCCACCTCAACGGAGGTGGTGGTGGCGGTGGCCGGCCGGGGAAGGGGCTGGATGGCCGGCGGCAGCCGCTTGAAGTCGGCCCAGGAAAAATGCATCCTGGCCGTCGGCTCAATGAAGGAGATGAACAGATCCTGTTCATCTGCGCCAAGATTCGTGCTCCATCAGAAATTAAACTATAGGAATCAATTTCTTGATTATTTCATTTCTGTCACACTATATACACTAAATGGTTTTAATTTTTAAAAATACTTAGGGCCATCTGGTGGAAAAACTTTCAATATGAAAGTTGTATCCCTATGGGTCTAATATAATCCAAAATTGATTTAGACCAATTTGGGTGCCTGGTTTGACCAGGGCACCCATTTTGGTGGGACATACCCTTAGGGCTAGGCAGTCATTAAACTGAGTGCTCACACCTCATCCCTGGTCCAAATTAATTGAACTTTTGGCAGAGAGCCTAATATAGCTATACCTAGGGCCTGCCCAAAACGCAGAATTGTTGGAGACACTTTTCCTAAAGTTTTTGCTTTTATTTAATAAAGTTAGGTTAATTTAATTAAGTGGTCAAATGACCTCCAAACCCTCCCAAATTTTGGGGAGTGGTCCCTGGCAGCAAGAACTAGTATTGTACAAAATTTGACCATATTTGGATAGGTTTTGGTTAGGGAATCACCAAACCCTATTTTGGTCTTAAGAGGGCATTTTTGATTAAAAGTGCACTATGGACATAGGGTGGTCCCCTCCCCTCAACAGAGGCAGAGGTTTTGGACACTGACTTGGCATGACATGCCACCCCCTTGAGGAAATGGGATGATTTAGACTTGATTTGCCCTAGGGTTCAACCTCAAACCCTAAGGAAAGACTTTTGAGGGTTGTGAAGGACATGGGGAAAATGCCCTTGAATGTCCTTGGAAAACCAGTAGAATTGAGGCTAGTATAACCTAAGATCTCTGGTAGGAAATTTAGAATAATTAGAGCAAGGTAGACACCTCAAAACCCTAACCCTAGTTTTAGGGTAGGAGCACAAATTTGGAGATTCAGCCACTAAACTTTTCCCAAATATTTTGAAACTTGGTAGAATAGGTTTTAGGCCACCTAGAACCTCTAGTAATTTTTGAAGAATTTTATGGATTTTATTCTTGGTACTTCATTTGTTAATTACCAAAAGGACCAAAGTGATATTTGATTTTATTAGGGATGTTATGTGCTTTAAAATATGATGAAACTTGGTCAGAGGTTATTATAGGGCTAGTTGATCATCTCTGAATTTTATCACAATTTTCAATTAATTCTATTTGGTACTTCCTTCATTAATATCAGAAAGGGGCTTTGTTAAAGAAAATTCATTATTGAGGATATATCTATTGAAAAATCATGAGGCTTAGGTTTTGATGTTTTTAGGCCAAAATTTACCTGTAGAAATTTATTTATAATTTTTAGAGGTCTGTTTTCAGAACTTTCTTTACAAGGCCATATTTTTGAGAATAGGATATTTAATTAATTTAGGGAATAATTCTTTCAAACAAATTATGAAAGTTTACTTAGAGGTTTTATGTGCCCTTACAACCATCCTGGAATTTTCTCTGAATTTTTGGAATTATTTTTATTGTACATCCCCTTTTAATGATTTATTTTGGAATAAATTTGGAAATATAATTTGAGGGCTTAAATCTTGCTGAAAAATTTGGTGGTTCTGGATTTGTAGATGATTACCCATCTTGCATTTATCATAATTTTAGTGGAGCTTCATCTTGCTTAAATCTTGTACTTCCTGTTCAACCTTGGAACTTTGGGTTTTTAAAATAAATAAATAAATTAGCATTTAAATTATGAAAATTAGGAAATTGTGGATTCAGTCTACATATTCCCATATAGACCTCTAATAATTATTATATAAGCATTGGATGATCATATAATATACTTCCCTTTTTACGGGTCATATAACTTAAGTGGTCTGCATTTAGCAAAACTGCAGGAAATCATTTGGGATATGTATTAGAGCATATGTGATGGGTCTTGTTGGCTTGCTGGAAGGATAAACAGTAATAGGTGCATCTTGGAAGATAAAGAAAGTAGGGAGTTGTTTTGGCTATGGTTTAGAGGCGCTCGGGACCGACGAAAGATCGTCCTCACCGAGGTGAGTGGAGTCAAATCACCTTAGGATTAGTCTATCGTAACATGAGGAAGTAATGGGTAAGGAGATCAACCAATAACAATAATAAGTACCTTGCGAAAGGGAACGCTGGGCGTAATCCCAACATAGTTCCTAGTGCCCCTTGAGAGCCCTTCACAGGGAATAACGGGGGCAGTCCTGGGTTAACGTAAACTGTATTAACAAGCTGAAAAGAGTAACTTAGTAATTAGGGTTGCACCTTACACAAACACTGTTAGCACCAGAAGTTAGCTGGGAGCTTCGGCTCGGATGGTTAAAAGGCAGACTTTGGGTCCGGGGAGCTTCGGCTCGATTGTTTGAGACGGACGTGTTAGTCCGAGGAGCTTCGGCTCGGTTCTTGATTACGCTAATTTGCATGTGCATAAAAAGGAAAGGAAATTAAGGTGGTGGGTCTTCGGTATAGGAGGGTCGATGCGCCGACGCCAATACGTTGACTCGGCAAGTGTGGTTAGCACTTCGCCAACAGAAGTCCGGTGCGTCAGCCGGCAAGAGTACGCAGGAGTCCGCTTCGTGCACCAAGCATTGAGGCGTACGATAGGTCTGACCGGTAGTGCTTTACTGGTTTAGAGGTGGGCGAGGCCCAACCCACCGCTTCCGTCTGCCACTACGGAGGTATCCTGGGAGGTTACGGCTCTAGAAAGGGGGAACTAAAGGTCTGTGTGCACAGAGTCGGGTGTGTGCGTTGCACTTGCATGTCCATCATACCCACTTGCATGTCATAGCATAATTGAATCATTTAACCCCTGACACCTAATGTATAAGTGGAATGGGACGCTTATACATTAGGACATGCAAAACGACCCCTTGGTCTATAAGCTTGTGTGGGCAAGTTTATAAATTAAGGTTAATTTTGATATATATATTTACTGCTGTTTGATAACCGACACCCCAACGTATAAATTGGTATGAGACTTTTTATACGATGGGAGCCTTGCAGAAGACCCCTTGGCTTATGTGTTCTCACATAAGTGAAGGTTACCTTTCATATTTCAGCTTATTGTCTATACATGTTATAGAATTGCTAGTATAGGTCCGCTGTCATCTGTTTTTGATATTCTCCACCTTCACGTCCTCCCTTTTCTTCCTCTCCGCTCGGTGCCTAGGAGCCGTGGGGAAGGGGCGGGGGATGATAGGACTTAGTCTTTTAGACTAACGGTTTTCGAACCGCATCATTTAGGGGATCGTGGAGACCAGCATGGAGGAGCAGCCCCAGAGACCGGTGCGCTTGGAGGTGGGGCAGTCTAGCTCCGGAGTTCATACAGCCGGGACCGTGAGTCTCGACCTTGAGTAGTGTTTCTGCTTTTGCTTCCGCATGAGTGATATTGTAGTGAGGATATGATGTACCGGGCATAGGCCCGTATTTTGCTACTCTGATGTTATATTCTGTGGACACTCCCTTCGTGGAGATTTATTCTAAGATATGTGATTTTCTGTGGACTGCAATTTGCATTTACACTATTGTGCTACTTTTCTGTGATCGAATTGGCCGGCAGAATCGGCGCTTTGTGGTGATGACCCTTCAGGGCGTGAAGGAGTCACCGCAAAACGGCGGTTCTGGGCCTAAGACCCCGGTGTCGAAAAGGGAAAAAAAGGGGGTCTTACATGAGTTCCGCTGGTCGGCTGGCGTGAATGGAGGAGCACCTACGACGAGGCGATGTCTCGATGGTCGCGGCAAAACGAGCACTACCGACGAGCGCGCGATATGGGAAACTATGTTGGTAGTTCATTTCAAACATTGAAGCGTGGCTGTCCAATTATGCTTCTTCAACATATAGATCCAAAAATTAGATTATGCAACGGCACGAGACTAATATGACATAGGTTTGGAAGAAATATTATCAAAGCAACTATATTGGTAGGTCATTTCAAGGGTCTCAGGAATTTTTATTCACGCATATTGCTTAAAAGTACAGAAAATTACAAGTTGTCATTTGAATTGATAAGGAAACAATTTCCTATCAGATTGAGTTTTGCATTGACAATTAACAAATCTCAGGGCCAGACAATTGGAAATGTCTGAATCTATCTTCCAAATCACGTCTTCAGTCATCGTCAACTATACGATGCTTTATCAAGAGATGTTTCAGCACAGTCCACAAGAGTTTTAATCAAAGACTATGCTATCGAAGGTCATGAGGGTGTGTACACGAAGACTGTGGTCTTCAAAGATATATTTGATCGGGTTGATCCAACAACATCAAGAAGTACGGTATGATATCACTATAACAAAACACCATCTTTTAGATCCGTTATATTATGTTGGACTCAACTGCATTTCTCTTTCTGTTGCATTGTAGGTGTGTCGTCCTGCTCTCTAAGATTCAAAGTGATATGCGAGCATGTACAATATTTTTTTGAATATTAGGATAGTTTAAAAAAGTTTCTAAAAGCTGTTGAAGTCATATTGCAAGATATAAATTGCTCTAATGTTAAATTTTTTTTTTGAAATGTGCATGTCAAGTTGAACAATCAAGATTGTGTGTAGATGTTCATGTTTAGTTTTAAAACAATGCCCTCGACGACTATTGCTGTCCACAACCAATGTCTCTGCCCACGACGAATGTCGCCCCCCCCCCCCCTCCCCCACCACCATCACAAATGTAGCCCCCATGACAAATGTCGCCCCCCACGACAAATGTCGCTCCCACGACAAATGTCGCCCTAACGACAAATGTCGTCCCCATGAAAAATGTCGTCCCCACGGCAAATGTCTCTCCCAAGATAAATGATGTCTCCTGGTCAAATGGCGCACCCACGACAAATATCGCCCGCACGATAAATGTCGTCCCTATGACAAATGTCGCTCTCATGACAATTGTCGGCCCCCCGATAAATGTCTCCTCCACGTCAAATATCGCTCTCATGACAAATTTCTCCTTCCATGACTAAAGTCGCCCCCACGACAAATGTCGCACACATGAGAGATGTCGCCCCAACAACAATTGTCGCCCCCGCAACAAATGTCGCTCCCATAACAAATGTTGGCACCACGACAAATGTAGCCCCCACGTTAAATGTCGCTCTCACGATAAATGTTGCACCCCATGACTAAAGTAGCCCCATGACAAATATTGCCCCCATGATATTTGTCACCCCCACAACAAATGTCACTCTCTCGACAAATGTTGGCCCCACGAAAAATGACACTCATACGTCAAATGTCATCCCCCAACAAATGTTGCCCCCACGACAAATTTCGCTCTCACGATAAATGTCGCCCCACAACAAATATCGCTTCCTCGTTTCCCCCCGACTCGAGGACCGTACCTATCACTTGTGTGTGTGTGTGTGTGTGTTTATATACAATGCACTTATACACACACGTATATAATATAATACATATATAACATAATATATATTATATATATACATCTCTAATATATTTTATAATATAATATATACAAATATAAATATATAGACGTACATAAGAAAAGTATATATAAAGATATATAACATATAAAATACATATGTGTATATTAAGAAATACATACATGTATATTAAGAAATATCTGTAACATCATGTATATATATATATATATATATATATATATATATATATATATATATATATATATATATATATATATATATATACGAGTGCCCGACACGGGGCTCCGCCCCTACTGTCAATCGCGACAGTACCCGACCCACCCATACGGCCCCACGCGATTGTACCCGACCCGCCAGTACGACCTCGCGCAACTGTACCCGACCCGCCCCCGGCAGACTTCGCTCGCCCACGACGATAATTTAAGAAAAAGATATAAATATAATTTTATAAATAACAAAATTTAAAATTATAATTATAAATGTACATATATAATGAATTATATATATTATTATCATTATATATAGTATATTTATATGTAATAATGAATTATATTATAACTATATTTATATAATGTTTTATAAGAATAAATGAAATAATTATTGGAAGGGTTATCACAATTGTCTACTTGTTTCATTGGATTTAGTTGTTTCTCCTATCCTTGAGGTTTTGGGTTCGAAACCAGATAGCTGCGTTTACATTAAAATACAATTTTAACAGCCAACCGCCTGATTTTTTAAGAGTTATAGGGGCAAAATCGTATTTTCGCACAGGTTTAGGACACCCTACTAGTAGGTTTAGGAGACCTACTAAAATGTGGAGATACGGAATGATTTTGTTGTGCTCGATCAGACGGTTGTTGAATTATGAACTCATGATCTGACGGCTTGTGGAATTTTGAACTCATGATATTCACAGACCACAATATTTCTTTATATATTAAAGATATATATATATATAGTATATATAGATATATATATATATATATATATATATATATATATATATATACTATAGTATGCCCGACACGGGGGCTCCGCTCCTATGTCTACGCGTCACAGTACCAGGCCAGTGACGGCGGGCTTCGCCCGCACCTAACTGCGCCCGCAGCGCCCTCCCCCCGGCGGGCTGCGCCCGCGGAGGAGGGAGCCGCTTATATTTAAATATTTAAAAAACAAGCTTTTATAGTAATCAACATTAAATATTATAATATTTATATAATATTTTTAAAAATATTATAATAGTATTTATATAATAATATTTAAAATATTATAAAATATAATAATATTTATATAAAAAACGACCTGCTTAGGCGGGATTTAATACCGCCTAAGCAGGCGGGATTAAATCCCGCCTAAGCAGGCGGGATTAATCCAACCTAATTAATTCCGCCTGAGATTTAATCCTAGACGGTATTTAGTCCCACACCGGCAGATATATTTTTGATGTTGGGTATATATTGATTTGCGTCCTTAAGCTTCTGTTTGCGGGTCTGAAACTGGCGAGCCGCTGTGTTTGTTAAGTTGGCGGGCGGTCCCGTGGTTTGCGGGTCTTGCAATATTTTGGGCTTGATTTTGTAGCCCGCATATTGGACTGGGCTGATGGGTTGTAGGGTGCCCTATAAAATATTTAGATTTTAGAGACCCTATATAGGTTTAGGAGAACTAAGAAAAAATATGAACGGTTCTGATTCATTGTTGCGATCAACGGCTGCGATCAAAAGTGTGGTTTATATTGAACGGTCGTGATCTGATTTCGATACTTCTTTATAACAGATAAAGATATATATATATACACGAGCATCTTCGCACGGGCTACGCCCGTGCTCGATGCTCTCGGGTGACCTTCGGCCACAACAGGGGGGCTTCGCCCGCCTGCGCACGGGCTTCGCCCGTGCTTGATGCTTCAGGTGGTTTTCGGCCGCATAAAAGCGGGCTTCGCCCGCTTCCATGCAATCCACCATCTCGGCGCCGCACCCCCACTCGCGGCCCCTCGAAGCAAAATTATTCTGATTCTGACTCCGGGAGCCGCGAGTGGCGGGTGAGGCACCAAGATGGTGGATTACATGGAATCGGGCGAAGCCAGCTTCTATGCGGTCGAAAATCACCTGAAACATCAAGTACGGGCGAAGCCCGTGCACAGGCGGGCGAAGCCCGCCTGTTGAGGCCGAAGGCCGCCCGAGAGCATCGAGCACGAGCGTAGCCCTTGCGAAGATGCTCGTATATATAAAGTTCTTGATGCTTCCCCGTTCTCAATGCGTCATTGCGGGATTTGCCCGCCCCCCTACATTGAGGGAACGCCTGTGCAGGCGTTGAGTGCCCTCTCAACGCCTTTACATGCATTGAGTGCACACTCAACGTCTGGAAAAGCGTTGAGTGCACTCTCAATGCATGTCCATGCGTTGAGTGGGCACTCAACGCCTGTGCAGGCGTTGAGTGGGCACTCAACGCCTGTGCAGGCGTTGAGTGCACACTCAACTCCTGCACAGGCATTAAGTACCCACTCAACGTCGGGGGCATGGAGCTCAGTTGGTGATGAGGACTGTGGAAGGTGCCTTATCAAGGCGGCGTGGGTTCGAATCCCCGCGTTTGCAAAAACCCGCCGTGTTGAGAAACATACCGGAAATGGGTTTGGGCGGCACGAACTGCAGTCCTGTAGCGGTGCATCGGGGCGAGACAAGCTGCATGGTTACGTTGTGGGCCTCTGAGCTCTAAACCGGGACGTTACAGTGTTCGCCGGAGGCCGGCAAACTCACCGGTGGGGGCTGGGAAGGCTGCCGACGGCTCTGCAGGATGCGGGGTGGTGAAATCGATTTTTTTGTAATTCTTTTTACTGTGAAACTATATATATATTTATAATTTAAAATTGTTTTTGTAATTTTGAACTGTTAAACACTTTTATATATAAGTAGCACGAAGCGGTGGAGGGGCAGATTCGAGATTTCAGCGTCGTGACCGACTGACACGTAGCACTATAGCAGAAGCAAAGATCTTTTTTTAATATAGATATATATTATAAAAAGAAAATCTCATAGGAGCATTTGAATCCAGAAAATGAATCATAGAATAAATCTCAACCGCCCAATCAATTTCACGATTGAAATACACTTCGTCTGATTATTCTCCTCTTCAAAAATCACGAAACCCCAGTTGCTTCACTCGACACCGTTTTCTTCACGCTGCTAGAGGTGTTAGTGTTAAAATACAAACATCAGTTTTAAACTCAAGAGATATTGAAGTTGCAGGAAGCTCGTCAGCGCAAAAATTGCAAGGGATGGATCAGATTGAAGCGGCGCAGCAGAAGAGTTGTTTAGAGGTGAGTAAATCTCCAAGAGAAAAGAAGTATCATTTGTCTGCAAAAGAAAAACACTATTCAGAAGAGTTGTTCAATTAATGTAAAGGGTGCAATGAAAAGTGTGTCAGTGTCTCGTCTATTTAAAGCTCTGAATGGGCATTGTTAATGACTAAGTCAAATTTGTTTTATTAAAACCTATGTGTGTGTGATTAATATCTCCAACTAATTCTCTACCTCTTTCTACCTGTGCAATTATATTATTTTCTTTCTTTTAATAGTGGTATTAGAGCATGAATTCTAAGGCAAACAGTGGAATGTTGTCTTCAAACATACCAGTATTCAATGAAGAACTTTACGAACACTTGGCTATTCAAATGAAGACATCATTTTTGTGACAAGTATTATGGGAAATAGTTCAAAATGGAGTTCTAGTGATCACTGCTATATCTGCAACACCACTCATGACAGAAGAATTAAAAACACAAGCAGAAAATCAAAAATGAGATGGGGAGCCCTTGTGTACATCCAACAAGGTGTCACCAACACAATCTTTCCAAGGATTATGACCGCAACATCTTCACAAGAGCCGTGGATAACACTACAAATAGAATATAAAGGGTCTGCTCAGGTAATTTCTATCAAATTACAAACTGCATGGAAAGCATTTGATACACTAGTTATGAAGGATAGTGAGAAAGTCTAAGATTATATTGCACATGCCACAACCACAATAAACCAAATAAGATTGTTAGGGGGACACCATAGAGGATAAACGAATAGTATCTAAACTACTTAGAAGTTTAACCCCTCAATTTAATCATATTGTGGTTGTAATTGAAGAGTCAAAGGACCTCAATATTTTTAGCATATCATATTAATTGTTAGGATCATTACAAGTCGATGAAGACAGACTACAATATTAGTCTTCTCCAATGGATCAAACCCTACACCTAAACACTATCTCTACAAAAAATTCTGCACGGAAATATAAAACAGACTATACAGTCAACAAAAGACCTCAATATACAAATACTAGAGGTCGTGGAAGAGGTAGATCCTCCTCATTTGGAAGACTCTCTAATAATAAAAAGAATGGTTTATCCCGAGCATTGTGTAAAGGAATAAATCATAAAGCAGGTGATGGTCTTTTAAGTGTAAACAATACAAGAAGCATACACATATGGATAAATGTTGTTGGTTTAAGGAAAAAACTGAAATTAAACCATCAGAAGAGGAGAACAAAAAAGTCATGTTCTTCATAATTGAAAAGAGCTCTCATAAGATTACTACTTGGTACACAGATAGTTGGATCATTAATCAACATAACAAATACAAGGCTGAATATAAAGTTTTTCGTAAATTCTACTTCTAGGTTTATGAACAATCCAACCAAGGCTCAATATGAGGCAACCAAACGTATCTTAAGATTTGTTCAGGGACTAAGTGTTTTGGCCTGATCTATCGAAATCATCATCATAGTCAACTTATTGGATATACAGATTCAGATTGGGGAAGATCAGTTGAAGATAGAAGTAATGTAAGTGAATACATTTTCTTCACTGGCCAGTATGTGATAAGTTGGTCCTCAATAAAATAGCAATCTGTCGCCCTCAGTTCTGCTGAAGCAGAGTATATGGCCCTAAGCAAAGCAACCATTGAATCCATTTGGCTTCAAAGACTCATCAAAGAAATCTTCTCAGAAAATAAGAAGGAACTGTCATTTTCTCCGATAGCTCATCAGGAATAGCTCTAGAAAAAAATCTGATTTTTCAAAGTTGGCGTAAACACATAAAGATCAGGTATCATCATATTAGTGAGAATATAGAGAAAAAAATCAATTTACAACACTTATCTTCTGAACAATAGCTCGCAAAACTGTTCACCGAACATATGGCAAAACCTCAGTTTGAATACCTAAGGCTGAAGATCGGCGTCGAAAACCTCTCGAGGTTAAGAGGGTGTTAAAATACAAACATCAGTTTTAAGCTCAAGAGATATTGAAGTTGCATGTAGCTCATCAACGTAGAAATTGCAAGGGCTAGATCAGATTGAAGTGGCGCGACAGAAGAGTTGCATAGAGGTGAATAAATCTCCAAGAGAAAAGAAGTAGCATCTATCTGCAAAAGAAAAGCACCATTCAAAAGAGTCGTTTAATTAATGTAAATGGTGTAATGAAAAGTGTGTCTGTGCCATGTCTATTTAAAGCTCTGTATGGGCATTATTAAAGACTAAGTATATTTTGCTTTATTAAAACCTGTGTGTGTGATTAATCCTTCCAACTAAATCTCTGCCTCTCTCTACCTGTGCAATTCTATTATTATTTTTTCTTTCTTTTAACAGTTAGGGCATCACTCAGACTTCCACCCGAATCACCCGCATCAATGCCTTCCTTGACTCCCTCGTCGTGCTCCAAAGATGCCCTTACCAGAAGCCGTCGATCACATGCTTCGTCTAATCACCCGCATTAATGCCTTCTATGATCAACCTCGGTCCGACATCTGCTAGGGCATCGCGAATCCGAACAGCTTCCCCTCGACCGGAAACCTCTGTCCTTCTCTGACTGAACGCCACCACTTCTCGCAGACTTTTTGGTGCAGCCTCTACGCCTCTACGATGTAGCCTCCCCAATGAATCCTCAATCGACTGTCCTGCATCTCAGAGGTCTGTTGCGCATCTCAATTGACGGACAAGTCCTAGAGACCAGTGTCAAAGTCGATGGAGAGGGAATCAAAATCAATGGATGAATGTTTTCAAAGACAATGCAAGAAGGAAGGGGAATCAGAGGTTTGTATTGACCACATACTTTATGCTTCGAAACGACGCGTGGAGGAACGATTCTTCAAATCTACAAGGTATATGCCTTTGTTTCTCCATTTTGTACAAAACGGAAATCATTTACCTCCACTTTCATCTTGATTTTCAATTGTGGCTTCCATTTAATTCTCAATATAGTTCATTCCAAAAATTTCCATTGATAAAATTATGCATTGAAAGAGTTCTCCCTCAAAGGCAATAAATAAGCTAATTTATACGGAGTTGAACAAAGGTTATAGTTATAGTTTTCTATTATTCTGGTTTGTAGTAATTTTCCAGCTAAGGTTGATTGGCGATATATTCTGTCGGGGGCGGGCAAAGTCCGCCAAAGCGAGAATGATATTGTCGCGTGGGGCATGGAAAGTCCGCCCGCCAGGAGCGGGCGAAGCCGCTGGCTGGGGGCAAAGGCACAATTGCACGGGGCATGCGGGGCCCCCGTACACTGTCACTAGTATATATATATATATATATATATATATATATATATATATATATATATATATATATATATATATATATATATATTATATATATATATATATATATATAATACATATTGTTGATGCTATAAATGCACCTCGACAACTCACACCCTTTGGGGAGTTTGCGGGTAGAGGCAGACTGTGAGTAGCCGATTACTGGTGGTTAAGAGAAGCGAACAAGGGGGGTCGCTGGTAGTGACGACACCGAACTTTGTCCGCCGCGACAAATGTCACTCTTGCGGCGGACTTTCCCTTGATTGAAAAGTAGCGATATACAAGAGAAGAAAAAAAAAAGTCGCGCGAGCAACAAGCCGCAAGACACAAAACTTGAGACCGCGTCTCTTAACAATCGAGCTTCTGAATTCGAGTCAGTGTGCTTTGTGACTGCTGCTCCCCCTATTTATAGACTCAGGCTAAAACAACCGCCTGCTCGGGGTACAGGAGAATCGGGCAGAGGTGAATAGATTCAAATTAAAAGAGAGAAAAAGAAAGAAGTCGTGTGGCCCGACGGCTTGCCTCTGATGATCTGGGCGGCTTGCCCCATGATACTCGTGCTTATATGATCTGTTTCTGACGGCGACCTGAAGTATTCAGACTGTGCAGTCTAGTTGATTAACTCTGTAACATCATCATTTCCAACTAGACCCCTAAGAGTGATTTTAGCCATGACTAGGTCATGACAAACCCTAGGAAGCCAGAAATGGGCCAAGAGATAGGAGGCCAAGGTGGGGATCACCATGGTCTGCAAATAGTAGAATTTTTGAACAATGGTCTAGAATGACAATGGGGCTTCACCATGGCCCCAAGACCCTACCACAACACTCCCAAACATTTTGGGAGACCCATTAGAGCCAAAAGGACCCATTAGGGCCAACCCAAGAGGCCCAGTTGACCAAGGTCAACCCTAGCCCTGAATGGGTCAACCTAGCCTACTTAGGGTCAATTGACCCACTCCTAGTCTAGAGGACCCCACCTATGCCCTCCTAACCCTAAAGTGAGGTCAATGGGTCACTAAGGACACATTGGGGTCAGCCCTAGAGGCCAGGTTGACCCAAGTCAACTCAAGCCCTAATCTGGTCAAAGTACCCTTACTAAGGGTATGTGACCTCCAAAGTGCAGGGTAACCCTACATAACCCTACCTAGACCCTAAGGGAAGTCAATGGGTCACCAAGGATCCATTGGGGTCAACTCAATTGGTCATGTTGACCAAGGTCAACTCTATTCTAGTGTTAGGTCAAATTAGCCTAAATGGGCTAACCCAAGCTCAAACCCATTTCCCCCACTTGGGGCTAACCTCATTTTTATTATTAATATGGGTTATTGGGCTGCCTTTAGCTTGTGGGGTTGACTAGTCAACCAGAGGTGACTAGGAGAGAGAAAGGAGCTCCTCTCCATGATAATGGAGGAGAGAGAAAATGGGGAAGAGGAAAGGAAAGGGAGAAGCCGCCAAGGAAGGCCAACAGCCACCACTGATGGCTGTAATCAACTCCTCTAGGGGAGAGGAGTTGATTCCAACCGTTTCCCGGCCACCAAGGGGTGGGTTCAGCCCCCCTCCACACAACCCGAGCCACTCCATTAATGGGGATAATGGCCATTGAAGAACCAGCCTCTCCCCTCCCCCAATTGCCATTTAAACACCTTCAGGGAGCCGAGGGGATCATTTTGGAGCACTTACCTGGAGGAGACGAGCCCTTCCACTGTGCAGTTGCAGAAGCCGAGCGCCGCCGCCGTCGCCAATGGCATCCCGCCGCTCCTCTCGCATCCAGGCCGCCAGGAAGGTCCTCCTCCTCTCCTTAACTCGCGGGTAGATCCTAGGAATCCTTAGGCTTGAGTTTCGGGCTCAATTGAGCCCGATCGAATCCGGGATTTCTCCTGGTTTCGGCAAGAAAAATTCTTGCTTAAATCGCCGGAAAACGCCTCTCCGGCGGCGGAGCCGCCGCCTGACGATAGCCACCACCTCAACGGAGGTGTGGGTGGCGGTGGCCGGCCGGGGAAGGGGCTGGATCGCCTGCGGCAGGGCTTGGAAGTCGCTCCAGGCAGAACAAATCTCAGCCGTTGGCTCAGTGGGGACGATGACCGGATGCCGTCGATCTGCGCCAAGATTCGTGCGGCATCAGATCAAATACTATAGGAATTAAATAAGAATCATTTCATTTCTGTCACACTGGATGTATTTAATGTATTTAAGTTTTAAAAATACTTAGGGACCCTGAGTGGAAATTTGCCCAACATGAACATTGTATCTTAGGGTGTCTAGTTTGCAGCAAAAATTGTTTGGACCCTTTTGGGTCACTGGTTAGACCAGGGCACCCATTTTGGTGGGACATACCCTTAGGGCTAGGCAGTCACTAAATTGAGTGCCCACTCTTCACCCCAAGCCCAAATTGGCTGAAATTTTGGCAAAGAGTCTATCCTAGACATACCTAGGGCGTGCCAAAAAATGGGAATTTTTGGGGAAAATATTTCTATAGTTTTGGTAAATATTTAATAATCATTAGATAAATTAAATAGGTGCCCTAAACACCTCCAAACCCTCCCAAATTTTGGTGAGTGGTCCCTGGGCTCCAATTAGGTTCCTGTATAAAATTTCATCTGATTTGGATGTGTGTTGAATAGGTTTTGACACAACCCTATTTATACCCTATGAAGGGCATTTTGGTCAAAAGTGGCACTTTTGGTCTTGAGTGACCAAATCACCTCAACAGAGGCTGAAATTTTGGCCACTGATATAATTTGACTTTTTACACTCACTTGTGGAGTTTGGAGTGGATTGGGCTAGGGTAGCCCTAGAAGTGTAGGGTAGGCCCTTTAGGGTAAATTTCTAGGGTTTGGAGAAATTGGGGTCAAAAGACCTTGGATGGACTTAAGACTTGGGAATGATGCCCATAGGGTTGCTATGGTCCTGTGTTTAAAATTTTAGGGCTTTTGGAAGACTTAAAACCCTTAAATCCAAACCCTAGTTTAGGGCACTAGCTTTGAAACCATAAGATCTAATACCAAAACTTTCTGAAAAGGCCTGAGATTTTGAATGGGTAGTTGTTTAGGGTATACCTATCTCTGGAAATTTTATAATAAATTTTGGATGAATATTTTTGGTACTTTATTCACAAAGTCATATTTTACAATTTTCACTTAGGAATTTTTGCAGCAAACTATACTTGATTAAACCTGATGAAACTTAGCAAAGGGGCTTATAGTCATGATACCCATCTCTGTAAATTTTTATGAATTATTGAAGAATGATATTTGGTAGCTGCTTCTTTAACTGCTTAATTCTATGAAACTTTGGAAAATTTATTAATGGCAGTTAGATTGTCTGAAAATTATAATTTCCTCATCATGATGTTTCTAGTTCCTTATGAAGCTCTAGTAATTTTTACATAATTATTGGAGACATATCTGTGGCACTTCCTTCATGTTTATCTGATTTTAGGAATTACTTAATTAAATCCTTTAGAGGTCAAGAACTATCTGGAAAATTATGAAAGTTGGCAACCAATAATATGTCTCTGTTATTTAGTGAATACAAATTTTAGGAGTCCATTGCCTGAGAAAATCTTATGGTTCATGTTCAAATTTACTATGGCCTAGTTTTTGAGGAAAATTCAATAAATAGTAGATTAATTGGGAAAAATATGATTTTCTGAATTTAGTCTATATTTATCATAATAGACCTCTGATAATTATCATGAGGGTACTGGATGAGTATTTCATGTACTTCCCTTTTTACGGGTCACGTAGCTTAAGTGGTCTGCATATAGCGAAACTGCAGGATTTCATTTGGATATGAATTAGGGCACGTATGATGGGTCTTGATGGTTTGCTGAAAGGACAAGTGGAATGGGCTGCATTTTGGAAGATGAGTGAGTAGGGTGTGGTTGTCTAGGGTTTAAAGGCGTTCGGGTCCGACGAAAGATCGTCCTACCCAAGGAGAGTTGGAGTCAAATTACCCTAGGATTAGCATATCGGAATATGAGAAACAAGGGTAAGGGAATCAACCAATAATAAATTAAGTACCTTGCGAAAGGGAACGCTGGGCGTAATCCCAGCATAGTTCCTAGTGCCCCTTGAGAGCCCTTCACAGGGAATACCGGGGGCAGTCCTGGGTTAACGTAAATTGATTAACAAGCTGGAAAGAGTAACTTAGTAATTAGGGTTGCACAATCCACAAACACTGTTAGCACCAGAAGTTAGCTGGGAGCTTCGGCTCGGATGGTTAAAAGACGGACTTTTGGTCCGGGGAGCTTCGGCTCGGGTTTGTTTACGCTAAATTTGCATGTGCATAAAGGAAAGGAAATTAAGGTGGTGGGTCTTCGGTATTGGAGGGTCGATGCACCGACGCCAATACGTTGACCCGGCAAGTGTGGTTAACACTTCGCCATCAGAAGTCTGGTGCGCCAGCCGGCAAGAGTACGCAGGAGTCCGCTTCGTGCACCAAGCGTTGAGGCGTACGATAGGTCTGACCGGTAGTGCTTTACTGGTTTAGAGGTGGGCGAGGCCCAACCCACCGCTTCCGTCTGCCACTACGGAGGTATCCTGGGAGGTTACGGCTCCAAAAAGGGGGAACTAAAGGTCTGTGTGCACAGAGTCGGGTGTGTGCGTTGCACTTGCATGTCCATCATACCCACTTGCATGTCATAGCATAATCGATTCACTTAACCCCTGACACCTAATGTATAAGTGGAATGGGACGCTTATACATTAGGACCTGCAAAACGACCCCTTAGTCTATAAGCTTGTGTGGGCAAGTTTATAAATTAAGGTTAATTTTGACATACTTAGTTACTGCTGTTTGACCACCGACACCCCAGCGTATAAATCAGTATGGGACTTTTTATACGATGGGAGCCTTGCAAAAGACCCCTTGGCTTATGTGTTTTTCACATAAGTGAAGGTTACATTTCACATTACAGCTTATTGTCTTTATATGTTATAGAACTTGCTAGAATAGGACCGCTGCCATCTGCTTTTGATATTCTCCACCTTCAAGTCCTCCCCTTTCTTCCTCTCCGCTCGGTGCCTAGGAGCCGTGGGGGAAGGAGAGGGGGATGATAGGACTTAGTCTTTTAGACTAACGGTTTTCGAACCGCATCATTTAGGGGATCGTGGAGACCAGCATGGAGGAGCAGCCCCAGAGACCGGTGCGCTTGGAGGTGGGGCAGTCTAGCTCCGGAGTTCATACAGCCGGGACTGTGAGTCTCGACCTTGAGTAGTTTTTCAGCTTTTGCTTCCGCATGAGTGATTTTGTAGTGAGGATATGTTGTACCGGGCATAAGCCCGTATTTTGCTACTCTGATGTTACCTTCTGTGGACACTTCCTTCGTGGAGTTATATTTATATATGTCATGTGATTCTCTGTGGACAGATAGTTTCCATTTTACTTCATCATGCTACTTTTATGTGATCGAATTGGCCGGCAGAATCGGCGCTTTGTGGTGATGACCCTTCGGGCGTGAAGGAGTCACCGCAAAACGGCGGTTCTGGGCCTAAGACCCCGGTGTCGAAAAAGAAAAAAAAGGGGGTCTTACAAGTGGTATCAAAGCGAAACCTCGATCGAAAAGTAGCCGTCCACAACCCTGGGTCACCCCCGCGCGGGTTTAGTTTGGGGACAAACTAAGCAGCGGAAGCAGTGGTGTGCCCATACAGGGGAAATCACATGTAAACTGTCCACTTTCATTAGGCATTGAGTCGATTACCTACTAATGTAGTTCGTTTTGCAGCCCCCAGCTCAGCCCACCCCACAAGGTGGAGCTCAGCAGACTCCAGACATTGCACCACCTCCCATGGTCCCCACACCTTTCCTCCAGTAAGACATGGGGCAGACCCTTACAGCTATCCTTGAGGCCTTCCGAGCTCAGCAAGCCCCAGTCCAGCAGCCAAACCCAGGGCCAACTGGATGAGCACCTTCCGAGGACTCTCTCCCCCATCTTACTGGGGACAGAGTCGGCAGTACGGACAGAGGAGTGGCTGGATGTGATGTACGAGATGTTGACTGGGATACGATGCCCTTGGGAGGAGAGGGTGGCCCTAGTGGTATCTTGCTTGGAGTCACATGCCAAGCGGTGGTGGAAGACGCTGTTGGACACGACCTTTGCGGATAGAGAGATTGCAGAAATCACCTGGGAAGAGTTCAGGGCCACGCTGCTGGAGCACTTTGTTCCTCATTCGGCCAGGGACGAGTTGGAGGAGCGTTTCTTGCAGCTGAGGCAGGGCACCAGGACAGTGGTGGAGTACCACCGAGAGTTCGATCATTTGGCCCGATATGCGGGCTCCTATCAGCTGGATGAAGCAGGTTACGTCAAGAGGTTTTATAAGGGCCTAAAAGAGGAGTTGAGAGAGGCCTTGCTTTTTGTCTCTGACGGGCCCATCTCCCGGATTTTAGAGATGGCGAAGAGGATTGAGGCCGACTGGCACACCACTCGGGGCCGGAAACGGCAAGCGGAGGACCAGGGCCGGAGGGCCCGAAATGATCAGCGGCGAGGCACCGTACCAGATGGAAGAAGGGCAGAGGAGCAGCCTCGTCAGGAGTTGAGGCAGGAGCCGAGAGAGCAGGTGGTCTTGGCCCCTCAACCTCTCCGGATCCAGGAGATGCAGAGACCCCGGGGTATGGCGTATCCCCCGCCGGAGTGCTTCCACTGTCACCAGGTGGGACACCTCCGGAGAGACTGCCCTATAAGGGGGGCACCACCTCCAGCACCACGGGGTGGCCCACCGGCCCAGCATTTCGGAGGCCGAGGACGCGGTCGAGGACGTGGTTAGCAGGGAGGCGACCGCAGGCAGAATGGGGAGCAGATTTACGCTTTGGACTTAGCACAGCCCCGGAACCCGGACAGGGTTATTGCAGGTATGAGAGTATCTTAATTTTGGATTCATTCATGACTCATATTAAGTGTTAATAGAACTACTAAACGACCTAGGTTAGAAAACCTTACACCAGAATTTCTTTCAAACTGATTAGGAATGGTGATGGTGTGCGGCAAGCCTGCCCACACCCTGTTCGACACGGGGGCATCGCACAACTTTGTGTCGGAGGATTTCGTCAAGGACCTGGATCAGATTCGTTGTTATACGGGACTACCCAGGAGGGTGCGCCTCCCCAATGGGATGGAGATCCAGTCCACAGAAAAGTGCCTCCTGGAGGTTACCATAGACGGGTTGACACTCGAGGCCCCGGCGACGATCCTGAGGATGCCGGACTTCGACCTCGTCTTGGGCATGACATGGCTTGTCTGGAACCATGCCCAGATTGATTGCCCGGCAGGGAGGGTCGTGCTCAGCCACGGCGATACTTATGCAACGTTCGAAGGTACTACACGGTCTCCCGTCGCTTGCTTTCATCTATTCAGGCCATTAAGGCTCACATGCAAGGAGACGAGGTATATCAGGTATTATTCGAGATGACTGAGGAGAAGGACCTGATCGCTAGCATTCCGGTGGTTCGTGACTACGCCGATATTTTTCCGGATAAGCTGCCAGGACTGCCTCCGCATAGGGAGAAGGATTTCCAGATTCAGTTGGTACCGGGGGCTAAGCCGGTATCCAAGGCCCCTTATCGGATGGCCCCGAAGGAGTTGGCGGAGTTTCGGACACAGTTACAGGAGCTGGTGGAAGCAGGATTTGTTAGGCCGAGCTCCTCATCATGGGGAGCTCCTGTCCTATTCGTGAAGAAGAAGGATGGCACTCTTCGCCTGTGCATTGACTATCGAGCACTAAACAGGCTGACCGTCCGAAATACCTATCCGCTCCCCAGGATAGACGAGTTGTTCGATCAGCTGGAGGGAGCCCATTACTTTTCGAAGCTGGACTTGAGATCAGGCTACTACCAGCTGCGGATCCAGGAGGAGGACATTCCGAAAACGGCCTTTAGTAGCTGATAGGATTGTATGAGTTCATCGTGATGCCCTTCGGGCTCACGAATGCTCCGTCAGCGTTTATGAGCCTCATGAACCGGGTCTTCGAGGCTTATTTGGATGTGTTCGTCATAGTGTTCATAGACGACATCCTTATCTATTCTAAGACGGAGGAGGAGCACACACGACATCTAGCATTGACCCTGGAGAGACTGTGGGAGCATCGTCTTTATGCGAAGTTCAGTAAGTGTCAGTTCTGGCTGAAGGAGGTGGCTTTCTTAGGTCACATTATCAGCGGAGCCGGGCTGGCAGTGGACCCGGCAAAGATTCGAGCTATTTCGGAGTGGCCGCAGCTGAAAACAGCCACTGACGTACGGAGTTTTCTAGGACTTGCCGGTTATTACCGGAAGTTCGTAGAGGGATTCTCTCGAATCGCCCTCCCGCTCACATCCTTGACGAAGAAGGAGGCACCGTTCGTGTGGACCCCGCAGTGCCAGACAGCTTTCCAGGAGCTGAAGGATCGGCTGACCTCGGCTCCCATTCTCACTCTCCCTCGGGGAGGGAGGGATTTCAGGTCTACACCGACGCATCATATCAGGGGATGGGAGCGGTGCTGATGCAGAACGGACACGTCATAGCTTATGCCTCCCGCCAACTGAAGACCCATGAGAAGAACTACCCAGTACATGACCTTGAGATGGGGGCAGTTGTATTCGCACTGAAGATATGGCGGCACTACCTTTATGGAGTCCACTGTGATATATATTCCGATCATAAGAACCTTAAGTACGTGGACACGCAGAAGGAACTGAACATCAGGCAAAGGCGGTGGGTGGAGTTTCTATCTGACTATCAGTATGAGATGCACTATCACCCGGGGAAGGCAAACGTGGTAGCAGATGCACTGAGTCGGAGAGCCGCCACAGCAGGAGCAGAGCCTCAGTTGATGTCTATGGAGCTGCTGCAGAGACTAGAGGACATGCACATTACTCTGGTATCGTCTGATGATCCTGAGCTCTATGAGGAGTACTTGGCCGCGATAGGCGTTACCGATGACATCAGAGACCGGGTCAGAGAGGGACAGAGGCAGGATGCCAAGTTGGAACCCATCTTCCAAGCTCTGAAGGCAGGCACTGCAGGAGATTACACACTGAGGGACGATCTGGTGTGCTTCAGAGGACGGGTGTATATACCGGAGGGAGGCCAGATCCGGGAGGATATTATGACGGAGGCGCACTGCAGCCGGTATTCCGTACACCCGGGGATCACAAAGATGACGGCTGATTTGAAGAAGACGATGTTCTGGCCGGGCATGAAGAAGGATGTCTCTTACTTCGTGACCCATTGTGAGGCATGTCAGCTAGTGAAGGCGGAGTGCAGGAACCCCGCAGGATTATTGCAGCCACTCCCGGTGCCGGAGTGGAAGTTTGATGACATAGCCATGGACTTCATACATGGGCTTCCCCGGTCTCGGACAGGGAATGACTCGATCTGGGTAATCGTCGATCGGTTGACCAGGTGGCTCGATTTATACCGATCAGGAAGGATGATTCAGTAGGAGTACTGGTGCGGAAGTTTGTGGAGCAGTTCATTCGTTATCATGGTGTGCCCAGGACGATAGTGTCGGATCGGGATGGCAGGTTCACCTCCAGGGAGTGGAGATCCGTGCAAGCTTACTTAGGCACGCGATTGACTTTCAGCACTGCATTCCACCCCCAGATAGACGGGCAGACAGAACGCACCAACCGGACGCTGGAGGACCTTTTGAGGCTATGCATCTTGGATCGCGGGGAACCGTGGGAGAAACTCTTACCCCTTGTCGAGTTCTCCTATAACAACAGCCACCAGTCCAGCATCAGGATGGCGCCTTACGAAGCCTTGTACGGGAGGAGATGCCGGACCCCGCTCTCATGGGTGCAGAACGAAGATCCGAAGGTATTGGGGTCAGAGTTTGTTGAAGACACCGAGGCACAAGTGAGGCTGATCAGAGACAGGATACTTGAGGCGCAGAGTAGACAGGCTAAGTATTACGACGCCCGGCATCGGCAGGTGGAGTTCCAGGTGGGGGACCGGGTGTTTCTGAAGATCTGGCCCATGCATGGAGTTTCACGGGTGCGTGGTCGGAGGAAGAAGCTCAGCCCTAGGTACATGGGTCCTTACAGGATCCTGGAGCGGATCGGACCCCTAGCCTACCGGCTGGAGTTACCACCAGAGCTGGAAGCGCTGCACGACGTCTTCCACATTTCTTCTTTGAGGAGGGCCCTGCTACGCCCGGAGCAGCAGATTCTGACTACTGAAGGTCCGGTAGCTTCAGACCGGTCGGTCCATTTGGAGCCTGTGAGGATCGACGACCGAGGAGTGCGGGTCTTGCGACGCAAGAAGGTCCCACTAGTCAAGGTCCTGTGGAGGAACCACGGCCAGGAGGAGCATACCTGGGAGCCACAGGACCTGATGCGACAAAGATACCCCGAGCTATTCAGTCAGGTATACCTCTCAGACCCCTCAAGATGTTAATTTATTTTTCCTGCTTTAAGTATACTAAGGGCTGCTCTAGGTAGATAGGGGCTTATCTTTGTTTATTGGGGGCTTAACTTGTTTATTGGGATTTTGGTTCGCCGTTTGGGCGAAAGGGGTCTTAGATCTAAGTTTTCCCATAAAATCAAATTTAACAAACAAGACGTCATAATGGGATGTTACAAGACTCTTTTCTTCGGTAATAAGACCCGTAGGTCCAACCTTGATTTCGGGGACGAAATCTTTGTTTTGTTTATTGGGATTTGTAACATCCCATTTCCAACTAGACCCCTAAGAGTGATTTTAGCCATGACTAGGTCATGACAAACCCTAGGAAGCCAGAAATGGGCCAAGAGATAGGAGGCCAAGGTGGGGATCACCATGGTCTGCAAATAGTAGAATTTTTGAACAATGGTCTAGAATGACAATGGGGCTTCACCATGGCCCCAAGACCCTACCACAACACTCCAAACATTTTGGGAGACCCATTAGAGCCAAAAGGACCCATTAGGGCCAACCCAAGAGGCCCAGTTGACCAAGGTCAACCCTAGCCCTGAATGGGTCAACCTAGCCTACTTAGGTTCAATTGACCCACTCCTAGTCTAGAGGACCCCACCTATGCCCTCCTAACCCTAAAGTGAGGTCAATGGGTCACTAAGGACACATTGGGGTCAGCCCTAGAGGCCAGGTTGACCCAAGTCAACTCAAGCCCTAATCTGGTCAAAGTACCCTTACTAAGGGTATGTGACCTCCAAAGTGCAGGGTAACCCTACATAACCCTACCTAGACCCTAAGGGAAGTCAATGGGTCACCAAGGATCCATTGGGGTCAACTCAATTGGTCATGTTGACCAAGGTCAACTCTATTCTAGTGTTAGGTCAAATTAGCCTAAATGGGCTAACCCAAGCTCAAACCCATTTCCCCACTTGGGGCTAACCTCATTTTATTATTAATATGGGTTATTGGGCTGCCTTTAGCTTGTGGGGTTGACTAGTCAACCAGAGGTGACTAGGAGAGAGAAAGGAGCTCCTCTCCATGATAATGGAGGAGAGAGAAAATGGGGAAGAGGAAAGGAAAGGGAGAAGCCGGCCAAGGAAGGCCAACAGCCACCACTGATGGCTGTAATCAACTCCTCTAGGGGAGAGGAGTTGATTCCAACCGTTTCCCGGCCACCAAGGGGTGGGTTCAGCCCCCCTCCACACAACCCGAGCCACTCCATTAATGGGGATAATGGCCATTGAAGAACCAGCCTCTCCCCTCCCCCAATTGCCATTTAAACACCTTCAGGGAGCCGAGGGGATCATTTTGGAGCACTTACCTGGAGGAGACGAGCCCTTCCACTGTGCAGTTGCAGAAGCCGAGCGCCGCCGCCGTCGCCAATGGCATCCCGCCGCTCCTCTCGCATCCAGGCCGCCAGGAAGGTCCTCCTCCTCTCCTTAACTCGCGGGTAGATCCTAGGAATCCTTAGGCTTGAGTTTCGGGCTCAATTTAGCCCGATCGAATCCGGATTTCTCCTGGTTTCGGCAAGAAAAATTCTGCTTAAATCGCCGGAAAACGCCTCTCCGGCGGCGGAGCCGCCGCCTGACGATAGCCACCACCTCAACGGAGGTGTGGGTGGCGGTGGCCGGCCGGGGAAGGGGCTGGATCGCCGGCGGCAGGGCTTGGAAGTCGCTCCAGGCAGAACAAATCTCAGCCGTTGGCTCAGTGGGGACGATGACCGGATGCCGTCGATCTGCGCCAAGATTCGTGCGGCATCAGATCAAATACTATAGGAATTAAATAAGAATCATTTCATTTCTGTCACACTGGATGTATTTAATGTATTTAAGTTTTAAAAATACTTAGGGACCCTGAGTGGAAATTTGCCCAACATGAACATTGTAGCTTAGGGTGTCTAGTTTGCAGCAAAAATTGTTTGGACCCTTTTGGGTCACTGGTTAGACCAGGGCACCCATTTTGGTGGGACATACCCTTAGGGCTAGGCAGTCACTAAATTGAGTGCCCACTCTTCACCCCAAGCCCAAATTGGCTGAAATTTTGGCAAAGAGTCTATCCTAGACATACCTAGGGCCTGCCAAAAAATGGGAATTTTTGGGGAAAATATTTCTATAGTTTTGGTAAATATTTAATAATCATTAGATAAATTAAATAGGTGCCCTAAACACCTCCAAACCCTCCCAAATTTTGGTGAGTGGTCCCTGGGCTCCAATTAGGTTCCTGTATAAAATTTCATCTGATTTGGATGTGTGTTGAATATGTTTTGACCCAACCTATTTATACCCTATGAAGGGCATTTTGGTCAAAAGTGGCACTTTTGGTCTTGAGTGACCAAATCACCTCAACAGAGGCTGAAATTTTGGCCACTGATATAATTTGACTTTTTACACTCACTTGTGGAGTTTGGAGTGGATTGGGCTAGGGTAGCCCTAGAAGTGTAGGGTAGGCCCTTTAGGGTAAATTTCTAGGGTTTGGAGAAATTGGGGTCAAAAGACCTTGGATGGACTTAAGACTTGGGAATGATGCCCATAGGGTTGCTATGGTCCTGTGGTTAAAATTTTAGTGCTTTTGGAAGACTTAAGACGCCTTAAATCCATAACCCTAGTTTAGGGCACTAGCTTTGAAACCATAAGATCTAATACCAAAACTTTCTGAAAAGGCCTGAGATTTTGAATGGGTAGTTGTTAGGGTATACCTATCTCTGGAAATTTTATAATAAATTTTGGATGAATATTTTTGGTACTTTATTCACAAAGTCATATTTTACAATTTTACTTAGGAATTTTTGCAGCAAAATATACTTGATTAACCTTTTAGATGAAACTTAGCAAAGGGGCTTATATAAAATAAACCCCAAACGTCATGATACAAAGGGGCCATCTCTGTAAATTTTTATGAAATTATTGAAGAATGATATTTGGTAGCTGCTTCTTTAACTACTTAATTCTATGAAACTTTGGAAAATTTATTAATGGCAGTTAGATTGTCTGAAAAATTATAATTTCCTATCATGATGTTTCTAGTTCCTTATGAAGCTCTAGTAATTTTTACATAATTATTGGAGACATATCTGTGGCACTTCCTTCATGTTTATCTGATTTTAGGAATTACTTAATTAAATCCTTTAGAGGTCAAGAACTATCTGGAAAATTATGAAAGTTGGCAACCAATAATATTTCTCTGTTATTTAGTGAATACAAATTTTAGGAGGCCATTGCCTGAGAAAATCTTATTGGTTCATGTTCAAATTGACTATGGCCTAGTTTTTGAGGAAAATTCAATAAATAGTAGATTAATTGGGAAAAAATATGATTTTCTGAATTTAGTCTATATTTATCATAATAGACCTCTGATAATTATCATGAGGGTACTGGATGAGTATTTCATGTACTTCCCTTTTACGGGTCACGTAGCTTAAGTGGTCTGCATATAGCGAAACTGCAGGATTTCATTTGGATATGAATTAGGGCACGTATGATGGGTCTTGATGGTTTGCTGAAAGGACAAGTGGAATGGGCTGCATTTTTGGAAGATGAGTGAGTAGGGTGTGGTTGTCTAGGGTTTAAGGCGTTCGGGTCCGACGAAAGATCGTCCTACCCAAGGAGAGTTGGAGTCAAATTACCCTAGGATTAGCATATCGGAATATGAGAACAAAGGGTAAGGGGATCAACCAATAATAAATTAAGTACCTTGCGAAGGGAACGCTGGGCGTAATCCCAGCATAGTTCCTAGTGCCCCTTGAGAGCCTTCACAGGGAATACCGGGGCAGTCCTGGGAACGTAAATTGATTAACAAGCTGGAAAGAGTAACTTAGTAATTAGGGTTGCACAATCCACAAAACACTGTTAGCACCAGAAGTTAGCTGGGAGCTTCGGCTCGGATGGTTAAAAGACGGACTTTTGGTCGGGGAGCTTCGGCTCGGGTTTGTTTACGCTAAATTTGCATGTGCATAAAGGAAAGGAAATTAAGGTGGTGGGTCTTCGTATTGGAGGGTCGATGCACCGACGCCAATACGTTGACCCGGCAAGTGTGGTTAACACTTCGCCATCAGAAGTCCGGTGCGCCAGCCGGCAAGAGTACGCAGGAGTCCGCTTCGTGCACCAAGCGTTGAGGCGTACGATAGGTCTGACGGTAGTGCTTTATGGTTTAGAGGTGGCGAGGCCCAACCCACCGCTTCCGTCTGCCACTACGGAGGTATCCTGGGAGGTTACGGCTCCAAAAAGGGGGAACTAAGGTCTGTGTGCACAGAGTCGGGTGTGTGCGTTGCACTTGCATGTCATCATACCCACTTGCATGTCATAGCATAATCGATTCAATTAACCCCTGACACCTAATATATAAGTGGAATGGGACGCTTATACATTAGGACCTGCAAAAACGACCCCTTAGTCTATAAGCTTGTGTGGGCAAGTTTATAAATTAAGGTTAATTTTGACATACTTAGTTACTGCTGTTTGACCACCGACACCCCAGCGTATAAATCAGTATGGGACTTTTTATACGATGGGAGCCTTGCAAAAGACCCTTGGCTTATGTGTTTTCACATAAGTGAAGGTTACATTTCACATTACAGCTTATTGTCTTTATATGTTATAGAACTTGCTAGAATAGGACGCTGCCATCTGCTTTTGATATTCTCCACCTTCAAGTCCTCCCTTTCTTCCTCTCCGCTCGGTGCCTAGGAGCCGTGGGGGAAGGAGAGGGGGATGATAGGACTAGTCTTTTAGACTAACGGTTTTCGAACCGCATCATTTAGGGGATCGTGGAGACCAGCATGGAGGAGCAGCCCAGAGACCGGTGCGCTTGGAGGTGGGGCAGTCTAGCTCCGGAGTTCATACAGCGGGACTGTGAGTCTCGACCTTGAGTAGTTTTTCAGCTTTTGCTTCCGCATGAGTGATTTTGTAGTGAGGATATGTTGTACCGGGCATAAGCCCGTATTTTGCTACTCTGATGTTACCTTCTGTGGACACTTCCTTCGTGGAGTTATTTATATATGTCATGTGATTCTCTGTGGACAGATAGTTTCCATTTTACTTCATCATGCTACTTTATGTGATCGAATTGGCCGGCAGAATCGGGCTTTGTGGTGATGACCCTTCCGGGCGTGAAGGAGTCACCGCAAAACGGCGGTTGGGCCTAAGACCCCGGTGTCGAAAAAGAAAAAAAAGGGGGGTCTTACAGACTCCAGGTGGGTTGTGCGGCTAGATGGTGGATGCGACTAGCAGATACAAGCAGCTCGACATGCGATGTACTTTTAACTAGTGGCGGGCTCTGAGTAAACACATATAGAAATAAATATTTTTTTTATTACAGCAGGACAGTTCATCCACGGTCAGAGCGGTCAAACTGCTCGAGCCTTGAATCTTGATCTCACCAGTTCGTTCTCCGATCCGATTTCTAAAACCTTGCTTAAGATTTAAAATTTATCAAGTTCTCACAGAGAGCAAGTCCAGAATATATTCGTTTAGATCAAGAACTCAATATATTTGTAAGTCTCAATGATATATTAAAGGAGATTGAAGAAAACATATTTCACCAAATTGTTCATTTCATACGTTGTTTATTAGTGTGAAATATCCAATAAAATCAATATTGTCTTTAAACTATACCATAATTTAAATTTACTCTCAATATTAATTTGATTGAAAGCAGCTTCAGATATTTATAAATTGTTTAAAATCCTCCTAACATTCCTCAAAATTAATAAAATACACAACTAATGCTCAATTACAAAATTATAAAAAAAAAACAAAAAAAATACAATACCTAAAGAAAAAAAATGCATGACAAAAAATTACGTTTTTTTTGAGACAGCTGATGCTTATGAAAACGTTAATGTGAGAAAACAGTTTGTGAATAGAGTTGTCAGAAAAGCACTGATGAAAAAGCTTTGTGATGTTCGAGAATCTTTGATGCTGATAATGATATTTATTCCTAACTTGGTATTGAAAGCTATTTTAGCTTTCGTATGAGGCGGCTTATTTGCTCCGATGAGTTTGATCAAAAAAAACTTCACTATCATAGAATGTATGTTTGGCTACCTGAAAATAAACTAATTTAGCATAAAATGCATGAATTTTTTAGGTAAGGCCGGGCGTTCACTAAGGAGTTCATAAGCACCGTGTTTACGACCGCCATCACCTCGCCAACACTGCGCGAAACGAAGAACTAATGTCAAAATTTTCCCTAAAATAAATTTGGCGGAAAATCTGGAAGAAGCAAGGCATTGTCATCCATGCCCCAGTTGCCTTCTTCTGTTGGGAACATTAACTGATTGCTGGGCTGGCCCGAAATATTCTGAAGCTGTTGTTGTTGGCAGGCCTTATGGATGGTTATGTGGGCTTTTAGCATCGCGAGCTCATTCTGGGCTTTATGAATCTCATGTTGAAGGCGCGCAATGATTGTCGTGCACCCGTAGACTGGGTCCTCCACGCGCATATATGCCTCCGTCGCTATTGTGTCCGCTGCTTGGGCCCGATTATGGGTCGGCACGTGCTGCATAACCAAAATAATATTAAAAATGATAATTTAAAAAGTTTCCCAAATTTTATTTATATTAGTCGTATGCATTTATGAGAGAAGCCATACTAATATAACCATCCGGATTCGGGTTCTTATTGCATGGACCAAGTTGGGTCCAAATCAAATCGGGCCGAGGCCAGGCCCGACCCAGAAGATAGCTTTGGGCTAAGCTTCCCAACTCGGGCTTTATTTGCACCTCTAGCATGAATGGATTGATTTATAAAAGAGTGAGGATTAATGATCAAATCCAACAATTTCTTATCTATGCTCAATTTAAATGCTAGTAGTTTTTTTGCACTTCAAAATTTTGAGCAAAATATTTAATTCTATAGTTGAATATTTATTAATTTGGAAAAAAGAAATTATTTTCTCCTGTTTCAAAATTTAACAATAATAAGTTTTAATTTGGTTAAAGAAATTATTTGTTGTTAAAATTGACGGTAATAAGTATTAATTTGCCTAAATAAGTTATTAGAATATAATGAGATTTAAGGGCAATGTATTTTCTAATAAACATGATTTTCATTAGTATTTTAAATATTATAAATAAATTTTAATCATGAAATGGTTAAGATAAGCATCTAGTTAAAATTCAATAAAATAATAATAAATAATAAATAAAGTCTTGCATTTTGTAATAGTATCAAGGAAGTATGCCACAAAAATTAATATTTCTAAAGCATTTCTATTGAAAATTAAAATTCTATTAATTAGAAAAATAATAATAAATAAAGTCTTGCATTTTGTAATAGTACTCTCATGGAAATATGTCACAAAAATTAATATATTTTTAAAGCATTTCTATTGAAAATTAAAATTTCATTAATTAGAAAATTAAAGTGAACAATGTAGTTTGATAATTTAAAAGGTGGGTAAACAAACACCTGAAGCATTCTAGCAACATTACTAGCCCCAAAGATCCTATGGACACAAACAAATCTTTCGGGTTGAGAATGACGGAAGTAAGGTGCCAAAATGCAATCTTGCGAGCATCTTCTTCTTAAGTACTTGCAAGCCGCACATCTTCGCCTGCCATTAATGTTGGATTGTAGGAAGATATTCGAAGCTGAAAATGAACCCGACATGATAATCTCGCGTTAGATCTTCGAGAATCCAAATGTTAGATTGTATTTTTCTCAAAATCTAACAAAAATCTTTCATAGATTTGGTGTAGGGGAGGAGGAGATTTTCTCTAGATTTCTTCCCTTTGTTGAATGTAGGAAGGATATATATTAGTGTGGAGATGAAAATCATGAAAGGAAAGCTTAACGGCTAGTTGATATTTGAAATTTTCATTTGCATTAACAGTGAGAAGGGGAAGAATGGAAGCTTTTCATATTCCTTGTATAAATTCTTTTAGGTTTTAGTAAATTTGTCATTTTTTTCCTGCCAATAACATCATTTGAGTAAATTCCCCATTTTTTAGAATGTATAAGGTATAATCTATATACTATATTAAATAAATTCCAATTTTTAAAATCTGTGTTTTTTCTTCTATTTTTAAAAATGTATACTCGTATAAACAAAATCTTCTAGTTACAATAAAAAATGTATTCTTCCCGCTGCTCGTAAATTAGTGTGCACACCACAAAACTGAGCGACGAACGGAGTATAACATTTAGTGGTTTGCGAGGGCCGGGACCTCCATCGCGCCGGGACAATGTCGTGGCCTGATTAATGTCGCCCGGGGCAAGGGAACCCGTCGTGCACTATCACAATTGCGGTACTGTCGCGGTTGGTCGTAGTGGCAGAGCCCCGTGCCTATCACTCATATAAAAATAGGAAAAATGTCTTCCAAACAAAAATACCTTATCGAGAAGAAATACCTTCCAAAGAATATCAAAAATACACTAAGGAAAAAAATACCTCATAAAGAACCCTTCATAAATAGAGTAGGAGCTCATACAAATCATTCATAAAACAAGCACTTCAAAAACAACATACATAAATCAAAATCAGAAAAAAAAAGTATGGGGAATTTGACTTCTCCAAAAAATAGTATAATAGGCTGAAAGAAAATTGAAAAAAATCTATCTTTTTTCTCCCTAATATTAATTGTTTGCACGCACCACATCGGATCGGATTTGAAATTTGATTGGGGAATAATTGAATTTAATTTTTATAGTTTGCTAAAATAGTATTATCCAATACAGTATTATAATTCTGATCATATCTTGATCATTGACCGTGGATTGTAGACTGATCTCAGTGGCGGCCGCTTTCTTTGGATCGTTGACTGCATTTGACCACTAAGCATTGACCGTTTTATGGATTTGATCTTTGACAACCTTACAGGTTTTGGCTCCGTTAGTCACTGGCGGCGGCCATGAACATGAGGGTTAAATTGTATTTCGTTAACGACCGCCTAAGAAATTTCATCCACTTTATGTTCAAATGGATGCTGTTTGTTAGGCGATCCTTAACGAATGACAATTTAACCCATGCATCTATTGTTGGGAATGCGAGCAACCAATCCCGACCAGAGCACCTGTTTTAATTTTTGAGCGAGCAACCTGTGCGACCGCGTTCAGCGGTATGCAAGCGGAAACAACAATACAATACGAAAATAAAAGGGAACAAAAAGCACAGAAAAGCACACAGAGAATTTTTACGTGGAAAACCCAACTTGGGCGAAAAACCACGGGACGATCGGAGTCCAACCCGGAAAGCCTCCACTAAAAGTGTGTGATAAACACACCCACAGATTACAGGCTTTCCCTCCACCGATCCACAAAGGATCTCCACCAGCTTCACACTACACAATACAATAAATAGCAACAGAAAAACTGCAAGTTACCGACAGCGGCGGATGAGACGGATTACACAAATCCTCTCCAAGATGCCTCTTCGAATCCTTGCCAATATCTGCTCCAGATCCAATCCGTGTAGGCGAAGTACTCTTTGTCAACGTCGTACAACGACGTCCGAAAGCTCTCCCAAACTAAGACGATTACCGCAAAAGCCTCTCTAGATCTTTCAATGCTTGAGTTTGGAGAGAAGTGGATGCCTTACCTCTCCTCCTTCATCCCTATTTATAGGTCCAAAATCAAGGAGGTAGGTGTGGTAGATGACATGTGGATGAAGCTTCCATGAAGCTTCCCTCGGTCAAAAACACATGTCATTTGACATGAAGCTTCCTTTGGACAATTTCCTGGAAGCTTCCTTTAAGAGCACATGTTGAATTCCAGGTCAAAGATGGCTAATCCTCTTTCATACTTAGGAGAAAATTTATCTTAACAAATCTCCCCCTTTTCGACTAAGTGAAGAAAGTTTGTCATTCTGATAATCTTCCCCAGAGTCTTTAATTTGCCTCCCGCCAGGTCCTCCATCAATGTCTCTACATTTGATCAGCAACACCAAATTCGAGTTAATGAGACTCGAACTCAACAGTTTTTCCACAAAGGACGGGAACTGTACCCAACAAATCTCCTCCTTCACATCGAGGCGGAAGAAACCGCCATCCCGGCGATTCTAACGCAATGCTCGAACTTCCCCCTTGGCACAGTTTTGGTCAACATGTCTGCCCCGTTGTCATCCGTGTGCACCTTCTGAAGATCAAGCTCCTTCTGCTCCAGGACATCTCGTATCCAATGATACCGAGTGTCGATGTGCTTCGACCTCGAGTGGAACGTGGGGTTCTTCCCCAGGTGAATAGCGCTCTGACTGTCACACAGGAGTGTGTATCGGTCCTGAGTGAATCCAAGTTCTTTGATGAACCTCTTCATCCAGAGTAACTCCTTCCCAGCCTCAGTAACCGCAATGAACTCAGCCTCCGTAGTGGACAGTGCAACGCACTTCTGCAACCTCGACGCCCATGAGACAGCTCCCCCTGAAAACAAAATCATGTATCCTGATGTTGATCTCCTTGAATCCACATCTCCAGCCATGTCAGCATCAGTGTAGCCCAGCAGCTCTGGCTCACTGTCTCCAAATCTCAACGTCAAATCGGACATTCCCTGCAGGTATCTCAGTATCCACTTTACTGCGCTCCAATGCTCTCTCCCAGGATTAGAGAGAAATCTACTGACTGTCCCAACAGCATGCGCAATATCTGGCCGGGTACACACCATCGCATACATAAGGCTCCCAACCGCAGATGCAAACGGAACCTTCTGCATAGCCTCGATCTCCTTGGGTGTGCTGGGGCACTGATCAGTGGTAAGCCTGAAGTGAGCTGCAAGCGGCACGCTCACCTTCTTTGTCTGATCCATATCAAACCTCTGCAACACTTTGCGGATGTACCGCTCCTGTGATAACCAAAGTAATCTGGCTCCCCGGTCTCTGCGAATGTGCATCCCTAAAATGGTCTTCGCAGCACCCAAATCCTTCATCTCAAAAGTGGAACTCAACTGCCGCTTCAACTCAGCAATGCGAGCAGTGTTCCTCCCGACGATCAACATATCGTCCACGTACAACAGCAGAATGACGAAGTCCTCTGAAGCATACTGCTTGATGAACACGCAGTGGTCAAGGGTGGTCCTCCTGAAGTCGATCTCCCCCATAAAGGAATCAAACTTCCTATACCATTGCCGCGGGGCCTGCTTCAGGCCATATAGGCTCTTCTGCAAGCGACACACCAGACCTTCCTTCCCTCTTACACTGAAACCCTCAGGCTGCTCCATGTATAGCTCCTCCTCAAGATCGCCATGCAGAAAGGCGGTCTTGACATCCATCTGCTCTATCTCCAAGTCTAGCCTCGCAGCGAGGCCGAGTACAACACGAATAGATGACATCTTCACCACAGGCGAGAAGATCTCATCGAAGTCGACACCCTGCCGCTGTCCAAAACCTTTCACCACCAGCCTGGCTTTGTATCTGGGAGGTATGGAGGAGTCTCCCTGCTTCACCCTGAAGATCCATCGATTCTTCAAGGCCTTCTTGCCCATAGGCAATCTCACCAGGTCATGCGTGTGATTCTTCTACAGCGACTGCATCTCCTCCTGCATAGCAACCATCCACTGACGCTTCTCGGTGCTCTCCACAGCCTCGTCAAAACTCTCAGGCTCCCCCGCATCAGTCAGCAGTATGAACGCTGATGCAGAATATCTAGCAGACGGGTGCCTGGCCTGATCAGACCTCCGTAGGGCAGGCTCAGGGGCCAGTGCAGGCACATCATCAATAATGTCCTCAGTGACTCCTGGTTCACCATCAGTGGTGATATCATGATCCGGAAGGGTATCAGTACCCTGTGTTGGCTCAGGCTCAGCGGCCTCCTCAGTGTCGTCATCTCCAAACATAGGTGACTCTGCAGAAGTACGAGAGTCAACCTCAAACTCAACAGTCCCCTCAGGATCACCAACAGTCTGATCCTCACAGAAAACAGCATCACGGCTACGTACAAGCTTCTTCTCAACTGGATCAAAGAACTTGTACCCGAACTCTCCACTATAGCCGTACCCCAAGAAAATGCACTGCCGGGTCTTCAAATCCAACTTTGATCTCTCGTCCCTGGGGACGTGTACAAAGGCTTTGCAGCCAAATACCCGCAAGTGACTGTAAGAGGGGTCTTTCCCATACCAGACCCTATCTGGGACATCCTCCCGCAACGCTGAGCTCGGCGAGAGGTTGATGACATGCACTGCAGTAAGAAGAGCCTCGCCCCAAAACATCCCTGGCAGCTTTGACTCAGATAGCATGCACCGAATCCTCTCCAATAGTGTCTGATTCATCCTCTCAGCTACGCCATTCAGCTACGGCGTCTTTGGCGGGGTCTCCTCATGTCGGATGTCGTGGTCCCTGCAGTACTCGTCAAACGGACCAATGTACTCTCCCCCGTTGTCGGACCTGATGCATCTCAGCCTCTTCCCAGACTGTCTCTCCACCTCAGCGTGGAATCTCTTGAAAGTATCGAGGACCTGATCTTTGGTCTTGATAGCATAGACCAGAAGCTTCCTCGAATAATCGTCGATGAAGGTAACGAAGTACAAAGCTCCTCCTCTAGTGTGGACCTTCAGGGGTCCGCAAACATCTGTATGAACCAGCTCCAAAGGCTCCGATCTCCTGGTGGACGTGTGGCTCTGGAATGAAATCCTGTTCTGCTTCCCAGCCATGCAATGGTCACACCTCTCCAAATGATGACCAGAAATGTCACTAATGAGCTTTTTCTTCGCCAGGCATCCCAAACCCTTCTGGCTAATGTATGCCAGCCTCCTATGCCATAAGGAAGTGGTTGCCTCATCCCTGACGGAGTTGGCCTGAGCAGCTTCAGGCCTCCCCTCCATGTAGTACAGTCCAGAATCTCTATAACCCCGGGCCATCACAAGTGATCCCCGGATCAGCTTCCAGAAATCTCCTCCAAAGACACTTAGGTGTCCTTCATCTCCAAGTCTGCCAACAGATATCAGATTGAAACGGATGTCTGGCACATGTCGTACATCCCTTAAAACTAGTAGGGCTCCAGTGCTCGTCTTCAAATGCATGTCTCCACGCCCAAGTACCTTAGACGTATCCCCATTGCCCATCCTCAACACCCCACAGTCATGAGTGGTGTAAGTGGCAAACAGCTCCCTGTTGTGGGAGACATGCGCAGAGGCTCCAGAGTCAACGATCCAGCATCGGTCGTCACACGAGAGTGCAGCCGTGACGTCGTCGCCAATAATAATGATGTCGTCCTCCTCAGTCAAAATGGTGGCTGCGGTATGACCCTCATCTTTGCCCTCAGTGGCAATCCCCTTCTTCTGATCGTTCTTCAACGAGTAGCAGAATTTCTTGATGTGGCCCTTCTTATGGCAGTAGTGGCATTCCACGTTCTAATAACGTGACTTCGACTTGCCCCTACTCTGACTCCTGTCCTCCTTCCTTCCTCGGCTCTTACTCCTTCCTCTCCCCCTGGACTCAGTAAAGAGAATGTCAGCTCGTGAAGAAGAGCCTGAAGTTCCCTGAGACTTTCGTCTCACCTCCTCATTCAAGATCCCACTCTTGGCGATCTCCATGGAAACAATCCCCTGGGGGGAAGAATTGATCAGAGAAACTCTGACCATCTCCCAAGAATCTGGAAGTGACTTGAGAAGCCACAATGCATTCACCTCGTCTTCGAATGTCACCTTCATAGCAGTGAGACGATCAATAATGCCCTGGAACTCGTTGACATGATCCAAAATAGGAGAGCCCTCCCGGTATCTGAACTCTCCAAGCTTCTTCAGCAAATATAACTTGTTGATGCCCATGCTCTTGGCATACAGGGTCTCGAGAGTCTTCTACAGATCCTTTGCATCATTGATGCTAGCCACATGGTTATAGACGTTCGGCTCCACGAATCGTCTGATAAACCCACACAGCTTCTGATGTTCCACCTTCCATTTTGCTGGATCCGTGTCTTTTGGCATCTCCTCAAAGATAGGAGCATGCCAGCCCTTCACATATATCAGATCCTCCATCAGTAGATGCCACTGGTGATAATTGGCACCATTCAACTTTATCATCTGCTCCGAACCTGATGATGACTCCATTATGCTCTGCCAACTGGCCGGACCGACCACTGATCTTTGAGTCGACTATCTCAAAGTATACAACTGGAGAGAGTAGCCAGCGGGCCAATGGTCGTAAACTACCACTCCCAATTGCACACCCGAGATCCCGATCGACTCGTCCTGAAACCCTAATAGGTCAGCCCGGTAACTGCCCTGTCACTGAAACGACTCTGTCACCCAACCTGGCTCTGATACCACTTGTTGGGAATGCGAGCAACCAATCCCGACCAGAGCACCTGTTTTAATTTTTGAGCGAGCAACCTGTGCGACCGCGTTCAGCGGTATGCAAGCGGAAATAACAATACAATACGAAAATAAAAGGGAACAAAAAGCACAGAAAAGCACACAGAGAATTTTTACGTGGAAAACCCAACTTGGGCGAAAAACCACGGGACGATCGGAGTCCAACCCGGAAAGCCTCCACTAAAAGTGTGTGATAAACACACGCACAGATTACAGGCTTTCCCTCCACCGATCCACAAAGGATCTCCACCAGCTTCACACTACACAATACAATAAATAGCAACAGAAAAACTGCAAGTTACCGACAGCGGCGGATGAGACGGATTACACAAATCCTCTCCAAGATGCCTCTTCGAATCCTTGCCAATATCTGCTCCAGATCCAATCCGTGTAGGCGAAGTACTCTTTGTCAACGTCGTACAACGACGTCCGAAAGCTCTCCCAAACTAAGACGATTACCGCAAAAGCCTCTCTAGATCTTTCAATGCTTGAGTTTGGAGAGAAGTGGATGCCTTACCTCTCCTCCTTCATCCCTATTTATAGGTCCAAAATCAAGGAGGTAGGTGTGGTAGATGACATGTGGATGAAGCTTCCATGAAGCTTCCCTCGGTCAAAAACACATGTCATTTGACATGAAGCTTCCTTTGGACAATTTCCTGGAAGCTTCCTTTAAGAGCACATGTTGAATTCCAGGTCAAAGATGGCTAATCCTCTTTCATACTTAGGAGAAAATTTATCTTAACATCTATGACATCCACCATCGTGCCAAACGAAGGCTTTATTGTGGAATTCGGGGTTGATATTCTTGAAAAGGATGAGAAAGTGAAGAAATATGTAGCTCCTTTTCAAGGTTGGGTTCTAATTCACTAACCAAAGTAATCGCCATGACTTGTGCATTTGAAGTGGAGGTGTTGTTACTTGGCGAAGTACTTTTGTTATGATCGAAAATCATTTTAATGAGTTCTTTTGTCATGTATTTTGAAAACACCTCAAATGATCCATATTCATAAGGATGACTAAATTTTATGTTGGATGTCTACCTAACACAACCCTCATCATTTTTCATTTGGGCTTGGAACTGTCATAAGCTAGTTTAAAGGCTTGAGTGTTGTAGTTGTTGTATTTTGAAAACACCTCCTCGATAGAAGGCTACTTTGAGCTTGTGGCCGTGGCGGAAAATTTGGAGGAGTATTTCAAGCACTTCCCAAATTACATTGATTTCCCCATGAAAAGTTAGGTTCCTCCAACCCGAATTGTACGTGTTATCAGTGGTGGACGCAGGAATTTCATAAGACCCGAGCACCAAGTAAAGAATATAAATTGTTAACAGCAGGAACCTGTTTGCAACTAAGAGAAGTCAAGCATAGGCGCAACCCGTCCAACAACAGCTAGTATACTACTAAAAATTATTCCCCGGTGTTAATACATGCCACATTTAAAGGTATAATATTGAGGTCTCATATCCATGTAAGACATAAAAAACACCTGCAAATGCTTTAGGATTACTAATGCAGTTTTCATATTATCATCTGCGTCCTTTTGTCGTATCACTGCTACAATTATTCTTTGTAATTCAACATTAAAAAGATCAAAGTGCATTAGAATAAACTCCTCATTTTGTTTATTTCTTAGGCACATCCTGTGTTTATGAGCGAGTTTTAGTTAAACTTGCACTTTGCTCAAAACAAAGAGTCATCTAAACAGTCTAATTACACTGATCTTTAACACAATTTTGGGGCACTGGGCACAATTTTGGTCCTAAACTCAAGCAAGTTTTAGTTTCAAGAAAAATTGTGAACCAGGATTTTGTTATTTGCAAAATCTTATTCTCATTTTGATAAAACAGACCCACAAAATATAATGCAAATCACTTACACGTGTAGGGGCACTGGGCGCATATCTTATAGAAGTTGTAAATGTCATCCTGTGCTTCTAAGGAAGGCTGAGTTTGGCGCGGCTTATCATAGCTTATTTGCTCTGGTGAGATTGGACAAGAACGTCATTGTCATAGAATGTATGTTTGGTATCACAAATGTTACAAAGTAGAAGCTCATTTGAAGCATAAGATTTTGACATGACAATGATATTTTTGTCCAATCTCACCACCAACATTAATGGATTTCTTTGGAGGTTAACTTGAGGCCCAGTCTTTGGCAATGCTCATCATTTAGTCTACTTTCATCCTACACATGATCGAATGATTTACTGTGATTCAATTTTTAAGTAGTAGTAATATATTAATGCGCTTTTAGAAATTGTAAAATAATATGTATAACTAGAATTTTTTTGTACTGCTTTTTTGTGAGCGTGAGTATGCAATTTCACATGGTACTCCGCATGTGCAATTACTAAGCCATCTAATACTTTTTCTTTCCGCCGAGAGATGATTTGATCGGGCCGAGCAAATAAGTCGCGATAAGCCGCGCCAAACACAGCTAAAGCCATTGTCATTAAAGAAGGTTCTTGAAGAAGGCCCAAGCTCACCAAACCGATCAATTGGAAAGAGTATTTGCAAGAAAAATGAATCTTAAATATCAATTCACTCCTCTCATTGCAGAAATAAAGAGTAGAGAATCGTTAAAAAATAGTAGTGCATTCGAAAAACTGTAGTTCTATCAAAATTCATGTAAGATTGCAAGAAGTGTAGAAATCTCTTGAAGAAAAAAGAAGAAGAAATCTCCAATAAAATTGACAATAGCAGTGCGGAATAGGAATAGGGGAATTAAGGCAAGAGGAGATCTGGAGAAAATGAGGGCTAGAGGTGATCTGGAGAAAATTAGGGCTAGAGGTGAGGAGATCTGGAGAGGAGAATCACCAAACCAGAAGTAGGAAATCAGAACTCAGAAGTCGCCTGGTTCGCCTGGAGAGCTTTTGTCATCAGAGAAGGAGACTCGTCTTCTTTGAGAACTAGAGAAGGACGAATCGTTTGGAGAAGGATCGCTCGCCCTTGCCAATCGCCCCTACTTTCGCCGCCGGAGAGAATGATCGCTCTCTTGCGGCTGTTTCTTTCTCGCTTCGAGGCCAAGCCGCCGAGTTAGGGTAGGAAAAAAGACCGGTCAGCGCCAGTGGCAATTCGCGAAAATTTGGACCCGGGGACCTGCTCGGGTGTGCCCATTACTGGTTCAGCCCCATCTCTTGCGGCTGCTTCCTTCTCGCTTCGAGGTCAAGCCGCCGAGTTCGGGTAGAAAAAAAGAGCGGGCATCGCCAGTGGCAATTCCCGAAAATTTCGACCCAGGAACGTGCCCGAGTGTGCCCTTTACTTGGTCAGCCCTAGCTCTTGCGGCTGCTTCTTTCTCGCGTCGAGGTCAAGCCGCCATGTTAGGGTATGAAAAAAGAGCGGGCAGCGCTAGTGGCAATTCACAAAAATATCGACCCGGGCACGTGACCGGGTGTGCCCTTTACTGGGTCCGCCCCTGCGTGTTGATGTTGGGGTTGTTGTACGGGTTGAAGGGTGACCTAGGTGAATTTCCCATGTAATCCACATGCTTCAAGATTTGATTGGGCCCCATGTTGGTGGTATGGAGGAGGAAGCTGACATCTCCCATATTTTCTTATTTAATAACTCAACATGCAGAGATAAAGTAGAAATAGTCTCAATTTCATACATCTCGACTAGTTTATTTGGATGAGATCGGGGCGTGCTTCATTGATATGTATACATGATCATACCTTCAATTAGGTCTTGAGCGGGCGCTAATGTTTTATTATTTAAGGTATCAATCATTTATTTAGTTTGAAGATTTAAATCATTACAAAATGTTTGGATTAATTTGCAATCAATCCGTATTGCATTATGTGGGCAACAACATAAAATTTCATTGAATCGCCCCAAATATCATATAGTGTTTCATAATCAACTTTAGGGCTGAGCATATTATTCGAAACTCGAAAGTCGCTCGAAAATCGTTCGAAAATTGAGTCGAATCGGAATCGGTTAAAATTGATTCGACTCAACTTGATTCGATTCAATTTGACTCGAATCTTATTTCGAGTCGATTTCGAGCCAGCCCTGAATCGCTCGAAATATGATTCGAATCAACTTGAATTAATTAAAAAAATTATGTATTTATTAATATATTCTTATTTTAAGATTAAAAATAACAAAATTTAAATCTAAATAAAAAAATGGAGACTTTAAATGTTTCATTTGCTAAATTTACAGGTTGACTCATTTAATTTTGAGCAAACTATGAAAAGAACAAAAAATTACTCAATTTCGAGCCAATCTGATTCAATTTCGACCCAACCTGATTCGATTTCGAGCCGACTCGATTCGATTTCGAGCTGACTCGGAATCGAGTCATTTCGAGTCGAGCCGACTCGACTCGAAATCAATTTCGATTTCGAGCCGAGTTCGAGTCAAAAATTTCGATTTCGAGCCGAACCAAAATCGCTCGAACTCGACTCGATATCAGCCCTAATCAACTTGAGAGAGTAGAAATATTGGTTCGCAATTGTTAGGTGTCGTTCTTATCTGATTCGGAGAAAACCATCAGGCTCGCTCGTCACGAGCTTGTTAATTAAATCTTAAGAAATCTTATCTAAGATTTCCCCTCATGCTAAATATAAAGAGGAGGCGATCAAGAGGACGGAGAAATCAATGATGGCGGCGAAGAAATCTTACTTAAAAATTTCTATATGTTATAATAACATAAAAAAGGGCGTTTCTAACCACACTCCACATATAGCTATTCGCATTGCAAATCAATGTAATTTTCGCCCGCAGGCCGGTCTCGCCCGCCAGGCAGGCTGCCTGAACGAGACCCTGCCCGCAGGCCGGTCTCGCCCGCCAGGCAGGCCGCCTGGGCGAGACCCTACCCGCAGGCCGGTCTCGCTGCACCTACCTCGTACTTACCAAGCAGGGGCGGGTGCCGGCCAACTTGCCGCACCCGCCTCCTAAAAAAAGAGGGGAGGGGGGAGGCGGATTTTTCCTCCCCCTATTAGTATATTCCAAGGGCTAGGCCTAAATTGGTCACCAAGAGTGCAAAACCACTCCAAAAGCTTAAAAATACAAAGCTGGTCTTGCGCCTGCCGAGGGGACCCTACTCTGCGAATACGGCGTTGTACACGATCCCCGCTCTTTTTGAGCGAGTTCCACGCTCGAAAAGAAAAATCCAACCCAATGTATTCGCTGAGTGACCTTCTTAGAGGCAAAAATACTTGGCCTCCCCGAGGGGTCAACCTGTCATGCCAGCTAATGAGAACCTGGGTGACGAGACGGTCTCGGGGTAAAAAACACTTGGCCTCCCCCGAGGGGTCAACCTTTCATGCCAGCTAATGGGAGCTTGAGTGACGAGACGGTCTCGAGGTAAAAAACACTTAGCCTTCACGAGAGGTACCACCAACCCTGCCCCGCTAGTGAGAGCCTGGACAGCGGGGCCGTCTCGGAGCAAAGAGAACTGGGCATCCACGAGAGGTACCACCGGCCCTACCCAGCTAGTGAGAGCCTGGACAGTGGGACCGTCTCGGAGCAAAGAGAACTGGGCATCCACGAGAGGTACCACCGGCCCTGCCCAGCTAGTGAGAGCCTGGACAGTGGGGACCGTCTCGGAGCAAAAAAGCTTGGCATCCACGAGAGGTACCACCGTCCCTTCCCAGCTAGTGAGAGCCTGGACAGCGGGATCCTCTCGAGGTGAGGCCTACTCCTCCCTCCGAGAGATCAACCTACCCTGCTAGCTAGTGAGAGCCTGACAGCAAAATCTATCTCGAGGTGAGACCTACTCCTCCCTCCGAGAGATCAACCTGCCCTGCCAGCTAGCGAGAGCCTAGCAACGGAATCTATCTCGAGGTGAGATATACCCCACCCTCCGAGAGATCAACCTGTCATGCCAGCTAGTGAGATTCTGGCAGCGGAATCTATCTCGAGGTGAGATCTACTCCTCCCTCCGAGAGATCAACCTGCCCTGCCAGCTAGTGAGAGCCTGGTAGCGGAATCTATCTCGAGGTGAGATCTACCCCACCCTCCGAGAGATCAACCTGCCCTACCAGCTAGTGAGAGCCTGGCAGCGGAATCTATCTCGAGGTGAGATCTACTCCTCCCTCCGAGAGATCAACCTGCCCTGAAAGCTAGTGAGAGCCTGACAGCGGAATCTATCTCGAGGTGAGATCTACCCCACCCTCCGAGACATCAACCTGCCCTACCAGCTAGTGAGAGCCTCGTAGCAGAATCTATCTCGAGGTGAGATCTACTCCTCCCTCCAAGAGATCAACCTACCCTTCCAGCTAGTGAGAGCATGGCAGTGGAATCTATCTCGAGGTGAGATCTACCCCACCCTCTAAGTGATCAACCTGCCCTGCCAGCTAGAGAGAGCCGGGCAGCGAAAACTATCTCGAGGTGAGATCTACTCCTCCCTCCAAGAGATCAACCTGCCCTACCAGCTAGTGAGAGCCTGACAGCAGAATCTATCTCGAGATGAGACTTACTCCTCCCTCCGAGAGATCAACCTGCCCTGCCAGCTAGTGAGAGCCTGGCAGTTGAATCTATCTCGAGGTGAGATCTACCCCACCCTCCGAGAGATCAACCTGCCTTGCCAGCTAGTGAGAGCCTGACAGCGGAATCTATCTCGAGGTGAGATCTCCTCCTCCCTCTGAGAGATCAACCTGCCCTGCCAGCTAGTGAGAGCCTGACATCGGAATCTATCTCGAGGTGAGATCTACCCCACCCTCCGAGAGATTAACTTGCCCTGCCGGCTAGTGAGAGCCTGACAGCGGAATCTATCTCGAGGTGAGATCTTTCACAGATCACAAATATTTTTCGGTGGTTCCTGTCATTAATTATAGTTGATACAATGCAAGCAAAATTCATTACAAAAAGATGATTCACTTCTTTCCTACCTCCCTCTTCCCTCGTGAATCATCGGATCCCTCCCCGGGTGCCCACATTAACCCTGTCTCACATCTCTCCTCTACCGCCCCAGGTTGGACTTCTTCAATCCGCACCGGATCTTGCGCTTGTTGAGGCTGATGAGGTTGTGGTGCCGGAGCTCTTGTCCTTCTCAACTCTAGAAATTCTGGGCAAGTAGCTATTGCATGACCTTCCTCCTGGTGGAACTCACAGTAGGGTAACTCTACCCTGACTCTTCTCCTTCCCTGGCATTTCCTCCTCTCCCTTCGACCAATCTCCATCGCTTGCAGTGGTGGGGGTAGGAGCTGCCTAGGGGCTTGCCTTTGGAAGTTGAACCTCCCTTGGCCTCCCTGAAAATCCCCCCACCTTGGATGAGACCTCTTCCTGGACCCTAAACGGGTCCTCTCTGTTGCCTCCAACCCGGCTCCGGACCTTCTTGAGGTCCCTGGAGCCCCTGTGCTCTCTGCTCCTCTCTCCTTCTCTCCTCGTGAGGCCTTGAGCCACCTTGCTCCTTCGACTCTGCCTCTGCTAATCTTGCCAACTTCTTGACAAACGTCGGGTTGGCCGCCTCAGTGGCTATCTCCTGTGCCACCCTTTCCATCAGCTCCTTGAAGGAAAGGGGGGCCTTTCGGGTCAGGCTCATCTTGAAGAACCCCTCGCGTAACCCCACTGTGAACACCATCTGGAGGGCATACCCCGACATCTCTTGGACCTCCAGGATCTCTTCTGGGAACCTGTCAACGTAACGGGCCAGCGACTCCTCGTCCCCCCTGCCTTATCAGGAAGATGGACTCAGGACTCTTCTTCCGCTTCTTGGAGGTGGAGAAACGAAGCTGAAAACTCCGACTCAAGTCCTCAAACCCATAGATCGATCTCGGTGGGAGTTGATGGAACCAGTCCCTTGCCTTGTCCATCAACGTGATCGCAAAGAGACAACACTTGAAGGCATCTGTCATCGGCTTGATGGATACGACATCCTCAAATCACTACAGGTGCTGGATGGGGTCATCCTTCCCGGTATAGTAAGCCATGTCGGGCTCTCTGAACCCCTCGGGAATGGGAGCTGAGATGATCGGCTCGCTGAAGGGTGACCCCCTTAGGGGTGGTCTCGCCACCTCTACTCGCGCGACCTACTCGCCTGGAAGGCTGGCACTCGCCGGGTTGTAGAACAACTCCTAGCTGGTGAGGTCTCGCTCGACCCCATCTCCCATCCTCTCCTTCCCCGTCCTTCTTCCTGGTGCACTTACTTCTCCCCCCGCTGGTCATCTCGCCTAGACCCCTGGGAGTTGACTAGTCGAGAGGGGGGAGCTAGCTCCTGGGTGGTTGGAGTGGAGCTGCCACCCTGAGGAGCAATACTTCGCAGCATCTCCAAGATGCCTTGGATGGATGTCATGAACTCTTGCCTCCCCACAAAGGGTCCTGGGCTGGGGAGCTCGCCGAGATCATCTCTTCCTCCCTGACCTCCAGCCATGACACTCTCCCGAGATCTTCTGTGTTGGTCACTCTCCACACTCACCGCACCAAAAGTGTTGAAGCCAAGAATTGACCTCTGTGGAGTTCGGGGTCCCAAAAGAGGGGTGACCTCACACTTACTGCACTCAGGAGAACGTCACCGTCCAAAAGATCAAGAAGCTAGGAACAGACCCTCGGCTCTAGCATGGAGGTCCCACCTCACACCCGGAAGACTTTTGAAGTTTCCCCCTCCCTAGCCAATGCTGAGCTAGGTGCCTTGGAGGAAGAAAGCAAAGGAATTTTTATGGCCAAGATGCAATGCTCTCCAAGGCACCCTCAATGGTCTATTTATAATTTTCACAATCACATGGACAAAAAGGTTAGCAATAACCCTACGATATATAAGCCTTGGGCCAATAGAAAACATCCACACCGGGGGGTAAAGGGGTAATTCCGCCCTTGGGGGTATAATGGAAAAAGCATCCCCTATAACCCCCCCCCCCGGACACCCGAGGCGAATGGGTAAATCCCGCGGGGGAACCAAAAGCCGGGGGCGAGAGCCAGGCCGCCCGCCAGGCAGGCCGCCGGGGCGAGACCAGGCCGCCGGCCGTCTCGCCCGCCAGGCAGGCCGCCTGGGGCGAGAATTAGCCTGCAGGCCGGTCTCGCCCGCCAGGCAGGCCACCTGGGCGAGACCCTGCCCGCAGGATGGTCTCGCCCTTCTAAGCAGGCCGCTTGGGCGAGACCCAGCCCGCAGGCCGGTCTTGCCCGCTAGGCAGGCCGCCTGGGCGAGACCTTGCCTGCAGACCGATCTCACCCACCAGGCAGACTGCCTGGGCGAGACCCAGCTCGCAGGCCGGTCTCGCCCGCCAGGCAGGCCGCCTGGGCGAGACCCTGCCCGCAGGCCGGTCTCGCCTTCCTGGCAGGCCGCCTGGGCGAGACCCAGCCCGCAGGCTGGTCTCGCCCGCCAGACAGGCCGCTTGGGCGAGACCTAGCCCACAGACCGGTCTCGCCCTCCAGGCAGGCCGCCTAGGCGACACCCTTGCCCGCAGTCTGGTCTCACCCGCCTGGCAGGCCGCCTGGGCGAGACCCTGCCCGCAGGCCGGTCTCGCCCGCCAGGCAGGCCGCCTGGGTGAGACCCTGCCCGCAGGCCGGTCTCGCCCGCCAGGCAGGCCGCCTGGGCGAGACCCTGCCCGTAGGCCGGTCTCGCTGCACCTACATCGTACTTACCAAGCTGGGGCAGGTGTCGGCCAACTTGCCGCACCCCCCCCCCCCCCCCCCCAAAAAAAAAGAGCGGAGGGGGAGGCGGATTTTTCCTCCCCCTATTAATATATTCCAAGGGATAGGCTTAAATTAGCCACCAAGAGTGTCAAACCACTCCAAAAGCTTAAAAATACAAAGCCGGTCTTGCGCCTGTCTAGGGGACCCTACTCTGTGAATACGGGGTTGCACACTCATCAACGCAGAAATTGCAAGGGCTAGATCAGATAGAAGCGGCGCAACAGAAGAGTTGCGTAGAGGTGAAGAAATATCCAAGAGAAAAGAAGTAGCATCTGTCTGCAAAAGAAAAGCATCATTCAGAAGAGTTGTTTAATTAATGTAAAGGGTGTAATGAAAAGTGTGTCCGTGTCTTGTCTATTTAAAGTTCTGTATGGACATTATTAAAGACTAAGTATATTTTGCTTTATTAAAACCTGTGTGTGTGATTAATTCTTCCAACTAAATCTCTGCCTCTCTCTACCTGCGCAATTCTATTATTATTATTTTTTCTTTTAACAGTTAGGGCATCACTCAAACTTCCGCCCGAATCACTTGCATCAATGCCTTCATTGACTCCCTCGTCGTGCTCTGAAGATACCCTTGCCGGAAGCCGTCGATCACATGCTTCGTCTAATCACCCGCATCAATGCCTTCTATGATTAACCTCGGTCCGACATCTGCTTGGGCATCGAGAATCTGAACTGCTTCCCCTCGACCGAAAACCTCTGTCCTTCTCTGACTGAACGTCACCACTTGTCGCAGAATTTTTGGTGCAACCTCTACGCCTCTATGGTGCAACCTCCCCAACGAAGCCTCAATCGACTGTCCTGCATCTCAGAGGTCTGTTGCGCATCTCAATTTCCGGACAGGTCCTGGAGACCAGTGTCAAAGTCAATGGAGAGGGAATCAAAATCAATGGATATGGGTGTATTCAAAGACAATGCAGGAAGGGAAGGGGAACCAGAGGTTTGTATTGACCACATACTTTATGCTTCGAAACGACGCGTGGAGGAACGATTTTTCAAATCTACAAGGTATATGCCTTTGCTTTCTCCGTTTTGTACAAAACGGAAATCATTTACCTCCATTCTCATCTTGATTTCCAATTGTGGCTTCCATTTAATTCTCAATATAGTTCATTTCATAAATTTTCATTGATAAAAGTATGCATTGAAAGAGTTCTCCCTCAATGGTAGTAAAGAAGCTAATTTATACGGAGTTGAACAAGGGTTATAGTTATAGTTTTCTATTATTCTGGTTTGTAGTAATTTTTCAGCTAAGGTTGATTGGAGACATATGCTGTTGGGGGCGGGCGAAGTCCGCCGAAGCGGGCCTGGTATTGTCGTGTGGGGCATGGAAAGTCCGCCCGCCAGGGGCGGACGAAGCCCGCTGGCTGGGGGCAAAGGTACAGTCGCACGGGGCACACGGGGCCCCCGTACACTGTCACTACTATATATATAATACATATTATTGATGCTAAAAAAGCACCTCGACAACTAACACACTTTGGGGAGTTTGCGGGTAGAGGCAGACTGCGAGTATCCGATTACTGGTGGTTAAGAGAAGCGAACAAGGGGGGTCGGTGGTAGTGACGACACCGAACTTTGCCCGCAGCGACAAATGCCACTCTTGCGGCGGACTTTCCCTTGATTGAAAAGTAGCGATTTACAAGAGAAGAAAAAAGAAAAGTTGCGCAAGCAACAAGCCGCAAGGCACAAAACTTGAGACCGCGTCTCTTAACAAACGAGCTCCTAGATTCGAGTCAGTGTGCTTTGGGAGTGTTGCTCCCCCTTATTTATAGACTCGGGGTACTTCCCAAACAGACCGGGCAAAAACAACCGCCTGCCTATGGTACAGGAGAACTGGGCAGAGCTGACAGGATTCAAATTAAAGAGAAAAAAAGAAAGAGGTCGTGTGGCCTAACGGCTTGCCTCTGATGATCTGGGCGGCTTGCTCCATGGTACTCGTACTTATCTGATCTATTTCTGACGGCGGCCTGAAGTATTCAGATCGTGCAGTCTGGTTAATCGACTCCAGGTGGGTTGTGCAGCTTGATGGTGGATGCGACTAGCAGATACAACCCGCTCGGCATGCGAGGTACTTTTAACTAGTCGCGGGCTCTTGAGTAAACACATATATAAATAAATATATTTTTTTATTACAGCAGGACAGTTCAACCCTGCTCCGATCGGTCAAACTGCTCGGACCTTGAACTTTTGATCTCACCAATTCGTTTTTCGATCTGATTCCTAAAACCTTGCTTAAGATTTTAAAATTTATCAAAGTTCTCACAAAGAGGCAAGTCCAGAATATGTTCGATTTAGATCAAGAACTCAATATATTTGTAAGTCGTGTGTTGTAACCAATGATATATTAAAGGAGATTGAAGAAAACATATTCCACCAAATTGTTCATTTTCATACATTGTTTATTAGTGTGAAATATCCCAATAAAATCATCTTTAAACTAAACCATAATTTAAATTTACTCTCAATTATTTAATTTGATTGAAAGCAGCTTTCCTCAAATATTAATAAAATACACAACTAATGCTCAGTTACAAAATTATCAAAAAAAAACAAAAAAAAACAAAAAAAATACAATACCTAAAAAAATGTGCATGACAAAAATTTAAGTTTTCTTTGAGACAGCTGATGCTTATAAAAACACTGATGTGAGAAAACAGTTATGAGAATAGAGTTGTTAGAAAAACACTGATGAAAAAGCTTTGTACTGTTTCGAGAATCTTCTGATGCTGATAATGATATTTTATTCCTAACTTTGCTATGTGAAAGCTATTTTTTAGGCTTCGTTTGACGCGGCTTATTTGCTCCGGTGAGTTTGATCAAAAAACGTCATTATCATAGAATGTATGTTCGGCTACCACGAAAATAAACTAGTTTTAGCATGAAATGCATAAATTTTTTAGGTGAGTCCGGGCGTTCACGATAGAGTTCATGAGCACCGTGTTTACGACCGCCATCACGCCAACACCGCGCGAAACGAAGAGCTAATGTCAAAATTTTCCCTAAAATAAATTTGGCGGAAAATCTGGCAGAAGCAAGGCATTGTCATCCATGTCCCAGCGGGCTTCTTCTGCTGGGAACATTAACTGATTGCTGGACTGTTCCGAAATATTTTGAAACTGTTGCTGTTGGCAGGCCTTATGGATCGTTATGTGGGCTTTTAGCATCGCGAGCTCATTTTGGGCTTTATGAATCTCATGTTGAAGGCGCGCAATGATTGTCGTGCACCCGTAGACTGGGTCCTCCACGCGCATATATGCCTCTGTCGCTATTGCGTCCGCTGCTCGGGCCCGATTATGGGTCGGCACGTGCTGCATAACTAAAATAATATTAAAAATGATAATTTATAAAGTTTCCCAAATTTTATTTATATTAGTCTTATTGAGAGAAGGCTTGCTAATATAGCCGTCCGGATTCGGGTTCTTATAGCCTGGACCAAGCTAGGTAAATATCAAATCGGGTCGAGGCCAGACCCGACCCGGACGGTAGCTTTGGGCTAAGCTTCCCAACTCGCGCTCTATTTGCACCTCTATGCATGAATGGATTGATTTATATAGGCGATTGATATCCGTACTACACTTTTGGATATTCGCACTATATTTGCTTCTAATATTCCGCGCCTTTTGAAAATACTCCTTGTGCATGCATTTTTAGGAAACGTATTCAACACGAAAGTTGTAGATCTCGCCGAGATCTACAACTTTCGTGTTGAATACTTTTTCTAAAAATGCATATACAAGATGTACATTATGAAATACGCTCAGATTTTGCGCCTTTTAGAAATACGCCTTATACATGCATTTTTAGGAAAAGTGTTCAACACGAAAGTTGTAGATCTCCTCGAGGTCTACAACTTTTGTGTTGAACACTTTCCCTAAAAATGCATGTAAAAGGAGTATTTTCAAAAGGCGTGAAAAATTAGAAGTAAACGTAGTGCGAATATCCAAAAGTATAGTGCGGATATCAATCGCGTTTATATAAAGAGTGGGGATTAATGATCAAATCCAACAATTTCTTATCTATGCTCAATTTAAATGCTAGTAGTTTTTTTGCACTTCAAAATTTTGAGCAAAATATTTAATTCTATAGTTGAAGACTAATTAATTTGGAGAAAAGAAATTATTTGCTCCTGTTTCAAAATTTAATAATAATAAGTTTTAATTTGGTTAAAGAAATTATTTGCTGTTAAAATTAACAGTAATAAGTATTAATTTGCCTAAATAAGTTATTAGACTATAATGAGATTTAAGGGCAATGTACTTTCTAATAAACATGATTTTCATGAGTATTTTAAATATTATAAACAAATTTTAATCATGAAATGATTAAGATAGTCATCTAGTTAAAATTCAATAAAATAATAATAAATAATAAATAAAGTCCTGCATTTTGTAATAGTATCAAGAAAGTATGCCACAAAAATTAATATTTTTTAAAGCATTTCTATTGAAAATTAAAATTCTATTAATTAGAAAAATAATAATAAATAATAAATAAAGTCTTGAAATTTGTAAAAGTACTCCCAAGAAAATATGTTACAAAAATTAATATATTCTTAAAACATTTCTATTAAAAATTAAAATTTCATTAATTAGAAAATTAAAGCGAACAATGTAGTTTGAGAATTTAAAAGGTGGGTAAACAAACACCTGAAGCATTCTAGCAACATTACTGGCCCCAAAGATCCTATGTGCACAAACAAATCTCTCGGGTTGAGAATGGTGGAAGTAAGGTGCCAAAACGCAATCTTGCGAGCATCTTCTTCTTAAGTACTTGCAAGCCGCGCATCTTCGGCCGCCATTAATGTTGGATTGTAGGAAGATATTTGAAGCTGAAAATGAACCTGACATGATAATCTCGCGTTAGATCTTCGAGAATCCAAATGTGGAGATGAAAATCTAACAAAAATCTAACAAAAATCTTTCATAGATTTGGGGTAGGGGAGGAGGAGATTTTCTCTAGATTTCTTCCCTTTGTTGAATCGTATGAAGGATATATATTAGTGTGGAGATGAAAATCATGGAAGGAAAGCTTAACGGCTAGTTGATATTTGAAATTTTCATTTGCATTAACAGTGAGAAGGGGAAGAATGGAAGCTTTTCATATTCCTTGTATAAATTCTTTTAGGTTTTAGTAAATTTGTCATTTTTTTCCTGCCAATAACACCAGTTGAGAAAATTCCCCATTTTTTAGAATGTATATGGTATAATCTATATACTACATTAAATAAATTCCAATTTTTAAAATCTGTGTTTTTTCTTCTATTTTTAAAAATGTGTACTCGTATAAACAAAATATTCTAGTTACAATAAAAAATGTATTCTTCCCGCTGCTCGTAAATTAGTGTGCACACCACAAAAATGAGCGAAAAACGGGGTATAACATTCAGTGGTTTGCGAGGGCCGGGACCTCCGTCGCGCCGGGACAATGTCGTGGCCTGAATAATGTCGCCCGGGGCACTGGAGCCCGTCGTGGACTATCACAATTGCGGTACTATCGCGGTTGGTCATAGGGGCAGAACCTCGTGCCTATCACTCATATAAAAATAGGAAAAATGTCTTACAAACAAAAAAACCTTATCGAAAAGAAATACCTTCCAAAGAATATGAAAAATACATTAAGGAAAAAAATACCTCATAAAGAACCCTTCATAAATAGAGTAGGAGCACATACAAATCATTCATAAAACAAGCACTTCAAAAACAACGTACATAAATGTAAATTGTTATGACATAAATGAAGACTCCTAAAACTGTGGTTCTTGAGAATTTCAGCTTTAACAAATCATGAGCCTCCTGACCCTCCTCCAAATGTCAATCAAAATCAGAAAAAAAAAAGTATGAGGAATTTGACTTCTCCAAAAAATAGTATAATAGGCCGAAAGAAAATTGAAAAAAAAATTATCTTTTTTCTCCCTAATATTAATTGTTTTCACGCACCCCATCGGATCGGATTTGAAATTTGATTGGGGAATAATCGAATATAATTTTTATAGTTTGCTAAAATAGTATTATCCAATACAGTATTATAATTCTGATCATATCTTGATCATTGACCGTGGATTGTAGACTGATCTCAGTGGCGGCCGCTTTCGTTGTATCGTTGACTGCATTTGACCACAAAGCATTGACCGTTTTATGGATTTGATCTTTGACAACCTTACAGGTTTTGGCTCCGTTTGGCACTGGCGGTTAAATTATTATTCGTTAACGCCTGCCTAAGAAATTTCATTCACTTTATGTTCAAACGGATGATGTTTTTAGGCGATCCTTAACGAATGACAGTTTAACCCATGCATTTATGACCGCCAACATCTTGCCAAACGAAGGCTTTATTGTGGAATTCGGGGTTGATATTCTTGAAAAGGATGAGAAAGGTGAAGAAATATGTAGCTCCTCTTCAAGGTTGGGTTCTAATTCACTAACCAAAGTAATCGCCATGACTTGTGCATTTGAAGTGGAGGTGTTGTTACTTGGCGAAGTACTTTTGTTATGATCGAAAATCATTTTGATGAGTTGCACCACTTGATTTCTCAAATTCCGCACCGTCCCAAAAAGATTGTGGATGTCTGCATCATTTTTTGTCATGTATTTTGAAAACACCTCAAATGATCCATATTCATAAGGGTGACTAAATTTTACGTTGGACGTCTACCTAACACAACCCTCATCATTTTTCATTTGGGCTTGGAACTGTCATAAGCTGGTTTAAAGGCTTGAGTGTTGTAGTTGTTGTATTTTGAAAACACCTCCTCGATAGAAGGCTACTTTGAGCTTGTGGCCGTGGCAGAAAATTTGGAGGAGTATTTCAAGCACTTCCCAAATTACATTGATTTTCCCATGAAAAGTTAGGTTCCTCCAACCCGAATTGTACGTGTTATCAGTGGTGGACCCAGCAATTTCATAAGACCCGAGCACCAAGTAAAAAATATAAATTGTTGACAGCTGGAACCCGTTTGCAATTAAGAGAAGTCAAGCACAGGCGCAACCCGTCAAACAACAGCTAGTATACTACTAAAAATTATGCCCCAGTGTTAATAAATGCCACATTTAAAGGTATAATATTGAGGTCTCATATCCATGTAAGACATAACAACACCTGCAAATGCTTTAGGATTACTAATGCAGTTTTCATATTATAATCTGCGTCCTTTTGTCATATCACTGCTACAATTATTCTTTGTAATTCAACATTAAAAAGATCAAAGTGCATTAGAATAAACTCCTCATTTTGTTTATTTCTTAGGCGCATGCTTTTAGTTAAACACTTTGCTCACAACAAAGACTCATCTCAACAGTCTCATTACACTGACCTTTAACACAATTTTGGGGCACTGGACACAATTTTTGTTCTAAATACATAATATACAATTAGGAAGCATGCTTTTGTTCCTAAACTCAAGAAAGATTTAGTTTCAAGAAAAATTGTGAACTAGACTTTATTTATTTGCAAAATCTTGTTCTCATTTTGACAAAACAGACCCACAAAATATAATGCAAATCACTTAGACTTGTAGGGGCACTGGGTACATATCTTATAGAAGTTGTAAATGTCATCCTGTGCTTGTGAGGTAAGGCTGAGTTTGGTGCGGCTTATCATAGTTTATTTGCTCTGGTGAGATTGGACAAAAACATCATTGTCATAGAAGGCACGTTTGGTATCACAAATGTTACAAAGTTGAAACTCGTTTGAAGCATAAGTTTTTGACATGAACAATGACATTTTTGTCCAATCTCACCGGTGCAATTAAGTCGCGATAAGCCGCGCCAAACACATCTAAAGCCGTTGTCATTAATGAAGGTTCTTGAAGAAGGCCCAAGCTCACCAAACCGATCAATTGGAAAGAGTATTTGCAAGAAAAAATGAATCTTAAATATCAATTCACTTCTCTCATTGCAAAAAAAAAGAGTAGAGAATCGTTAAAAAATAGTAGTGCATTCGAAAAACTGTAGTTCTATCAACATTCATGTAAGATTGCAAGAAGTGGAGAAAGCTCTTGATGAAAAAAGAAGAAGAAATCTCCAATAAAAAGTACAATAGCAGTGCGGAATAGGAATAGGGGAATTAAGACAAGAGGAGATCTGGAGAAAATGAGGGCTAGAGGTGATCTGAGAAAATTAGGGTTAGAGGAGAGGAGATCTGGAGAGGAGAATCATTGAACCAGAATGTTAGGAGCCCGGTGGTCTCAGCTTTCCCGGAGTTTGGCGTCAATGGCGAAGGCAACAACCACATATTTAATCAGCCCTCAACAGTACACATCATCAGGCAATCCAATGACCATGATTCATTATTGACCAGGTCCTAATTCAGAGATATCACCAGCCGTCCGATCTATTCAACAACCCAGACCATCTTATATTTTGTACCGTTTTGATTGTCTGTAACAGATAGATTTATCCTCTATATTTACCCCATGCACTGTACCGTTAACAGTAAGAAATATATTAAGTCTTTCCTCCTGTTCATCTTCCTTCTCTGCCCGACTCTCTCCTCCTTCCCACCGCCCCAACTACTGGGCATTCTTCTCTCTTTCCCTCTGTAGGCTTACTCAAATCGGCGCACGTCGACCACCTCCATTGCTGCGCTCGGCGGGATCGCAACATCTGGTGTTCTCGTTGAGATCGTTGATCTCGCTTTGCACGATGGGCGACGGACTACGCTCCATATCCGACATCAAGGCGGCCCTGCTGGCCGAACAGGCCACTCGTTCAACCCAGATGGAGGAAATTCACTGGCGACTGATCGAGGAACTGGCCCAACACACGCAGCAGCTACAACAACAATTCACCACCGAATTCCAGTCAAAGGAAAATCTCCTAAGCCGCCAGATCCTGGCCTCTAAGGAGGAGGCGGCCGACCAATTCGCCACCCAGTTATCAACACTGCAGCAGGACCTGCTACAAAAATTCACAAACCTGCAGAAAGCCATTGGTAAAGGTCCCAGCCTAGACGAAAACCCAGTGGACCGGCTATCTCCGGACAGGGGTCAGCGTGGATTTGCTCCGGAAAGTTACCCCGCTCAATCTTCAAACGACATATTTGGATCACCCCCCATCGGCAACAAAACCTAGGTAGTTTCTGAACGACCCGGTAATTATGAGATTCCTTGCCCTCATTTTTCCGATGGTGATCTCACAGATTGGTTGTATGATTTACGCCAATATTTTGAATATAATGGAACCCGCACTCAAGATTATTTATTAATCGCCTCTTTCCAGTTAGACAAGCCGACATGAAAATGGTATCAAGCAACACTTAAAGACCACCCAGCGTTAACCTTTCCATTATTTGTCGACGCACTTAAAAAACGATTTGGGCCCTCACTCTATGTTAAACCAGACGTCCTACTAACCAAGCCACACCAAACCACCATGGTCCTTAATTACAAAACTGAATTCGAAGAATTAATGACAAAGGTTCTGGGACTACACCCCGAATTCATCTCCGATATGTGGGTCTCGGGACTTAAAGAGCACATTCGAGGACCCATCCAAATTGCCCGACCAGTCAAGATTCATGATGCTTACGCCCTCACGCATATGTATGAGGACCAACATAACATAAATTATAAAAACCGCACCCCCACGTATCACAACCATACCCCCCATAATGAGGGACCACAATCGGCCACCAAACACCTTCAAACCCAAGTACCCCCTATCAAACGCCTCACACCAACCGAACTACAAGCTAGGCGCGACAAGGGACTACGTTATCATTGCGACGAATGGTTTCACGCGGGACATAGATATAAGGGGCGAGGGGCTTTGTTGTACCTAGTTGGCATAGAGGAACCAGAGGACTTGGACAAAATCGATCCTGACGATCCCCCACCCGATGAAAAATTCCCACACCCAATGATCTGTCTACAAACGTTGATCAGTGCCCTCCCCGATCACGGGATGCGCATGACCGGCTACATAAACAACAACCCACTACAGTTGTTTATTGATAGCGGTAGCACCCACAATTTTATTTCCCCTCGGATGGCACATTTCCTCAAACTGCCGATCACGATGGACTATGATAAGTTCACCAGTTATCTTATTCCGACACACAAGGCCTAGTGACTCTGGTTGGTCACCGCAATGCCTCCTCACCAGGTCAGGTCTCATCATCGCAATTGATGCGAATGATTTCAATCAAACCATCCACAATGTGTCTCTTGCTTGTCAAGGCAAAATCCAACAAACTCACCCCCACAAACACTAGGCAGCATAGAAAAACATGTGCCGCAGCCCTTTAAGAAGTTACTCACCTCATTTACCTCCTTGTTTCAAGAGCCCGTCACACTTCCACCCCCACGTGATGTTGACCATAGGATTAATCTAACCATTGATGCAGTAGCACCAAATCTGCCCCGTTCCGATACCCATACCACCACAAAAATGAAATCGAGAGATTAGTTTCCGAGATGCTCACCCACGGGCACATCAGGCCCATAGCACCTCCGTATTCAGTTCGACTGTCCTCTTAGTTAAAAAAAAGATGGCACGTGGAAGTTCTTGTGTCGATTACCGGGCACTCAATAAAATTACAATAAAAGACAAATTCCCCATCCCCACCATCGATAAACTCTTAGATGAGTTATGCTCCGCTCGTTTCTTTGCAAAAATCGACCTCCGCTCAGGTTACCATCAAATTCGGTTCGATAAACATGACATCCACAAAACCGCCTTCTGAACCCACCAAGGGCACTATGAGTTTCTCGTTATGCCTTTTGGGCTAACGAACGCCCCCTCCACATTCCAAGCGCTCATGAACACCATTTTCCAGCCATTCCTACGAAAATTTCTCATGGTATTTTTTGACGACATCCTCGTTTGACGACATCCTCGTTTATATTAGAAACAGATGCTTCGGGCACGGGAATTGGAGCGGTTCTTAAGCAAACCACGGGCACCATCACACATTGATTTCCTCCCCCAGTACCTTGCCGGACTTTAAAAACTCTCATCTCTTAGGCAAAGAAAAAACTCTCATCTCTTATGCAACAACATACATACGCGAATTATACGCCGTTACCGCAGCGGCCGCGAAATGGCGCCAATACTTGCTCAGACATCAATTCACCATCCTAACGGATCATCAAAGTTTACACCACCTACTCACCTAACAAATTCAGACCCAGAGCAGCAAATGTTTTTGTCAAAATTACTGGGATACGATTTCATCATTCAATATCGTGCGGGAAAAAACAATCAAGCCGCCGATACCCTCTCAAGATTACCGGACATACCCGAGCAACCGGCCCTACTAAGCCTCACAACAATCACCACTCCTATCTCCACCATGTTAGATGGTTTGGACAAGGATTATCCCAATGATCCATTGGCCCACAAATTCCTCCAGGAACCACAGGCGCACCCCGACTGGAAAAAACAGGGAGCATATATAACATACAAATCAAGGATCTATATACCAAGCATATCCAGCATTAAGCACAAACTCATATCTGAGGCCCATTCAAGCTTAGTAGGGGGGCATTCCGGGATCAAAGGCACATTACATAGGCTAAAGAATCAGATTTTTTTGGTATAACATGAAGGAAGAAGTAACTGCATTTATCAATAAGTGTGACCTTTGCCAAAAGGCAAAAGCTTTAAATCACCTACCATATGGGCTCCTCCAATCACTACCCACTCCCCAACGGTTATGGGCCGATCTCACCATGGACTTCATCACCCATTTACCTAATTCAAAAGGGTTTACCATCATTCTAGTTGTGGTAGATCGCTTATCAAAGGCCGCACACTTTGCACCCCTCAAACACCCCATGACAGGGCCTACGGTGGCAGCTGAATTTTGGAACTGTGTAGGCAAACTACATGGGATGCCTAAGACCATAATATCAGACAGGGACACAATATTCTTAAGTAATTTTTTGGTCGAACTTTTCCAGACTTTTAAGGCACGCTTTTAAAATATAGCTCAGTATACCACCCACAAACCGACGGGCTAACAGGACGCGTAAATCGTTGCCTAGGACAATACTTGAGAATGTTTTTGCACGAAATTCCAAAAACATGGTCACTTTTTCTCAATCTTACTGAATATCACTACAATAGATCGTATAACTCTTCGACCAATATGACCCATTTTGAGGTCATGTTCGGTCGACCACCTTCTGGTTTGCTTAATTTTTGTGCATGGAAGTACCAGCAATGAAGCCACCGAGGAGACATTACAAGCACGAGGAACAACTACTTCACGGTCTTAAGGAGAACCTAGCTAAGACTCAACAACGCATGAAAGCACAAGCTGACAAGAAACGAAAGGAACTCAAATTGAGCAAAGGAGATTGTGGTATTACTCAAATTACACCCATACCGACAACTCACCCTAAAGCAGGCAACAAGGAAAGAAGTTGGGACTAAAGTATTACGGGCCATATCAGGTAGCAGAGGTCATCAGGGAAACATCATATAAACTGCTCCTCCCACCATCATCCACGAATACTCCCAGTGTTCCATGTCTCCATTGCTGAAACCCTATGTTGGGGATTCCAAAATTCAGATCACGGACCTACCAGAAGCTATGGTTGGGAGAACAACCCTATGCACCAACCTATGGCGGTCATCAACACTCGCAAGATCATGCGGCAAGATCAAGAGGCGCCCCAGGAGCACTAATACAATGGCAGGGACTTCCCCCCTCTGACAGCACATGGGAAGATATCACAGAACTACAAGATAACCCCCTATTACACACAACTATAGCACAACAATTACAGGGACTGGTTACCCAGTACCGACATCCTGCGATGGGGAACAAAAGGGAGAACACAGCACCCGGGCACATCAGATTGAAGGCCCTATCCAGCATCACCCCCACTACAAACATCATGGGCTCGAAGGATGAATGGAATGCCCCACCACCACTAGAAATAACTTGCTCCAGCTCAGCGCAATACTAGAAGAACAACAAACTCCACAAACACAAAATGCAGAGGGAAAAACGTTACCTTCCCACCTCAGCTTTCCAGCCGAAATCGCGAGATACAACCTGCACACTCACTGGTTATCCTTCCCCGTCATCGCCACTGCCATCTCAGAAATTTTGGCTGTCACTTAAGGAAAGGTTAACAGAGAATCCTCCGCATCTGCACCACCAACCATCACCGACAATCCCAGAAAGCCCCGACGAAGTTTGCTCCACCATCCTCCACCAACGGGAAGAGTACCGGGCAAAAACACTGAGGACAGCGTTCCTGAAGGGGAAGGTCATGTTAGGAGTCTGGTGGTCTCAGCTTTCTAGGAGTTTGGCGTCAATGGCGAAGGCAACAACCGTCGCATATTTAATCAGCGCCTCAGCAGTACACATCATCAGGTGATCCAACGACCAGGATTCATCATTGACCAGGTCCTAATTCAGAGATATCACCAGCCGTGCGATCTATTCAACAGCCCAGATCATCTTATATTTTGTACCGTTTTGATTGTCTGTAACAGATAGATTTATCCTCTATATTTACCCCATGCACTGTACCATTAACAGTAAGAACCATATTAAGTCCTTTCTCATCTTCATCTTCCTCCTCTGCCCGACTCTCTCCTCCTTCCCACTGCCCCAACTGCTAGGCATTCTTCTCTCTTTCCCTCTGCAGGCTTACTCAAATCGGCGCACGTCACCACCTCCATCGCTGCGCTCGGTGGGATTGCAACACAGAAGTAGGAAATCAGAACTCAGAAGTCGTCTGGTTCGCCTGGAGAGCTTTCGTCGTCAGAGAAGGAGACTCGTCTTCTTTGAGAACTAGAGAAGGACGAACCATTTGGAGAAGGATCGCTCGCCCTCTCTAATCGCCCATGCTTTCGCCGTCGGAGAGAATGATCGCTCTCTTGCGGCTGCTTCTTTCTCGCTTCGAGGCCAAGCCGCCGAGTTAGGGTAGGAAAAAAGACCGGGCAGCGCCAGTGGCAATTCGTGAAAATTTCGACCCGGGCACCTGCCCGGGTGTGCCCTTTACTGGGTCAGCCCCAGCTCTTGCGGCTGCTTCCTTCTCGCGTCGAGGTCAAGCCGCCAAGTTAGGGTAGAAAAAAAGAGCGGGCATCGCCAGTGGCAATTCACGAAAATTTCGACCCGGGCACGTGCCCGAGTGTGCCCTTTACTGGGTCAGCCCCAGCTCTTGCGACTGTTTCTTTCTTGCGTCAAGATCAAGCCGCCGAGTTAGGGTATGAAAAAAGAGCGGGCAGCGCTAGTGGCAATTCACAAAAATATCGACCCGGGCACGTTCCCGAGTGTGCCCTTTACTGGGTCCGCCCCTGCGTGTTGTTGTTGAGGTTGTTGTACGGGTTGAAGGGTGGCCTAGGTGAATTTCCCATGTAATCCACATGCTTCATGATTTGATTGCGCCTCCATGTAGGTATGGAGGAGGAAGCAGACATCTCCCATATTTTCTTATTTAATAACTCAACATGCAGAGATAAATTAGAAATAGTCTCAATTTCATACATCTCGACTAGTTTATTTGGGTGAGATCGAGGTGTACTTCATTGATATGTATTCATGATCATACCTTCAATTAGCTCTTGAGCGGCCGTTAATGTTTTATTATTTAAGGTACGGCGGGCAGGGTATCAATCATTTATTTAGTTTGAAGATTTAAACCATTATAAAATGTTTGGATTAATTTGCAATCAATCGGTTTGCATTATGAGGGAAACAATGTAAAATTTCATTGAATCGCCCCAAGTATCCTATAGAGAAAGTAGAAATATTTGTTCACAATTGTTGGGTGTGGTTCTCATCCGATTCGGAGAAAACCATCAGGCTCGCTCGTCACGAGCCTGTTAATTAAATCTTAAGAAATCTTATCTAAGATTTCCTCTCGTGCTAAATCAAAAGAGTAGGCGATCAAGAGGACGGAGAAATCAATGATGGCGGTGAAGAAATCTTACTTCAAGATTTTTATATGTTATAATAATATTTAAAAGGGCGCTGCTAACCGCACAACACATATAGCTATTCGCACTGCAAATCAATGTAATTTTAGCCTCTTCTATATTTTATTCGCACTCATAACTCTAACTTGCACTGTGTCGGCCGTCGCTTCCACGGAGAAGATCTGTGATTCTGCATCTGTGTCTCGAAATCTGAAGATGGAGCAAGCCCGCAGTTTTTCTATTCTCCTCGGTTTTGACCTCCGCTTTTTGTTTCTTGCATTATAACTTGAAGATGTTCAAATTTACTTTAATTAGAAAGAAGTTATGAAACAAAAAATGAAAACTACATCAGATGTTTTCAGCCTTTTTTTTTCATAATGAACTTCGAGTACGTGTAGATTCATTGTTATAGAATATCAACAGGTGTCTTCTAAATTTGATAAGGCAGAACTTCTCGCAAAGGAGCAAACATTAGACACTTTGAGTACATATGAGAATGTGTAAAGATTGCAGTTGATGTTATAGAATATCAATTGGTGTCTTTGCAATGAAAAGATGTTTAATAATTTTTTTCATCTTAAAAATACAGTGCTAATAGCGTTTTGCTTGCGAATATTCATTGCCTCAAAAAATGTTTGCGAATAACAGCTGGTGCGGATAGCTAAAATTTGTTGGGTTCGGGTTCCCTCTTAGGCGAACAAAACCCGCGGCGACGGACGTCGAGAGGTTCGTAACAGGTTTGATCAAGTCATGACCAAATTGGACACGATCAAACCACATATGTGATCCGTGACTTGAACCTATTATATTATATATATAAATATAATCTATTATTTATATATATAAATATATTGCATATATATGACATATATATATTTAGAAAGAGGGAGAGAGAAATAAAATAGGGAATTAAAACTATCCTATTCTACCCTCTCAATGGCAGCAGCCCGCCTACCTATTAAAGAAAAAAAAAACCTAAGTTTCTATTAGGGCCTGCTGCTCACCGTGAGGAGAAAAACAGTCATCTTCTTCCGGCCAGATTTCCCTCTTCCATCAACGCCTCAAATTTTCTCTCTCTTGTCCGGGCCGGGATTTCTCGTCGGCGAACGTGGGTGACGGCGGTGTGCCGGAGCAAGTGGAGTTGAAGAGGTAGTCGGAGCCTTGAGCCCGTCCGGAGTTGAGACTTGACGGCGGTTTTTGTCGCGAGGGCGGAGACGCCGACGACTATTTGGACGGGGGCTGATTATGGAGGCGGTGTTGGCGCCGTGCTTGTGTAGCGGGGCGGTGGTGCACGTGTGCGGGGGAGCGGCATTGGCGAAGGCCGATTTGGGCGGAGCCGGAGCGGCATAGGCGGAGGCCGATTTGGGCGGTGCCGGAGCGGCGTTGGCGGAGGCCGTTTTTAGAGTGCGCATCTTGGCTCAAAGAACGGCGGCGTGTTATTGTGGTCGCATCTGCGGCTAGCGGCGGTCAGCGCGAGGAGGCATCTTAGCCTCAACTGCACTTTGGCGGCGAGGCATCTGGGCCTCGACCGGGGCAACCTACTGACGGGTTGCGGACTGATCGGAGTGTGCCAACGACGTCGTGTGTCGACGTAGCCGGACAGCTTGACACAATATTGGAAGATCTTGGAAGACTGCAGAGGATTCAGAGAACCAGTTTGGAGCGAGTCTCTCTGACTCGAACTTGTTCGTCTTTGTCGGTATACCTGTATTTTTCCTCTTGTCTTTATTTTGTGCAAGCTGTAGGATCCATCTGAGGATCGCGGGGAAAGCCATTGTATTGTTGAACATTATTTAGTGGTGGCTTTCCGGGTGGACTCCGATCGTCCCGTGATTTTTACCCTGATTTGGGGGTTTTCCACGTATATACCTGTGTGTCTGTGATTGTGTTTATTCTTGTGTATTTCGCTGACGATTTTGCAGGTATCTCAGCTCGCGTCCTCGCGAGCACTCAGGTCCGTGAGAACGTGTTTCTCACAACAAGTGGTATCAGAGGCAGGTTCAGTCGAGTCGATTGGATATTTCGGGTTTGTGAATAGGTGTGGTAGGTGACGACCATTGGTCCGCTCTCTATCCTCTATAGTCACATTCTTTGAAATAGTCGGCTCCAAGATCAGTGGTCAGAGTTGACAGTGGACTGAGTGCAGATGGATTCGAGGTTTGAGATGGATATGATGTTGAACGGGGCCAACTATCATGAGTGGCACATGATGATGGAGGACTTGATCTATGTCAAGGGTTGACACTCGCCTATCTTTGAAGAGATGCCCAAAGATATGGAACCTGCAAAATGGACGATTGAACACCGCAAGGTGTGTGGATTTATCAGGCGATACGTGGAGCTCAATGTGTACAATCATATGACGAGTATTGTTGATGTCCAAGTAGCTATGGAAGACATTGGAGTCTCTGTATGCGAAGAGCACGGGTCTGAATAAACTTTTGCTGCTGACGAAGATTAGTGAGTGTAAGTATCAGGAGGGCACACCTATTCTTGATCATGTGAATGAGTTCCAAGGAGTGTTGGATCAATTATCTGCTATGAAGGTGACCTTTGATGATGAGGTCAATGCTCTGTGGTTACTGAAGTCTCTCCCTGCCTCTTGGGAGATGGTTCGAGTTTCACTGATTAACTCATCTCCGAGAGGTGTTCTGACAATGGAGATTGCAAAGAGTGGGATTCTGAATGAGGAGGTGAGAAGGAAATCTCAGGGTGATTCATATGAGAGTATCCCCTCTACCCACTCAGGTGCTTTGTACACTGAGTCTAGGGGGAGAGATAAGGACAGAGATGACAGGGGATCTAACAGGAGCAAGTTCAGGCCGCGGAAAGATATTGAGTGCTTTCATTGTGGCAAGAAGGGGCACATTAAGAGGAAGTGCAATGCCTGGAAGAAATTGCAGATGAAGGAATCAGGGAAGCAGGATGAAGCCACAACATCTGTAGTGACAGCCTATGATGATGATGATGATGATATATCACTCTTTGCGAGTGATGAGGTGGCGTCTAACCTCGCTCGTAGAGATGGTTTGTGGTTGGTGGACTCAGGGGCTTCAGCACACGTTTCGAGCGATAGAGCACAGTTTGCTACCTACACCTCACGTGATTGCGGGGTATTGAGGATGGGCAATGGGACAGTTTGCAAAGCTATCGGCATCGGTGATGTGCACCTGAAGACGAGCACAGGTTCTGTTTTAGTGCTCAAAGACGTTCGTCATGTACCTGACATCCGATTCAGTTTGCTGTCTGTTGGTCGATTGGATGCAGATGGTTATGCTAGTAAATTTGACGACGGACGATGGAGACTGACCAGAGGTTGTTTGGTCATAGGTCGTGGTAGCATGATGTCCGACCTTTATTGTTTGGAGGCTAGAGCTGCAGGTGCGGGGGAGCACAGGGTCAGAGGTGACAGGGCCACTGGTGTGTGGCGCGGGCAGCGTGGATTTTTCAGCAGGAAGAAATGCTACAGGCAGGTGAGATATCATGTCTCAAAGTCGATGGTGATAGGACAGGAGAGCGGTTCTCATATTGTTGCTGTCCAGAGACGTCGGGTGACTTTTGATTGTCACGATCCTACATCGAGTTCGACAGTTTGCGCGGGACAGATACATAGTTGCAGTGATGGTTCTTGCGGGGAGGTCGCCAATTTGGCGAGCTCTTCCTCCTAGTCGGGAAGGGGGAGATTTGTTGGGTTCGGGTTCTCTCCTAGGCGAACAAAACCCGCGACGACGGACGTCGAGAGGTTCGTAACAGGTTTGATCAAGTCATGACCAAATTGGACAAGATCAAACCACATATGTGATCGGTGACTTGAATCTATTATATTATATATATGTAAATATAATCTATTATTTATATATAAATATATTGCATATATATGGCATATATATATTTAGAAAGAGGGAGAGAGATAAAATAGGGAATTAAAACTATCCTATTCTACCCTCTCAATGGCAGCAGCCCGCCTACCTATATAAAAAAAACCTAAGTTTCCTTTAGGGCCTGCTGCTCACCGTGAGGAGAAAAACAGCCGTCTTCATCCGGCCAGATTTCCCTCTTCCATCAACGCCTCCCATTTTCTCTCTCTTGTCCGGGCCGGGATTTCTCGTCGGCGAACGTGGGTGACGGCGGTGTGCCGGAGCAAGTGGAGTTGAAGAGGTGGTCGGAGCCTTGAGGCCGTCCGGAGTCGAGACTTGACGGCGGTTTTTGTCGCGAGGGCGGAGACGCCGACGACTATTTGGACGGGGGCTGATTATGGAGGCGGTGTTGGCGCCGTGCTTGTGTAGCGGGGCGGTGGTGCACGTGTGAGGGGGAGCGGCATTGGCGAAGGCCGATTTGGGCGGACCCGGAGCGGCGTTGGCGGAGGCCGATTTGGGCGGTGCCGGAGCGGCGTTGGCGGAGGCCGTTTTTAGAGTGCGCATCTTGGCTCAAAGAACGGCGGAGTGTTATTGTGGTCGCATCTGCGGCTAGCGGCGGTCAGCGTGAGGAGACATCTTAGCCTCAACTACACTTTGGCGGCGAGGCATCGGGGCCTCGACGGGGCAACCTACTGACGGTTGCGGACTGATCGGAGTGTGCCAACGACGTCATGTGTCGACGTAGCCGGACAGCTTGGCACAATATTGGAAGATCTTGGAAGACTGCAGAGGATTCAGAGAACCAGTTTGGAGCGAGTCTCTCTGACTCGAACTTGATCGTCTTTGTCGGTATACCTGTATTTTCCTCTTGTCTTTATTTTTTGCAAGCTGTAGGATCCATCTGAGGATCGCGGGGAAAGCCATTGTATTGTTGAACATTATTTAGGGGCGGCTTTCCGGGTGGACTCCGATCGTCCGTGATTTTTACCCTGATTTGGGGGTTTCCACGTATATACCTGTGTGTCTGTGATTGTGTTTATTCTTGTGTATTTCGCTGACGATTTTGCAGGTATCTCAGATCGCGTCCTCGCGAGCACTCAGGTCCATGAGAACGTGTTTCTCACAACAGTGGTATCAGAGACAGGTTCAGTCGAGTCGATTGGATATTTCGGGTTTGTGAATAGGTGTGGTAGGTGACGACCATTGATCCGCTCTCTATCCTCTATAGTCACATTCTTTGAAATAGTCGGCTCCAAGATCAGTGGTCAGAGTTGACAGTGGACTGAGTGCAGATGGATTCGAGGTTTGAGATGGATATGATGTTGAACGGGGCCAACTATCATGAGTGGCACATGATGATGGAGGACTTGATCTATGTCAAGGGTTGACACTCGCCTATCTTTGAAGAGATGCCCAAAGATATGGAACCTGCAAAATGGACGATTGAACACCGCAAGGTGTGTGGGATTTATCAGGCGATACGTGGAGCTCAATGTGTACAATCATATGGCGAGTATTGTTGATGCCAAGGAGCTATGGAAGACATTGGAGTCTCTGTATGCGAAGAGCACGGGTCTGAATAAACTTTTGCTGCTGACGAAGATTAGTGAGTGTAAGTATCAGGAGGACACACCTATTCTTGATCATGTGAATGAGTTCCAAGGAGTGTTGGATCAATTATCTGCTATGAAGGTGACCTTTGATGATGAGGTCAATGCTCTGTGGTTACTGAAGTCTCTCCCTGCCTCTTGGGAGATGGTTCGAGTTTCACTGATTAACTCGTCTCCGGGAGGTGTTCTGACAATGGAGATTGCAAAGAGTGGGATTCTGAATGAGGAGGTGAGAAGGAAATCTCAGGGTGATTCATATGAGAGTATCCCCTCTACCCACTCAGGTGCTTTGTACACTGAGTCTAGGGGGAGAGATAAGGACAGAGATGGCAGGGGATCTAACAGGAGCAAGTTCAGGCCGCGGAAAGATATTGAGTGCTTTCATTGTGGCAAGAAGAGGCACATTAAGAGAAAGTGCAATGCCTGGAAGAAATTGCAGATGAAGGAATCAGGGAAGCAGGATGAAGCCACAACATCTGTAGTGACAGCCTATGATGATGATGATGATGATGATATATCACTCTTTGCGAGTGATGAGGTGGCGTCTAACCTCGCTCGTAGAGATGGTTTGTGGTTGGTGGACTCAGGGGCTTCAGCACACACGTTTCGAGCGATAGAGCACAGTTTGCTACCTACACCTCACGTGATTGCGGGGTATTGAGGATGGGCAATGGGACAGTTTGCAAAGCTATCGGCATCAGTGATGTGCACCTGAAGACGAGCACAGGTTCTGTTTAGTGCTCAAAGACGTTCGTCATGTACCTGACATCCGAGTCAGTTTGCTGTCTGTTGGTCGATTGGATGCAGATGGTTATGCTAGTAAATTTGACGACGGACGATGGAGACTGACCAGAGGTTGTTTTGTCATAGGTCGTGGTAGCATGATGTCCGACCTTTATTGTTTGGAGGCTAGAGCTGCAGTGCGGGGAGCACAGGGTCAGAGGTGACAGGGCCACTGGTGTGTGGCGCGGGCAGCGTGGATTTTTCATCAGGAAGAAATGCTACAGGCAGGTGAGATATCATGTCTCAAAGTCGATGGTGATAGGACAGGAGAGCGGTTCTCATATTGTTGCTGTCCAGAGACGTCGGGTGACTTTTGATTGTCACGATCCTACATCGAGTTCGACAGTTTGCGCGGGACAGATACATAGTTGCAGTGATGGTTCTTGCGGGGAGGTCGCCAATTTGGCGAGCTCTTCCTCCTAGTCGGGAAGGGGGAGATTTGTTGGGTTCGGTTCTCTCTAGACGAACAAAACCCGCGACGACGGACGTCGAGAGGTTTCGTAACAGGTTTGATCAAGTCATGACCAAATTGGACACGATCAAACCACATATGTGATCGGTGACTTGAATCTATTATATTATATATATGTAAATATAATCTATTATTTATATATAAATATATTGCATATATATGGCATATATATATTTAGAAAGAGGAGAGAGAGATAAAATAGGGAATTAAAACTATCCTATTCTACCTCTCAATGGCAGCAGCCCGCCTACCTATATAAAAAAACCTAAGTTTCCATTAGGCCTGCTGCTCACCGTGAGGAGAAAAACAGCCGGCTTCATCCGGCCAGATTTCCCTCTTCCATCAAGGCCTCCCATTTTCTCTCTCTTGTCCGGGCCGGGATTTCTCGTCGGCGAACGTGGGTGACGGTGGTGTGCCGGAGCAAGTGGAGTTGAAGAGGTGGTCGGAGCCTGAGGTCGTCCGGAGTCGAGACTTGACGGCGGTTTTTGTCGCGAGGGCGGAGACGCCGACGACTATTTGGACGGGGGCTTATTATGGAGGCGGTGTTGGCGCCGTGCTTGTGTAGCGGGGCGGTGGTGCACGTGTGAGGGGGAGCGGCATTGGCGAAGGCCGATTTGGGCGGACCCGGAGCGGCGTTGGCGGAGGCCGATTTGGGCGGTGCCGGAGCGGCGTTGGCGGAGGCCGTTTTTAGAGTGCGCATCTTGGCGCAAAGAACGACGGCGTGTTATTGTGGTCGCATCTGCGGCTAGCGGAGGTCAGCGCGAGGAGGCATCTTAGCCTCAACTGGACTTTGGCGGCGAGGCATCTGGGCCTCGACCGGGGCAACCTATTGACGGGTTGCGGACTGATCGGAGTGCGCCAACGACGTCGTGTGTCGACGTAGGCGGACAGCTTGGCACAATATTGGAAGATCTTGGAAGACTGCACATGATACAGAGAACCAGTTTGGAGCGAGTCTCTCTGACTCGAACTTGGTCGTCTTTGTCGGTATACCTGTATTTTTCCTCTTGTCTTTATTTTGTGCAAGCTGTAGGATCCATCTGAGTATCGCGGGGAAAGTCATTGTATTGTTGAACATTATTTAGTGGCAGGGAAGGTATCTCAGCTCGCGTTCTCGCGTACACTCAGATCCGTGAGAACGTGTTTCGCACAACAAAATTACGGTGGGGGTCATCAGCGCACAAAATAACATATCCTAAGCCTGCCACCTAAGACAATTTATTAATCTATTACTTATCTACATACAACAAGCAGCAGACGTGAATAGTTTTTGAGTAAATAAATGAGAATAGTGGCAGGGAAGGTAAGGTTGTGATTCAAGCTTCAATTATAAATGAAAGGCTTCAGATCTCCCAAAAAATAGCACAAACAGAATTTGAGAGCTTAGCCGTGAAGTTCTCACCTCTTTTCGCCCAGGTTGTGACGCGCAAGTGACGCCGAAGTTATGGCGGAAGTGCGCTGAGGTTTGTGGCAGCCATGGAGAAGTGCGGCCAATGCTAAAGTTGGTGTTGTCGACCGCGAGAAGGAAGACAATGAACGCCGATTATGTTCAGGTAAAGGGGCGGCTTTGCTACAAATATTTTGGAAAAGCGCAAGTTACGTACGCACAAAATACCTCGGAGATGATTGTGTTAATCCGACTCGATAATTACTGTAATAACTTGTATTTATTAATCAAATCCAGGCCAAAGCTCTGCAGTAAAGTTGTTTATTTTTAATTTTATATACAATTATTTTTATTTTACCACAATAATTAAATAATATACTAATCATTAGCAACAAATTAAATTTCTTGCTAAAAAACCAAGAAAATTAGAAATGAAATTTTTTCTTGTTAAAATTAGCTAAACACATATTAACTAGAATTTTTTTTTTGTTTTTACTAATTAAAATTTGCAAGGAATTAGGTCCTTGCTGATTAAAGATTTTCATGTAGTGTACGCGCAAAATATATCGGAGAGAATTGTGTTAATCAGTCTCAAAAATTATTGTGATAACTTGTATTTATTAATTATTGTATAGCAAAGTGGTGAAGATCTTTTGTGGATCCAAGACGAAAGTCTGTAATATTTTTGTGTGTGTTTGTATACACGTTCTAGTGGAGGCTTTTAGGGTTGTACTCCGATCGTCCCATGTTTTTCACCCAATTGAGTTTCCACGTTAAAAATTTTGTGTGTTGTCTCTGTTTTATTTTTGTGTATTTGTATCCGCTAGAACGATCGTGTGGGTGCTCTCACTAAATTAATTTGTAGGTGCTCTGGTCGGGTTTGCGTACTCTCAAACCCAACCAACAAGTGGTATCAGAGACAAGTTTATTATCAGAGCAGTTATCGAGCTGAGCTGTCTGAGATTCGAGATGAGTCGATCAGATATTTCAGGTTAGTGATCTGATGTAACATAACATATAGCAGTAGGTCCGGCCGGGGCCCGACGCCATATACCACAGACAGACCCAAATGTCTTCCTGCGTCGAAGACCCAAATGCAATCAGATCTCACTGCCTCGCAAGGTTATCATCTCGTTGTTGATTCCTTTGAGTTGCTTAACATTTCTTCTCCATCTTTTTATTTTTGTATCTTACTCGCAGTTCCTCTGCCGACTATCTCTCAGGAGCATTTGGTCGTTGCCCCCTTGCAATCAATTCCGTTGCTGCCCTTGAAGCTCAGCAACAGCCGTGATCTGGGCACACCGTCCGGATCAACATCGGCTCTAAGAAGCAGCCATGAAAACAAGCTCCTGAAGCAAGAAACCAATATCTTCCCGCGTCGAAGACCTCACAACCTGGGACAGGCAAGACCCCTCCTCCTACGACTAGCTCGTTGCAACCGATGGCGAGCACCCCTCTGCCGCCGCCTCATCCTTTTTGTCGACTACTGTTGCTCGCCCTGAAGTCTTCTCGGAGAAAACTACGACCCCTCTGAACACTCCCACGAGCTCGTTACAAGATCGGTATGGAAGGCGCCCGAACTACTTCCCACTAGGGACCGAGGTCGCGATTCTGGCGGTCATGGCCAAGGGAACACCGTCGAATGCTCGGGAGGCTCGTCGTCGGGCCAGCGAGAATCATCTTGTCGCAGTCTTTCCCCTCACCGATCTTAATCCCCCAACACGGTAACTCGCCTGATGCCGAACTGGATGACTGCTGATACACTGTGGCTTTAATGGATTCAGCGACTTCCTATTTGTTTGACTGGTCATCCTGCAACCTCGGGTGTGGCTTACATTGATGCCCTCCGGCTCCCAACCTATGAGAAACGCCATGTCGTTGCCCGCGCATACATGAAACTGGAGGTGAAGTTCAACCAACTAGCTAACTGCGAGCATCATCGCCGGATCACGACACTAGAGGTTTGGATGGCGAGGATGGAAGAGTGGTCAGAGAGGCTTGCTGGCGCTGAGTCCCACTTCCATCTGATCAACAAGTTGGAGCGGCGACAAACCAAGACAGAGCATCGCCAGCAGCTCCATCACGAGGAGCTAATGGGGATGTGGACGAGCATGAGTTGTAACATCCCATTTCCAACTAGACCCCTAAGAGTGGTTTTGGCCATGACTAGGTCATGACAAAATCCTAGGAAGCCAGAAATGGGCCAAGAGATAGGGGACAAAATGTGGAAAATCATCATGGTCTGCAAATAGTAGAACTCTGAACAATGGTTTAGGATGACCATGGGCTACACCTTAACCCCAAGACCCTACCACAACACCCCTAATACCTTGGGAGGCCCATTAGAGCCATAAGGACCCATTGGGGTCAACCAAAGAGGCTCAGTTGACCAAGGTCAACCCTAGCCCTAAATGAGTCAAACACTAGCCTACTTAGGGTCAATTGACCTGCTCCTATCCTAGAGGACCCCACCTATGCCCTCCTAACCCTAAAGTGAGGTCAGTGGGTCACTAAGGACACATTGGGGCCAGCCCTAGAGGCCAGGTTGACCCAGGTCAACTCAAGCTCATAATCTGGTCAAAGTACCCTTACTAAGGGTATGTGACCTCCAAAGTGCAGGGTAACCCTACATAACCCTACCTAGACCTTAGGGAAAGCCAATGGGCCACCAAGGACCCATAGGGGTCAACCCAATTGGGCATGTTGACCCAAGTCAACTATAGCCATAAAATGGTCAAAGTGCCCTTACCAAGGGACATGTAACCACCAAGATGTCCAACCCACCCTATTCAAGTAATCCTAGACCTTAAGGGAGTCCAATGGGTCACTAAAAACCCAATGGGGTCAACCCAGATGGTCAAATTGGCCCAGGTCAACTCTCATTTAAGCCAAGTCAAACCTAGCCCAAAAGGGCTAACCCAAGCTCAAGCCATTTTTCCCTTAGGCTAATCTCACTTTCATAATCATCATGGCTAAGTGGGCTGCACATAGCCATTGGTGTTGACCAGTCAACATGGGTGACTAGGAGAGAGAAAGGAGCTCCCTCCATGTTAATGGTGGAGAGAGAAAATGGGGGAGAGGAAGGGGAGAGTGGAAAACCGGCCAAGGAGATCAACAACCACCATTTATGGCTCCAATCAACTCCTCTAGGGAAGAGGAGTTGATTCCAGCCGTTTCCCGGCCACCAAGAGGAAGATTCAGCCCCTCCCCCCCACTCAACCCGAGCCAAGCCTTCAAGGGCATTAATGGCCATTGATGTTTGGCCTCTCCCCTCCCCCAACTGATGATTTATATACCATCAGTGACATGAGAGGATCCCTTCCCATCATTTACCGTAGGAATTCAGGCAACTTGACTGCACTGTTGCAGAAATCCGGCCGGCGGCACCACCACCATGGCAACCCGGAGATCGACTCGCATTCAGGCCGCCAGGAAGGTCCTCCCCCTCTCCTTAACTCATGGGTAGATCATATGACTACTTAGGTTGAAGTTTCGGGCTCAATTGAGCCCGATCCAAACCAGGAATTTCATAGTTTTCGGCTAAAATGAACTTGCTAGAACCGCCGGAAAACGCCTCTCCGGCGGCAGAGCCACCGCCTGGCGATAGCCCCACCTCAACGGAGGTGGTGGTGGCGGTGGCCGGTCGGGGAAGGGGATGGATGGCCGGCGGCAGCCGCTTGAAGTCGGCCCAGGAAAAATGCATCCTGGCCGTCGGCTCAACGAAGGAGATGAACGGATCCCGTTCATCTGCGCCAAGATTCGTGCTCCATCAGAAATTAAACTATAGGAATCAATTTCTTGATTATTTCATTTCTGTCACACTATATACACTAAATGGTTTTAATTTTTAAAAAAACTTAGGGCCATCTGGTGGAAAAACTTTCAATATGAAAGTTGTAGCCCTATGGGTCTAATATAATCCAAAATTGATTTAGACCAACTTGGGTGCCTGGTTTGACCAGGGCACCCATTTTGGTGGGACATACCCTTAGGGCTAGGCAGTCATTAAACTGAGTGCCCACACCTCATCCCTAGTCCAAATTAATTGAACTTTTGCCAGAGAGCCTAATCTAGCTATACCTAGGGCCTGCCGAAAACGCAGAATTTTTGGAGACACTTTTCCTAAAGTTTTTGCTTTTATTTAATAAAGCTAGGTTAATTTAATTAAGTGGTCAAATGACCTCCAAACCCTCCCAAATTTTGGGAGTGGTCCCTGGCATCAAGACCTAGTATTGTACAAAATTTGAGCACATTTGGATAGGTTTTGGTTAGGGAATCACCAAACCCTAGTTTGGTCTTAAGAGGGCATTTTTGATTAAAAGTGCACTATGGACTTAGGGTGGTCCCCTCCCCTCAACAGAGGCAGAGGTTTTGGACACTGACTTGGCATGGACAATGCCACCCCCTTGAGGAAATGTGATGATTTAGACTTGATTTGCCCTAGGGTTCAACCTCAAACCCTAAGGAAGGACTTTTGAGGGTTGTGAAGGACATGTGGGCAAATGCCTTTGCATGTCCTTGGAAACCCAGTAGAATTGAGGCTAGTATAACCTAAGATCTCTGATAGGAAATTTAGAATAATTAGAGCAAGGTAGACACCTCAAAACCCTAACCCTAGTTTTTATGGTAGGAGCACAAATTTGGAGATTCAGCCACTAAACTTTTCCCAAATGTTTTGAAACTTGGTAGAATAGGTTTTAGGCCACCTAGAACCTCTAGTAATTTTTGAAGAATTTTATGGATTTTATTCTTGGTACTTCATTTGTTAATTACCAAAAGGACCAAAGTGATGTTTGATTTTATTACGGATATTATATGCTTTAAAATATGATGAAACTTGGTAAAAAGTTATTATAGGGCTAGTTGATCATCTCTGAATTTTATCACAATTTTCAATTAATTCTATTTGGTACTTCCTTCATTAATATCAGAAAGGGGCTTTGTTAAAGAAAATTCATTATTGAGGATATATCTATTGAAAAATCATGAGGCTTAGGTTTTGATGTTTTTAGGCCAAAATTTACCTGTAGAAATTTATTTATAATTTTAGAGGTCTGTTTTCAGAACTTTCTTTACAAGGCCATATTTTTGAGAATAGGATATTTAATTAATTTAGGGAATAATTCTTTCAAACAAATTATGAAAGTTTACTTAGAGGTTTTATGTGCCCTTATAACCATCCTGGAATTTTCTCTGAATTTTTGGAATTATTGTTATTGTACATCCCCTTTTAATGATTTATTTTGGAATAAATTTGGAAATATAATTTGAGGGCTGAAATCTTGCTGGAAAATTTGGAGGTTCTGGATTTGTAGATGATTACCCATCTTGCATTTATCATAATTTTAGTGGAGCTTCATCTTGCTTAAATCTTGTACTTCCTGTTCAATCTTGGAACTTTGGGTTTTTAAAATAAATAAATAAATTAGCATTTAAATTATGAAAATTAGGAAATTGTGGATTCAGTCTACATATGCCCATATAAACCTCTAATAATTATTATATAAGCATTGGATGATCATATAGCATACTTCCCTTTTTACGGGTCATATAGCTTAAGTGGTCTGCATTTAGCAAAACTGCAAGAAATCATTTGGGATATGTATTAGAGCATATGTGATGGGTCTTGTTGGCTTGCTGGAAGGATAAACAGTAATAGGTGCATCTTGAAAGATAAAGTGAGTAGGGAGTTGTTTTGGCTAGGGTTTAGAGGCGCTCGGGACCGACGAAAGATCGTCCTCCCGAGGTGAGTGGAGTCAAATCACCTTAGGATTAGCCTATCGTAACATGAGGAAGTAATGGGTAAGGGGATCAACCAATAACAATAATAAGTACCTTGCGAAAGGGAACGTTGGGCGTAATCCCAACATAGTTCCTAGTGCCCCTTGAGAGCCCTTCACAGGGAATACCGGGGGCAGTCCTGGGTTAACGTAAACTGTATTAACAAGCTGAAAAGAGTAACTTAGTAATTAGGGTTGCACCTTACACAAACACTGTTAGCACCGGAAGTTAGCTGGGAGCTTCGGCTCTGATGGTTAAAAGGCGGACTTTGGGTCCGGGGAGCTTCGGCTCGATTGTTTGAGACTGACGTGTTGGTCCGGGGAGCTTCGGCTCGGTTCTTGATTACGCTAATTTGCATGTGCATAAAAAGGAAAGGAAATTAAGGTGGTGGGTCTTCGGTATTGGAGGGTCGATACAACCGACGCCAATACGTTGACTCGGCAAGTGTGGTTAGCACTTCGCCAACAGAAGTCCGGTGCGTCAGCCGGCAAGAGTACGCAGGAGTCCGCTTCGTGCACCAAGCGTTGAGGCGTACGATAGGTCTGACCGGTAGTGCTTTACTGGTTTAGAGGTGGGCGAGGCCCAACCCACCGCTTCCGTCTGCCACTACGGAGGTATCCTGGGAGGTTACGGCTCCAGAAAGGGGGAACTAAAGATCTGTGTGCACAGAGTCGGGTGTGTGCGTTGCACTTGCATGTCCATCATACCCACTTGCATGTCATAGCATAATCGAATCATTTAACCCCTGACACCTAATGTATAAGTGGAATGGGACGCTTATACATTAGGACCTGCAAAACGACCCCTTGGTCTATAAGCTTGTGTGGGCAAGTTTATAAATTAAGGTTAATTTTGATATATATATTTACTGCTGTTTGATAACCGACACCCCAACGTATAAATTGGTATGAGACTTTTTATACGATGAGAGCCTTGCAGAAGACCCTTGGCTTATGTGTTCTCACATAAGTGAAGGTTACCTTTCATATTTCAGCTTATTGTCTATACATGTTATAGAATTACTAGTATAGGTCCGCTGTCATCTGTTTTTGATATTCTCCACCTTCACGTCCTCCCTTTTCTTCCTCTCCGCTCGGTGCCTAGGAGCCGTGGGGGAAGGGGCGGGGGATGATAGGACTTAGTCTTTTAGACTAATGGTTTTCGAACCGCATCATTTAGGGGATCATGGAGACCAGCATGGAGGAGCAGCCCCAGAGACCGGTGCGCTTGGAGGTGGGGCAGTCTAGCTCCGGAGTTCATACAGCCGGGACCGTGAGTCTCGACCTTGAGTAGTGTTTCTGCTTTTGCTTCCGCATGAGTGATATTGTAGTGAGGATATGATGTACCGGGCATAGGCCCGTATTTTGCTACTCTGATGTTATATTCTATGGACACTCCCTTCGTGGAGATTTATTCTAAGATATGTGATTTTTTGTGGACTGCAATTTGCATTTACACTATTGTGTTACTTTTCTGTGATCGAATTGGCCGACAGAATCAGCGCTTTGTGGTGATGACCCTTCAGGGCGTGAAGGAGTCACCGCAAAACGGCGGTTCTGGGCCTAAGACCCCGGTGTCGAAAAGGAAAAAAAGGGGGTCTTACATGAGTTCCGCTGGTCGGCTGGCGTGAATGGAGGAGCACCTACGACGAGGCGATGTCTCGATGGTCGCGGCAAAACGAGCACTACCGACGAGCGCGCGATATGGGAAACTATGTTGGTAGTTCATTTCAAACATTGAAGCGTGGCTGTCCAATTATGCTTCTTCAACATATAGATCCAAAAATTAGATTATGCAACGGCACGAGACTAATATGACATAGGTTTGGAAGAAATATTATCAAAGCAACTATATTGGTAGGTCATTTCAAGGGTCTCGGAATTTTTATTCCACGCATATTGCTTAAAAGTACAGAAAATTACAAGTTGTCATTTGAATTGATAAGGAAACAATTTCCTATCAGATTGAGTTTTGCATTGACAATTAACAAATCTCAGGGCCAGACAATTGGAAATGTCTGAATCTATCTTCCAAATCACGTCTTCAGTCATCGTCAACTATACGATGCTTTATCAAGAGATGTTTCAGCACAGTCCACAAGAGTTTTAATCAAAGACTATGCTATCGAAGGTCATGAGGGTGTGTACACGAAGACTGTGGTCTTCAAAGATATATTTGATCGGGTTGATCCAACAACATCAAGAAGTACGGTATGATATCAACTATAACAAAACACCATCTTTTAGATCCGTTATATTATGTTGGACTCAACTGCATTTCTCTTTCTGTTGCATTGTAGGTGTGTCGTCCTGCTCTCTAAGATTCAAAGTGATATGCGAGCATGTACAATATTTTCTTTGAATATTAGGATAGTTTAAAAAAGTTTCTAAAAGCTGTTGAAGTCATATTGCAAGATATAAATTGCTCTAATGTTAAAATTTTTTTTGAAATGTGCATGTCACGTTGAACAATCAAGATTGTGTGTAGATGTTCATGTTTAGTTTTTAAAACAAATGCCCTCGACGACTATTGCTGCCCACAACCAATGTCTCTGCCCACGACGAATGTCGCCCCCCCTCCCCACCACCATCACAAATGTAGCCCCCATGACAATGTCGCCCCCCACGATAAATGTCGCTCCCACGACAAATGTCTCCCTAACGACAAATGTCGTCCCCATGAAAAATGTCGTCCCCACGACAAATGTCTCTCCCAAGATAAATGATGTCTCCTGGTCAAATGACGCACCCACGACAAATATCGCCCGCACGACAAATGTCGCCCCTATGACAAATGTCGCTCTCACGACAATTGTCGGCCCCCGATAAATGTCTCCTCCACGTCAAATGTCGCTCCCATGACAAATTTCTCCTTCCACGACTAAGTCGCCCCCACGACAAATGTCGCACACATGAGAGATGTCGCCCCAACAACAATTGTCGCCCCCGCAACAAATGTCGCTCCCATAACAAATGTCGACACCACGACAAATGTAGCCCCCACGTTAAATGTCGCTCTCACGATAAATGTTGCACCCATGACTAAAGTAGCCCCCATGACAAATATTGCCCCCATGATATTTGTCACCCCCACAACAAATGTCACTCTCTCGACAAATGTTGGCCCCACGAAAAATGACACTCATACGTCAAATGTCGTCCCCCAACAAATGTTGCCCCCACGACAAATTTCGCACTCACGATAAATGTCGCCCCCACAACAAATATCGCTTCCTCGTTGCCCCCGACTCGGAGGACCGTACCTATCACTTGTGTGTGTGTGTGTTTATATATACATGCACTTATACACACACGTATATAATATAATACATATATAACATAATATATATATATATATATATACATCTATAATATATTTTATAATATAATATATACAAATATAAATATATAGTCGTACATAAGAAAAGTATATATAAAGATATATAACATATAAAATACATATGTGTATATTAAGAATACATACATGTATATTAAGAAATATCTGTAACATACATATTAATATATATATATATATATATATATATATATATATATATATATATATATATATATATATATATATACGAGTGCCCGACACGGGGCTCCGCCCCTACTGCCAATCGCGACAGTACCCGACCCACCCATACGGCCCCGCGCGATTGTACCCGACCCGCCAGTACGACCTCGCGCAACTGTACCCGACCCGCCCCCGGCAGACTTCGCCCGCCCACGACGATAATTTAAGAAAAAGATATAAATATAATTTTATAAATAACAAAATTTAAAATTATAATTATAAATGTACATATATAATGAATTATATATATTATTATCATATATTTATATGTAATAATGAATTATATTATAACTATATTTATATAATGTTTTATAAGAATAAATGAAATAATTATTTGAAGTGTTATCACAATTGTCTACTTGTTTCATTGGATTTAGTTGTTTCTCCTATCCTTGAGGTTTTGGGTTTGAAACCAGATAGCTGTGTTTACATTAAAATACAATTTTAACAGCCAACTGCCTGATTTTTTAAGAGTTATAGGGGCAAAATCGTATTTTCGCACAGGTTTAGGACACCCTAATAATAGGTTTAGGAGACCTACTAAAATGTGGAGATATGAAATGATTTTGTTGTGCTCGATCAGACGGTTGTTGAATTATGAACTCATGATCTGACGGCTTGTGAAATTTTGAACTCATGATATTCACAGACCACAATATTTCTTTATATATGATAAAGATATATATATATATATATATATATATATATATATAATATATATATATATATATATATATATATATATATATATATATATATATATATATATATATATATATATATATATATATATATATATATATATATATATATATATATACTAGTGCCCGACACGGGGCTCCGCTCCTATGTCTATGCGCCACAGTACCGACCAGTGACGGCGGGCTTCTCCCGCAGCGCCCTCCCCCCGGCGGGCTGCGCCCGCGGAGGAGGGAGCCGCTTATATTTAAATATTTAAAAAACAAGCTTTTATAGTAATCAATATTAAATATTATAATATTTATATATATATTTTAAAAATATTATAATAGTATTTATATAATAATATTTAAAATATTATAAAATATAATAATATTTATATAAAAAACGACCTGCTTAGGCGGGATTTAATACCGCCTAAGCAGGCGGGATTAAATCCCGCCTAAGCAGGCGGGATTAATCCAACCTAATTAATTCTGCCTGAGATTTTAATCCCAGACGGGATTTAGTCCCACACCGGCAGATATATTTTTGATGTCGGGTATATATTGATTTGCGTCCTTAAGCTTCTGTTTGCGGGTCTGAAACTGGCGAGCCGCTGTGTTTGTTAAGTTGGAGGGCGGTCCCGTGGTTTGCGGGTCTTGCAATATTTTGGGCTTGATTTTGTAGCCCGCATATTGGACTGGGCTGATGGGTTGTAGGGTGCCCTATAAAATATTTAGATTTTAGAGACCCTATATAGGTTTAGGAGAACTAAGAAAAAATATGAACGGTTCTGATTCATTGTTGCGATCAACGGCTGCGATCAAAAGTGTGGTTTATATTGAACGGCCGTGATCTGATTTCGATACTTCTTTATAACAGATAAAGATATATATATATATATATATGTATATATAATATATATATATATATATATATATATATATATATATATATATATATATATATATATATATATATATATATATATATATATACATATATATATATATACACGAGCATCTTCGCACGGGCTACGCCGTGCTCGATGCTCTCTGGGCGACCTTCGGCCACAACAGGGGGGCTTCACCTGCCTGCGCACGGGCTTCGCCCGTGCTTGATGCTTCAGGTGGTTTTCGGCCGCATAAAAGCGGGCTTCGCCCGCTTCCATGCAATCCACCATCTCGGCGCCGCACCCACCACTCGCGGCCCCTCGAAGCAAAATTATTCTGATTCTGACTCCGGGAGCCGCGAGTGGCGGGTGAGGCACCAAGATGGTGGATTACATGGAATCGGGCGAAGCCAGCTTCTATGCGGTCGAAAATCACCTGAAACATCAAGTACGGGCGAAGCCGTGCACAGGCGGGCGAAGCCCGCCTGTTGAGGCCGAAGGCCGCCCGAGAGCATCGAGCACGAGCGTAGCCCTTGCGAAGATACTCGTATATATAAAGTTCTTGATGCTTCGCCCGTTCTCAATGCGTCATTGCGGGATTTGCCCGCCCCCCTACATTGAGGGAACGCCTGTGCAGGCGTTGAGTGCCCTCTCAACGCCTTTACAGGCATTAAGTGCACACTCAACGTCTGGAAAAGCGTTGAGTGCACTCTCAATGCATGTCCATGTGTTGAGTGGGCACTTAACGCCTGTGCAGGCGTTGAGTGGCCACTCAACGCCTGTGCAGGCGTTGAGTGGGCACTCAACGCCTGTGCAGGCGTTGAGTGCACACTCAACTCCTGCACAGGCATTAAGTCACTACAAGAAAAATCCTTATTAGCTAGGGGAAGAATCCCTTGCTAAATCAAAAAATTCGTTGCTAATTTATATTAGCAAGGAATTTAGCAACAAATCAACTTCATTTCTATATTGAGCCTAGCTAAATTCAGCAAGGATATTTTTCGTTGCTATTTTGCAAGGATATTTTAGCAACGAATATATTGCTTGCTAATTTAGCAAGGGATAATACCTACAAAAAATTCGTTGCTAATCACCATCAAATAATTTTGATCCTAATATTACCTAGCATTAAAATTGTTGCAAATTTTGATGCTAATAAATGTCAAATCAAAGGAATAAATATATTTATAATACATTATTTCATGAATAAATTGATGATGAATCATTTTTTTAATAATTAATAATAAAAATATTTGGTGTCAATTTTATTTTAATAATAACACTATATATCACAAATAATTTTTAATTAATTTTATTTTTAATTAAGCCAAATTAAAATTTTAATTAATTATGATGTACAATACTATTTTGATTAAAGCTATGCTCATTAATTTTGTAGTAACATGCACTATAATTAAAAGACACGTGATTGAATATATACGATGCGCACACACCCAATGTCGAGCTCATATAACCAAATTTTCATTTATATTAACAAACTACACACTCAATATCGAGCTCATATAACCAAATTTTCATATATATTAACAAACTTTAATATAACATGAAACTTGTTTTCATACATGAACAAACTAATTACATATATATCATCAATCATTTATATATATACATCATAATCATCAAACTTTCCTAAATCATGATCACCAAAATTTAATATATAACCAAAACATCAATATAACAAAAATAAAGTGATCTAACATAGAATTGAACCCCAAAACTACACAAAAATAAACAATTATGATTGAGTATTTTGTGGATCTGAAGAATGACGATTTTCAAAAGGTTGACGTTGAGTGGAAGCATGAGCTTGACTTTCAACTTGATATTGAGCATGAGGATGTTGACTTGGTACTGAAAAATAACCATGAGAAGTATAATATCCGGGAGCTGCAGCTGAGAAATAGCCAGGACCTGGAGCAGAGAAATGACCTGAAGAATTATATAGCCTTGGAGAAGAAAACTGCCTGGAAGAAAATTGATGACCTTGATAAATACCGTGCATCTCTAGAGCTGTAGAAATGGCATTCTTAACAATATTTTGAACAGCTTCATCAACTCTTCGTTCGAAATTATTATTCATCTCCATTTGTTGATTCTCTAAATCTTTAAGACGGTCCTTGTACTTGTCATTTTCAACTTGTACGCTATTATTTGAGCTAGTATCAGAAAGAGGCATATTTTCGCTATATGAATTACCAAATCCATAACAACGACCATTTTTGGACCCCCTGATGCCTCAACCCACAATTCAGGATAATATATGCATGAACCTTGAGTAGAAAGTAAATAGCTCTGATCAGATTGCTTCTCCTTTAGCTTAGAAGTATAAATCTCCTATAAAATAAATTGAAATATATTTAATAATATCAATACATTACAATTTCTTCAAAAAATAATAAATAAAAAACTTACAAATGCTTTTTTTGATTTATCATCTACAAAAGGCCCTTTCCCTTTATTTGTTCGATGAGTACGAGTAAACACTTTTTCATGAGGCACCGGAATTCCTCCATTATCCCTGGCCTACAGTACAAAAAAAATACTTAATAATTTTGCATGTCATTAAAGAATCATAGCTTTTGAGAGATTGAAGATGAGAGTATCAGTGTTCAACATATATGTAAACACAAAAAATCAAGGTCTAATTCTTTAAATGAGAAAGGGATGACAAGGGAGAACACTCAAACAATGATTGTAAACATAACTCCAAATAGAGTTCTCCTTGAGAAAGAGACTAAAGTAAGAGATAGTTAGAGCTACTTCATCATAGATGACACTATCATGTAATCAAAAATAAATAGGATCATTGTAAAGTAACCATGTGACGGAGTCATGTGGGAGGAGGTACTATCGAACGGAACCCTCACACACAACTTAAAACAGCCAACTGGGTTGTAAACAGCGCCCAGTTCGCTGTAAAACAGCCAACTGGGCATTGGACAACCCCCATTCACTGAAAAACAGCCAACTGGGCGCTGTCCAGCGCCCCAGTTCGCTGAAAAACAGCCAACTGGGCGCTGTCCAGCGCCCAGTTCAGCGAAAAAAAAACCAACTGGGCGCTGTCCAGCGCCCAGATCGCTGTAAAACAGCCAACTGGGCGCTGTCCAGCGCCCAGATCGCTGAAGAACAGCCAACTGGGCGCTGTACAACGCCCAGTTCGCTGAAGAACAGCCAACTGGGCGCTGTCCAGCGCCCAGTTCGCTGAAAAACACCAGTTCAGCGAAAAAAAAAGCCAACTGGGCGCTGTCCACCGCCTAGATCGCTGTAAAACAGCCAACTGGGCGCTGTCGCGCGCCCAGTTCGCTGTAAAACAGCCAACTGGGCGCTGTCGAGCGCCCAGTTCGCTGTAAAATAGCCAACTGGGCGCTGTCCAGCGCCTAGATCGCTGAAAAACAGCGAACTGGGCGCTGGACAGCGCCCAGTTCCCTGAAAAAACAGCGAACTGGGCGCTGGGCAGCGTCCAGTTCGCTGTAAAACAGCCAACCGGGCGCTGTCCAGTGCCCAGATAGCTGAAAAACAGCCAACCGGGCGCTGTCCAGCGCCCCGATTGCTGAAAAACAAAGAACCGGGCGCTGGACAGCGCTGTCCAGCGCCCCGTTCGTTGAAAAATAGCGAACAGGGCCAGCGCCCCGTTCGCTGAAAAACAGCGAATGGGCGCTGGACAGTTCGCTGAAAAACAGCCAACCGGGCGCTGTCCAGCGCCCCGTTCGCTGAAAAACAGCGAACTGGGCATTGTCCAGCGCTGGTATTCAGCAAACTGGGCGCTGTCCAGCGCCCAGATTGCTGTAAAACAGCGAACTGGGCGCTGTCCAGCGCCCAGTTCGCTGTAAAACAGCGAACTGGGGCGCTGTCCAGCGCCCAGTTCGCTGAAAAACAGCCAACTGGGCGCTGTCCAGCGCCCAGTTCGCTGAAAAACAGACAACTGGGCGCTGTCCAGCGCCCAGTTCAATAAAAAAAGCCAACAGGGCGCTGTCCAGCGCCCAGATCGCTGTAAAACAGCGAAACTGGGCGCTGTCCAGCGCCCAGATCGCTGAAGAACAGCGAACTGGGCGCTGTCCAGCGCCCAGATCCCAGATCGCTGAAGAACAGCCAACTGGGCGCTGTCCAGCGTCCAGTTTGCTGAAGAACAGCCAACTGGGCGCTGTCCAGCGCCCAGTTTGCTGAAGAACAGCCAACTGGGCGCTGTCCAGCGCCCAGGACAGCGCCCAGTTCGCTGAAAAACAACAGTTCAGCGGAAAAAAAGCCAACTGGGCGCTGTCCAGCGCCTAGATCGCTGTAAAACAGCCAACTGGGCGTTGTCGAGCGCCCAGTTCCCTGTAAAACAGCCAACTGGGCGCTGTCCAACGCCCAGATCGCTGAAAAACAGCGAACTGGGCGCTGGACAGCGCCCAGTTCCCTGAAAAAGAGCAAACTGGGCGCTGGGCAGCGTCCAGTTCGCTGTAAAACAGCCAACCGGGCGCTGTGCAGTGCCCAGATAGCTGAAAAAACACCAACCGGGCGCTGTCCAGCACCCCGATTGCTGAAAAACAAAGAACCGGGCGCTGGACAGCGCTGTCCAGCACCCCGTTCGTTGAAAAACAGCGAACAGGGCCAACGCCCCGTTCGCTGAAAAACAGCGAATGGGCGCTGGACAGTTCGCTGAAAAACAGCCAACCGGGCGCTGTCCAGCGCCCCGTTCGCTGAAAAACAGCGAACTGGGCATTGTCTAGTGCTGGTATTCAGCGAACTGGGCGCTGTCCAGCGCCCAGATTGCTGTAAAACAGCGAACTGGGCGCTGTCCAGCGCCCAGTTCGCTGAAAAACAGCGAACTGGGCGCTGTCCAGCGCCCAGTTCGCTGAAAAACAGCCAACTGGGCGCTGTCCAGCGCCCAGTTCGCTGAAAAACAGCCACTGGGCGCTGTCCAGCGCCCAGTTCGCTGAAAAAACAGCCAACTGGGCGCTGTCCAGCGCCCAGTTCGCTGAAAAACAGCCAACTGGGCGCTGTCCAGCGCCCAGTTCGCTGAAAAACAGCCAACTAGGCGCTGTCCAGCGCCCAGTTCAACAAAAAAAAGCCAACAGGGCACTGTCCAGCGCCCAGATCGCTGTAAAACAGCGAACTGGGCGCTGTCCAGCGCCCAGATCGCGGAAGAACAACGAACTGGGCGCTGTCCAGCGCCCAGATCCCAGATCGCTGAAGAACAGCCAACTGGGCGCTGTCCAGCGCCCAGTTCGCTGAAGAACAGCCAACTGGGCGTTGTCCAGCGCCCAGTTCGCTGAAGAACACCAGTTCAGCGGAAAAAAGCCAACTGGGCGCTGTCCAGCGCCTAGATCGCTGTAAAACAGCCAACTGAGCGTTGTCGAGCGCCCAATTTGCTGTAAAACAGCCAACTGGGCGCTGTCAAGCACCCAGATCGCTGAAAAACAGCGAACTGGGCGCTGTCCAGCGCCCAGTTCCCTGAAAAAACAGCGAACTGGGCGCTGGCAGCGTCCAGTTCGCTGTAAAACAGCCAACCGGGCGCTGTCCAGTGCTCAGATCGCTGAAAAACAGCCAACCGGGCGCTGTCCAGCGCCCCGATTGCTGAAAAACAAAGAACCGGGCGCTGGACAGCGCTGTCCAGCGCCCTGTTCGTTGAAAAATAGCGAACAGGGCTAGCTCCCCGTTCGCTGAAAAACCGTGAATGGGCGCTGGACAGTTCGCTGAAAAATAGCCAACCGGGCGCGCTCCAGCGCCCCGTTCGCTGAAAAACAGCGAACTGGGCATTGTCCAGCGCTGGTATTCAGCGAACTGGGCGCTGTCCAGCGCCCAGTTCGCTGTAAAACAGCCAACTGGGCGCTGTCCAGCGCCCAGTTCGCTGAAAAACAGCCAACTGGGCGCTGTCCAGCGCCCAGTTCGCTGAAAAACAGCCAACTGGGCGCTGTCCAGCGCCTAGTTCGCGGAAAAACAGCCAACTGGGCGCTGTCCAGCGCCCATTTCGCTGAAAAACAGCCAACTGGGTGCTGTCCCAGCGCCC
>CM077150.1:33103431-33168965 GCA_039583875.1 Platanthera guangdongensis | reverse complement strand
CATTGTAGTCGATGTCATAAGTTTGATTGTACCCCTTTGCTACCAGTCCGGGCCTTGTAGCGCTCGATCCCTCTCCGGGTTTGGTTTAACGGTGAAAACCACTTGCATCCAACTGTTTTTTTCTGGTGGTAGTGACACAAGATCCCATATTTTGTTTTTTCTCTAATGCTCCAAGTTCTTCCAACATCGTAGTTTTCCATCACGGATCCTTCTTAGCCACCTGTCAACACTTAGGAATAGAGACTATGTCCAAGATGCAATGAATCCGCTATGTACATGTGATATATGAGAATAAGAAACAAACTTAGCAATATCATGAGTATTGGGTCCATTGATCCCAATATCCTGGATTTGAAGAAGGCCTTGTAGACAATGGTATACACATGTTGTAATCTAACATGTCCTACAAGTTCTATGTATGCAGGGTACCTTCTATGCATTGATTGGACAGGTTGATTCAAGTGGCCAAGACAGGTGATGACTAGACAAGCTAGTGAAAAGACATAAAACTGTCTTCTAAGTCACAGACGTTGAGTGAAGTCTATTTACTCAACGCCAGGTGGCTAATAGCATCGAGTTCAGTTTGTATAGTCAAAGCCAAACAATTGGCAAGCTGAAGATGTGGCTAAATCCACATACGTTGAATGAAGTCTACTCACTCAACACCATACAACAAAAAGCTGTGAGACAGGCTAAGACAGTAAAAGCCTAAGAAGAAACAATCAGCAATATGACTAAGTTCACAGGCATTGAGTGAAGTCCTTTCACTCAACGCCATAACTTCATTTTCGTTGAGTATAGCTCAGACAGTCAAAACCACAGAAAATCTGTGTAGATATTGGACTAAGTCCACATGCATTGAGTGAAGCTTACTCACTCAACGGCATGTGATAAAAAGCGTTGACTGAACCTTAGTCAGTCAGAGACTGTGATTTTACACAGAAATTTGGCTGTCCAAATGCATTGAGTGAAGGATGCTCCTCACTCAACGCCTAGTAACATAAGAAAATCAATTAAGTAGTTTGACATTAAGTGAAGCTTACTCACTCAATGTCAAGTGACAGAAAATCTACCCAAGTAGTTTGTCGTTGAGTGAAGCTTACTCAACGCCTAGTGACAAAATATCTGTCTAAGTATTTTGGTATTGAGTGAAGCTTACTCACTCAATGTCTTGTGATAAAATATTTGTCTAAGTGTTTTGGCGTTGTGTGAAGCTTACTCACTCAACGCCTATACTAAAGATGCTTGATTTTGGCTAAGTCCACAGATGGTGATGTCAGCAAAGTCAACAAGTAAAGAGAATTTGAATTTGTTACGGGAAAACTACAGTACGCGACAAATGTCGCCGCTTGTCTTCAGTACAACCATTAATGCAAAAGCTGGTAGCAGCCAACAAATTCAAGGTGGGGCCCACTGATCAAAGAGCTGTTGATGGGCTAATAATAAAAGGCAGAGATCGAGTAAGAAGTAGCTTTGGGAAATTACAGTTGGACTTTATCTTCCTTCTCGCCATTATTGCAGAGCTTGGAGAACTAGTTCAAAGTGCTGATCTAAGAGCAAAAGCAAGTTAGTCTGTGACTCACAGACAGTTAGCTATTGAAGAAGTTATTCTCTGAAGATTAAAATCATCTTCAATAGCAAGATCAGAAAGTCCTCTTTCTGAGTAAGAAGAAGAAGCTGAGTCATCTGGTTTTAGCAACAATTTGTAAGACATGGCTGAGTTTATCTTAGCTTGAGAAGCTGTTAAGGAAAAAGCCCCAACAACAGTTACTTCATAGATCCAGCAGAACATTTCATGAAGATAAATTTCTGGAGCTGTGTAGAAGAGAGAGCTGAGCTTTTGGTTCAGTTCAGCAAAGTGCAGAGCAGTAGATCTACAAAGTTGCTTCCAGCTCAGCTAGATTAATTGTTGCTATGAAGAAGTTAGGGCTGGGGATATCTTAGCTTAGGAAGAAGAAGAAGGCTCAGAGAAATTTCTCTGTTGTCATAGTCAAACCACCCTTATGAAAGTCTTGTTTTCAAGGCCAACTAAACACCTAGAGGGGGTGGGGGGTGAATAGGTTTTAGGTCTCGTTTTGATTTATTTAGACCTTAACTGATTTTGCTGTGTTTAGTGATTAGGTTAGTTCGACTTTCAAGATCAATCACAGATGACACAGTTGATTTATTGTGGTTCCCCGATTTTGGATACGTCCACTATCCCTCCCACCTCTCTAACAGTGTGTTAGATGAGGCACAACACCAACACTCGACTCCTAAGAGCTTACAACACAGATCCCATAGGACCTCTCAGTTTTCTCCAAGACCTGCCACTTAGGCATTAAGCCATACCTCAGATCCAAAGATCCTACAACTCAGGTCTAAGCCTTACACTCAGATCCAAAATTGATCCTACACTTAGATCAACAAATGATCCTACCTCAGTCTTTATAACACAGACCTATAACTCGGATTCACACAAGAATCTTACCTCTCAGCCTTTATAGATCAGGCCTACACTCAGATCCTAAAGGATCCTACAGAATAAACAATAAAATGATGATTTGAGTGATAGTTGTAGCCGACAAATACCCCTTTTTCTGCTTTCATTTCAAGCTTCTTTCGACTCTCTTTTGGAATATGCCTATAGGCAACGCATCCAAAGATTCCGAGGTGTTGAACATTGGACTTCTTCTTCTTCTTCTAGACTTCATAAGGAGTTGCTGATTCAATGCTCTTTTTAGGAGATCTATTCAGAACATATATAGCCATGTGAGTAGCTTCTGTCCATAACTCCTGAGTCAGATGATGATGTTGTAGCATTGCTTTCACCTTTTCCATAATAGTCCTGTTCTTTCTCTCTACTACTCCATTTGCTCAGGAAAACGAGGAGAGGTGAGCTCCCTGAAGATGCCATTACTTCTGCAGAAGCTCATAAACTCATCTCCAATGAATTCCCCTCCACGATCAGTCCTCAGTCTCTTTATGTTGTGACCACTTTCCTTTTCCGCAGGAACTTTAAACTCCTTGAACTTGGAGAAAGTTTCAGATTTTGTTTCAAAAAGAAAACCCAGGAATACCTGGAAAAGTCATCAATAATACATAGAAAATACCTCATACCGCCTAGGGAGGGAGTGGTAGCTGGTCCCCATAGGTCAGCATGTACCAACTCCAAAGGCTCTTGTGCTCTCCAGGTTGCTGAAGATGGAAAGGGCAGACGGTGGCTCTTTCCATAGATGCAATCTTTACACATTGAGTTGTCTTCTTTCAGCTAAGGTAGACCAACTATCATCTTTTTTTGTTGAAGCAGGTGAAGATCCCTTTTATTCAGATGAGCATATTTGTCGTGCCATAAAGATAGAGTAGATCTACACACAAGTGCTTGTTCACCTGGTGATTCTAACTCTAAGGGAAACATCTTATTTATTGTCATTTTTATTGATGCTAAAGACACACTTGTTTCTTTGTGTAGAATGTGACAGTGTGTATCCTCAAAGGTGAGTGTGTAGCCATTTTTCATGAGTTGGCCTACACTTAACCAGCTTTGTGTGAGCAAAGGCATATAGTGTACATCCTCAATATACCTAGTCTGTCCATCTTTAGATTTTACGACGACTGTTCCTAATCCTTCTATGACCAGCATTTTCCCATCCCCTAATATCACATGAGACTTGCTAAATTCATTTATTTTTATAAAAGATTGTTTGCAGGGGGACATATGGTTGGAGTATCCACTGTCTATGAACCAAGTTTCATGAATATTTTCTTCAACATTGATTCCAAAAATGAATAGCTTCTCAGTGGTATCTATGAACTTAGCGTCTTCTTTATTTTCTTCTTTATCCTTGGACCAGCAATCTTTTTGCATATGAGTAGGTTTTTTGCACCTTTTACACTTATAAAAGCAATCAATGGCACTGTGATTTGTTCTTTTGCAAAGTGTGCAAAAAATTGGGGGTTATTATTTCTGAGTCCTTCATTTCCATACTCAGAAAATCTTGGTTCATTTTGTCTACCTCTCCCCCTACCCTTTATATTTGTTTTAGGGTTTCTTTGAAAAGGTTTTTCAAATGATGAAATTTTTGTCTTGAAAAACATGTTCTAAATCACCATTGGATCTCTTCAATCTTTCTTCATGGGCTTGGAGAAAACCCATAAGCTCTGTGATTGAGAGGGCTTTGAGATTCTTTGTTTCCTCCATGGTGGTGACAATGGGATCAAACTTTGGAGGTAGGCACCTCAAAGTTTTAGATGCAATTTTTTTATCCTTTAGTTTATCCCAAGACTTCTAATTTGATTTACAATGTCCATCATATGCGACACAATCTTTGACAGATTCTGACTCTTTCATGGCAATATTCTCAAATAGTTTCCACTGATGTTGAAGTTTAATAAAGACTACCTTTTCTGAACCTTGACATTCATCGAAAAGGTTGTCCCATGCTTCCTTTGATGTGGCTGCCCCCATTATTCTTGGATAGATGTCTTTTCTTACTCCTTGATGCAGTATGAGGAGAGCCTTTGGTTCTTGCTTGGCTTCTTCTGCAGCTGCTTTGAGAGTAGCGGCATCAAGTTCTCGTTTCCAGTGGATGAAACAGTAGCCTGACCTTTCTTCCCTTTCTTTACTAGCTCCCAAAGCCCTTGGGATTGAAGGAACAGACGGATGTGGGTAGACCAGAAATCATAGTGTTCTCCATCGAAGATGGGAACACCAGATTGGGTGAACTGGAACATGTGGGATGAATTCGAAACCGCCATATGATGAGTAAAGGATGGAATGATGATATGAAAATTAATTCAATTGATCGATCATCCTTCTTTTGATGGCCTCTCTTCAAACAACAAACGCTTTGATACCAATTTTAGAGCGAGAGGCATCAACACACAAGAAAACAGGAAAGTGAAATTGAAATTGAACCGAAGCATTTGCATTGCATTTCTTCTACAGTTTTTTAGTTTAACCGGGTACATTTTATAGGGTAAAAACGGGAAGATGAAAAAGAGTACATTTAATAAAAATAAAGGCTCTTCAATAACACCAGCATCAGGTATGCCTTGGCTTCCTCAACAGGTATGCTTCGTCTTCTTCATCTGGTATGAAATGCCTTCTCATCTTCTCTTCTTCATTAATATGGCTCCTTGGCTTCTGATTTTCATTGATGTCTTCAGCATTAATATCTCCAATATAGGAATGAAACCATGATGGCTATCAATTGTACAATTGGTCATCAAAGCTAAAACTCAATGATACTTGCGACTTGATTACGAGTGATGGCATTAGGAGAGGTATTCAAAGGAGGCTCTTCTTTTGTTTTGATCCTTAAAGAGGAGAGTAACTATAGAGGAGCAATAAAAAATTTACATCCAAATCTCAGAAGAAAAGTCATTAAGGCCCCGTTTGGTGGTGCAGATCCGCGCCAGTCGCACGGGCGACACCGCCTGGCTGGTTCCACTTGTTTGGCGGGGCAGCGGCCGGGCGGTGGGGATTTGCTCCCCCGCGAAAAAAGTAGAAATAAGTACAGATTTCATCCGCACCACGGGAACTGTGGTCGCTGTCCCGCGGCATGGATGAAATCCGCGCCGCCCGACCACCGCGCCAAATGAGCCTAAGTCAATCAACAAGTCACAATGATGCCTACAAGCAATGCGAAAAGACTGTCTATATGAAAAGTGTTGGTTTTTTCATTTGAGGAGTTTTGACCGAAGTCAAAGGCTAAATTAAAATATATATTTAAGGATATAATATAAATATATATATATATATATATATATATATATATATATATATCCTATAATATATTGTATTTCTAGGTGGAAATATTAATGGCAGACAGAGGCGTTATAACTTGAATAAAAGTTGGCGTGATTCAAGGGGCCACATGGACATCTCTTATTGGAAGACTTTGCTTATAAATAAGCATGAAATCTGGACAGCGGGTGTATTGCGGAAGCGTGTCAAGGTAGAGCCTGAATAATAAAAGCTGCAACCTCCTCTTTGCGTACTGAAATTGTTGAACAGTACGAAAGCTTAGAAAAGCAGCGTGAATATATAGGAGCAGTTGCGGCCATTATTCTGCGAACAAAAATTCAAGCGGGTAGCTTGAGACTGCGCGAGCCTTTCGTACCGCTTGCAGTCTCCTATTGGCGATTTAAAAAAGAACTAAATAAAGACAAATTTCATTACTCCAAAAAGATAAACAATACATAGGTATGCCCCCTAATATATAGAAAACGGGAGAGATGAGAGAATACAACAAGCGGGCTGAGTGGTTTGATTGTCAAACCGCCAGACTATACAACAAATACAATCTTCTGAGAAGCCTCTGAACACCTGCTGCGGGTAACCTCCTGACCGTTGCGGCGACTAACCATCAGACCGCAGCCGCGGCTAACCTCCAGACCGCTGCTGCGACTAACCACCAGACTGCTGTTATGGCTAACCACCAGACCGCTGCTACGACTAACAACCAAACCACTGCTGCGGCTAATGACCAGACCGTTGTTGCGGTTAACCTTCAGACCACTGCTGCGGCTAACCACCATACCGCTGTTGCGGCTAATGACCAAACCGCTGCTGCAGCTAATGACCTAACCGCTGCTGCGATTAACCTCCAGACCGCTGTTGTGGCTAACCACCAGATTGTTGTTGCAGATACCATCCAGACCGCAGCTGCGACTAACCTCCAGGCCACAGCTGCGGATAGACACCAGATCGCAGTGCGAGTAACCACCAGGCCGCTGCTGCGAACTCTCACCAAACCGCCCGGATAGTTTCCAGACAGGCCGCTGGTCCAAACTGCTAGACGCTGAATAAACAGACCGCTGCTACTAGAAAGGCTAGCCGCCCGGTCTCCACTGGTTTCAACACCCCCCCCCCCCCCAAGCTGGAGCATATATGTCAACCATGCCAGTTTGCTACAAACTTCTGAGAACGAGGTAACTGGCTTTGTGAAGAAATCAGCTAGCTCCTTATGATCAGAGGTAACAAACAGAGTACAAATTTGATTTTTCAATATCTCTTCTCTATTAAAATGACAATCCACTTTGATATGTTTCATTCTCTCATGAAAGACTAAATTTCTCGAAATGTATATAACCGCCTTATTGTCACAGAACATTGGTAGGGGATGATCATAAACCTCTCTCAGATCCAGCAAGAGTGTTCGTGGCCACTTCAGCTCGCAAGCAGTCAGAGTCATGCTTTTATATTCAGCTTCTGCTCTTCTAGCTGACTAGATTACCTCCAACGAAGGCACAAAAACTAGATGTAGACTTCCTATATTCCTTATCATCTGCATAGCTAGCATCAGAATAAGCATCAACCTTCAAATGTCCTCTTCTCTAAAACAAGAGCCCCTTTCCTGGTGCACCTTTAACATACTCTAGAATCTTTAGAGCGGACTGCAAATGACATTCTCTGGGACCTTGCATAAACTGGCTCACGCTCCCTACTGCATAATAAATATTTGGTCTTGTGACTGTCAGATAAATGAGTTTACCCACAAGACATCTGTATCTGGTGACACTTCAAGAAAAAGAGAATTCTCACTCCAGCATTTGTCATCTCCAACAACCATTAGGAGACCGAGCAGGTTTAGTCCCAAGAAGACCTGTCTCTTTCAAGAGATGCAAGACATACTTTCGCTGTGAAAGAACAATAAAGTCAGGTTTTTGAGATATCTCAATCCACTGAAAGTATTTAGTAGACATCATATCCTTGGTAACAAAATGCTGAAGCAAATGTTTCTTTGTCATGTCAATACCTTTCTTATTATTCCTTGTAAGAAGAATGTCATTCACATAAACTGCAAGAACAACAAGGCTAGTTGAGGTTTTGCGAATGAACAAAGAATGATTTGTAACGTTCCGAACAAATCTAACAACAAAAATAAATTCGTTGAATTTGTCAAACTAGGCCCTCGGGCTTTTCTTAAGACCATAGATAGTCTTCCTCAATTTACACACTTGAGACTCCCCCCTGAGCAATATCAACATATCCAGGAGGTTGCTTCATATAAATTGTCTCATGCAAATCATCATAAAGAAAATCATTTTTTACATCCAACGGAGACATCTCCCAACCACTGTTTACTGTCACAAAGAAAAGAACACGGATTGTAGTAATCCGAGCAACAGGAGAGAATGTGTTAAAGAAATCCACACCATAAGTTTGTGTAAACCCTTTAGCAACAAGTCGAGCTTTGTATCGATCAATAGTACCATCAGGGAGAAATTTGATGACAAAGACCCAGTGACATCCAACCACATCAGCTCCTGGAGGTGTAGGAACAAGAGTCCAAGTACCCTGTTCTGTGGGAGTTTTCATCTCTTCATCCATAACAACTTTCCCATGAGGAATAACCAAAACATCGTGATAGGAGGCGGGAACAACATTCACCGATAGAGCAAGAGCAAAACTCTTAGACAGGAGACAGCAGCTGCGCATAAGAGACCACGTCCCGAAGAGGATGTGCGCATGAACGAACACCTTTTTGAAGAGAAATTGGAAGATCAAGCTCTGTTCTGTCTACTGTATCAGTTCCATCTGAAGGAGAGACTACTAGCCCAGGAGCTGTTGACAGCGGCTCAGTAGAAGAATCAGAAACAATACGAGAATCAGAAATAGAAGGAGAAGAAGGAAGTGCAGGCTCTGAAAGAGATGTCGATACAAGAGGAAAAGAAACAGAATCATTAGAAGAATAGAGAACAGAGAGAGGAGAAAAGAACGGAGCATCCTCAAAGAAAGTGATATCTGCTGAAACATACTGTCTCCGGAGAACAAGATCATAACATATCCTTTTTGTGTCGGACAATAACCCAAAAAGATGCATTTAACATAACGAGGATAGAGTTTGTCACGACCAGAAGAAGGAGAGTGGACAAACGTTGTACATCCAAAGATACGATGAGGTAAAGAAAACAGAGTCGCATCAGGATACAGGACATAAAATGGGGTCTTGCCATTGAAAACTGAAGACGGAACTCGATTAATGAGAAAATAAGAGAGAAGAATAGCATGACCCCAATAAACCTGAGAATATGCATATGAGTGAGAAGACTACGAGCCACATCTAGAAGATGACGATTCTTACGTTCAGCAACCTCATTCTGTTGAGATGTGTAAGGACAAGTAGTTTGATGGACAATGTCATGATGCAGACAAAATGATGTGAATTGATGACTAAGATACTCCATAGCATTATCAGTGCGAAAAATTTTAATATGAGTATCCAATTGTGTACGAATTTCATTATAAAACGCAAAAAAAATAGAAAAAACGTTTAGAGCGGTCATGTAATAAATACAACCACGTACACCTAGAGAAATCATCAATAAAGATAACAAAATACAAGCTACCCCTACCAATAGTTTGAAGGGGAGTAGGACCCCAAACATCTAAGTGAACAAGGTCAAAAGGACGAGAAAAACTACGCCCATGCTTAGCGGGAAAAGTAGATCGATGATGTTTGCCAAATTGACAAGTTTCACAAGTAAGAGAAGAATCTACTCGAGGTAAATCAGGCAGAAGCTGATAAACAATCCGGGGAGGAGGATGCCCAAGCCGAAAATGCCACTGAAGTAAAGAAGAGGAGACAGAAAAGGCAGAAGCACTATCAAGATAGAATAAGTCGTCGTTTTCAGTCACAGTAACAATCGTCCCCTTGCAGTGAGGAATCTGAAAAGCACAAGTAGATGCAGTAAAAATAGCTTCACAATTCAACTGTTTGCAAAGAGCAGTGACATAAAAAAGGTTGCACGGAAACTTCAGGCCATAAAAAGTGTCCTGAAGCTGAAGAGAATGAGTAACATGCACCGTGCCAGACCCATAAATCAGTGACAGAGAACCATCCACAATAAGAACTGGAGGTAACCGATTACTTGTGACAAGACGAGAAAAAACGAGAATTTTCCGTCATGTGATTAGTAACAGCAGAATCAATGAGTCACCTACCCGTAGTAGCCAACTGAGCTGCACCAGAAGTAGCAAGAAAAGTAGACTTTTTAGAAAAATCAGTCGAAGCAGGACGAATGTGAGGATGTTTGCCCGACAACGATCAACCAAGTGACCAACTTTGCCACAATGAGAACAAAGATACTTAGAGTAACCACAGCCACCAGCGCGGCCACCCCGACCACCTGAGGTGTCATGACGAGCTAGATGAGCAACAACATCAGGAGAAGGAGGAGGAAGCAAATGACGTTGAAGAAGAGTAATAGTGGAAATGCGAGCAGTAGTAACATCCAGAGTCAGAGTATCCGCATCTCCAAGAAGTTGTTGTCGAATCATATCATAAGAGTTAGGCAGGAGAAGTAAGTAGCAAACAACAAGAAACTCCTGAAAGTGTTTGTGTTGCCCAGCAAGATCAACAGAAAAAGGTCGATGCTGAAGTAGTTCAGCAGCAAGAGTTTGAACCTCCTAATAAACAACAACATGAGTCATGACGGGTCGAGCAAAAAGATCCGCTTATAAAGTGTAAATGCACGAAGTTTGTGCTCCCTTGGAGTACAAATCAGCAAGATGATTCCAGACAACATTGACTGTCTGATCATGTCGAATGACAGGAAGACACTCATCAGACAAACTGTTGGCCAATCAAGTACGCATCAAGGCATCAGTAACATCTCAATCATCAAAAGAAGTAGAGCCAGAAGGAGGGGGGTCACCAAACAAATGATGACGCTTACGCTGAGAGCACAACAAAAAAAATAAAAGGACACACTCCAATCAGGGTAATTTGGACCTGTAAGCTTGGAAGCAGTACACAAATTACCAGAAGTAGAACTAAAAGAAGATTAAAGAGAGAGAGGAGCGGACAAAGTGGAAGAAAAAGGAGAAAGAGAGTCCTTAGAAAACAATAGCAAACCGCACAGTTTAGCCGAACAAACCGCGTGAACAAGAGCAAACTGAACAAACCGCACAGTTTAACTGAACAAACCGCGCGAACAAGAGCCCGCAAGAGAACAAGCGGTCAAAGAAGAAATCGCAAAAGGCGCGACAAGGCAAGGGAGGGCGGGAGGAAAAAGAGATTGCACGCGGTTAGAAAAAATGACCGCGAGGAAACTGGAGCAATGGACCGGTTAGCTCTGATATCATGTAAAAAAAGTTAAATGAAAACAAATTTTATTGCTCCAAAAAAATAAACAATACATAGGTATGCCCTCTAATATATAAAAAACGGGGAAGATGAGAGAATACAACAAGTAATGTGAGACTAAATACAAGTCACGCGGGTTGAGCGGTTTGACTCTGTCAAACCGCCTGATTATACAACAAATACGATATTCTAAAAAGCTTCTGACCACCTGCTGCGGCTAACCTCCAGACCGCTGCTTCGGCTAACCTCTTGATCGCTGCCGCGGCTAACCATCAAACCGCTGCCCGCAGACTGCTGCTGCGCCTAACCACCAGACCGCTGTTGTGGCTAACCACCAGACCGCTGCTGCGGCTAACAACCAGACCTCTGCCGCGGCTAATGACCAGACCGCTGTTGCGGTTAACCTTCAGACCGCTGCTGCGGCTAACGACCAGACCGCTGCTGCGGCTAACGACCAGACCGCTGCTGCGGCTAACGACCAGACCGCTGCTGTGGCTAACGACCAGACCGCTGCTGCGGCTAACGACCAGACCGCTGCTGCGGTTAACCTCCAGACCGATGCTGTGGCTAACCACCAAACTGCTGCTGCAACTAACATTCAGACCGCAGCTGTGGCTAACCTTCAAGCCGCTGCTACGGATAACCACCAGGCCGCTACTGCGGATAGCTACTGGATCGCAATGCGGGTAACCACCAGGCCGCTGCTGCGAACTCTTACCAAACCGCTCGGATAGCTATCAAACAGGCCGCTGGTCCATACCGTCAGACCGCTGTTACTAGAAAGGCTAACCACCCGGTCTCCACATGTTTCAACAGGCGAGAAGGATTTCATGCAAGGTGGCGGACAACAGTTCTAAACCTACGAACAAGGACTCTTGCAGACAGCAAATACAAAGGCTGCGAACAGCTCTTTGTGAACAAGTTTGCAGACAAAATTTTTTAGTTTTGTGAACTGCTTCTTGGAAGACAGCAAGCTTTGGGCGATCAAGTTCGAGAGCTGCGAAAAGTTTTCATTTGGGGAGTTTGTGTGTGGTTGTCTAGTGAAATTGTGTTGAGTTGTATCTCATAGAGGAGTTGTATTGTGTTGTAACCTCTTGTTGTTATAATATAAGAAGTGTTTTTGTTTGCTCTTTTTGTGTGTGCACCCACTGTTCCAACAGTGGTATCAGAGCCAGGTTGTGAAACTTGGAAGACACTCCGAAGAGTTGAAGTCTTGAAGCAATGGAGATGGTAAATGCTATGCTGGGTCAAGTTCCCAAGTTGACGAAGACCAACTATGAGAACTGAAGCATCCAGATGAGAGTGCTCATAACCTCAAAAGAACTATGAGAGATAGTGGAAGATGAATATGAAGAACAAACTGCTGAAGCAGAGACGACGTTGACTAACGCACAAAGAACAATACTGAGAGAGACAAGGAAGAGGAATAAGAAGACTTTGTTCTTGTTATATCAAGGGGTTGATGAAATAACCTTTGAGAAGATCTCGGATGCTAGGAGTTCTAAAGAAGCATGAGAGACCTTGCAATGCTCCTTGCAAGGTGTTGACAAGGCAAAAAAGTTGAAGCTACAATCTCTCCGGGCAGAGTATGAAATTATCAAAATGCAGAACTTTGAGAAAGTTGGTGACTATGTGACTCGTCTGCGGACGTTTGCAAAAGAAATGAAGCGTAACAGAGAGACGATTGATGATGTGAGTTTCATGGAGAAACTTCTGCGCTCGATGGCGAAAAAATTTAACTATATAGTAGTAGTGATAGAAGAGTCAAAGGATCTCACTCATATGTCTATCGATGAACTCATAGAGTCTCTGTAAGCTCATGAATATCGCATGCTACAAGCGGAAGAGTCAAGTGGCTTAGAGAAAGTACTTCAAACTCAACTGAATTTTGGAGAGACTTCAGGAAGAGGAGGTGGACAGCGAGGCCGAGGCTACCAAGGCAGAGGTAAAGGAAGAAGAGGAGGAAGACATCAGAACTTCCAGAGAGAGGTGGGAGCAACCTCAAGGTAGAGAGCAGGAAGGAAGAGGAAGAGCACGTGGAAGAGACCAAGGTCGAATGTCCCAAGTCCAGTGTTACAACAGTAATAGGTTTGGGCACATAAGCTATGACTGCAGAAGACTGAGGAGGATAAAGTAAGCTAATAACTATGCAGAAGCAAGCAACACAGGTGGTGATCCAATGATGTTCTTGACTTACAGAGGTACTGAAGAAGGAAGAAATGAAGTTTGGTATTTATATACGGGAGCCAACAACTACATGTGTGGTGAGAAGGAGATATTCACTAACCTCGAATCAAGTGTTGGTGAGGTTAGCTTTGGTGATGCTTCAAAGATATCGGTAGAAGGCAAAAGGTTGATAGTGGTCACCTTAAATGGTGAGAAGGTGCATCTGAACGATGTGTTCTATGTCCCCGGCTTGAAGAATAACATCTTAAGTCTTGGATAGTTGGTGAGAAAGGCTACAACATTCAGTTAAAGGATGGTTCGTTGACTATGCAGAACCATCGAGGAAAAGAACTGGTGAAGGTAAAGATGACGACGAATCGTCTCTTTACGTTGAGGATGGATGCCGAAGAGACAGCATGTCTAGCAAGAACTGAAGAAGAAGAAGCTTGATTAGTTCTACATCACCTTCATAGATGAATTTAGTCAGAAGTGTTGGGTTTACTTCTTGAAGGAGAAGTCTGAGGCCATTGTCAAGTTCAAGGAGTTCAAAGCAATGACAGAGAAGGAGAGTGGGCAGTACCTGAAGGTACTTAGAACTAATCGAGGTAAGGTGTACACCTCAAAGTTTGATTCATTCTGCAAAGAGCATGAGATTGCTCATCAGTTGACTGCGACATACTCACCTCAGCAGAACAAAGTTGCTGAGAGAAAGAACTTGACGATTCATAACATGACAATGAGTATGGTAAAGGGCAAGAAGTTGCCAAAGATATTCTGGGCTGAAGCAGTACAATGTGTTGTGTACTTGTTGAATAGATGTCCGACGAAGAGTGTGAAGTACAAGACTCCATATGAGGCATGAAGTGTATGGAAGTCAAGTGTGCAACACTTGAGAGTCTTTGGGTGTGTAGCTTATGCTCATATCCCTGATCAGAAGAGTGAGAAGCTGGATGACAAGAGTGAGAAATGTATATTTGTGCGTTACGCTCTGATGAGTAAAGTTTACAAGTTATACAACACAGTCACAAAGAAGGCGATCATCTCTGAAGATGTGTTGTTTGAAGAAGATAGTTATTGGAGATGGGATGAGAAAGAAAGAAACGTCAAAGGAATGTTCTATGATAATGATGATGATGAAGGTGGACATGAAGTTGAAACTAAGGATGGTGGAGCTGAACCACCATCACCACCTCGCAGAGATTCAGGGGAAGCTTTTACTCCCTACCCTAGTGGAGCAAGCACTGGTAGGAGCAGTTCTGAAATTCCTCAACCCAGGATGAGAAGGTTGGAGGAGATCTATGAGGAGATGAAGCCGATTCATACTAACTTTTTTTTATATTGTCTTTTAGCAGATTGTGAGCTGTACTCGTATGATGAAGCAGCTCAAGAGAAGACTTGTAGGAAGGCGATGGATGAAGAGATGACATTCATCAAGAAGAATGACACTTGGGAGTTAGTCACTCTACCGGCAGGTCATAAGCCCATTGGTGTGAAAAGAGTTTACAGAGTGAAGACTAACAATGATGATGACGTGGAGAAGCACAAGGCAAGACTCGTCGTAAAAGACTACAAACAAGTCCAAAGAGTAGACTACGATGAGGTCTTTGATCTAGTGGCTCAGATTGACATCATCAGGTTGATCATCGCACTAACAGCTCAATATAAGTGAAAAATCTGTCAGATAGATGAAAGGTCTGCTTTTCTGAATGAGTACCTAAAAGAAGATGTGTATGTCCAACAGCCGCCTGAATATGAAGTAAAATGCCAAAAGAAGAAAGTTTACAAGCTGAAGAAGGCGTTGTATGGATTAAAACAAGCGTCTCGTGTGTGGAATGAAAGAATAGACGCATACTTTCGGAAGAATGGGTACATGAAGAGCCCGTATGAGTATGCACTCTACACGAAGGTGGAGAAGAATGAAGATATCATGGTCATATGCTTGTATGTTGACGACATGATATTCACGGGCAACAACCCTCTTATGTTTGAAGAGTTCAAGAAGACGATGAAGGAGTTCGAGATGACTGATCTGGATGAACTCACTTACTTCTTGGGCACAAAAGTGCAACAGAGTGAAAAAGAGATCTTCATCTCTTAGAAGAAGTATGTAGAGGAGGTTCTGAAGAAGTTCCGGATGGAGAATAGCAAGACTATCTCCACTCCTGCAGATCCGGGAGCAAAGCTAAGGAAAATTCTAAGGAAGAAGCAGTTGACTATACGTTGTTCAAGAGTCTAGTTGGAATTCTACGCTACCTGACTTTCACGAGGCCCGATATCATGTATGCGGTTGCAGTGGTCAGTAGATACATGAAGGAGCCGAAGCATGATCACTTCACAGCAGCGAAGAAGATCTTGAGGTATGTCAATGGCATGAGAGATCATGGTCTGATATACTCTACTGCAGAAGAGTTTAAGTTGGTCGGGTACTCCGACAGTGATTACGGAGGAGATGTGAATGACCATAATAGTACTTCCGGGTATGCTTTCATGTGGGAACAGTTGTGTTCTCATGGAGCTCGACGAAACAGACAATGCTTGTTTTATCGACTTGTGAAGCTGAGTACACTGCAGCGGCAGCCTGTACTTGTCAAGCGATTTGACTGAGAAATCTCCCGCATGAGTTACATCATCCACATGAGATTCCTATGACTGTATATGTTAACATGCATGCGATTCAACTTGCGAAGAATCCAGTGCTGCATGGGCGCAACAAGAATATAGAGACGAAGTATCATTTTCTTCGAGAGCAGGTGCAACAGAAGGTGGTGAAGTTAGTTTACTGTCCCATTGGTGAGCAGATGGTGGATATTTTCACCAATGCATTGAAAGTCGAGATGTTTCTGAAGTGCAAGAACAAACTCGACATGTCTTGTCGTGTTTGAGAGGGAGATTGTTGGTTTTATTTGAGGAGTTTTGACCAAAAACAAAGGCTAAATCAATATATATATATATATATATATATATATATATATATATATATATAAATACAATATATATATATATTGTATTTATATGTGGGAATATTAATGGCAGCGTTATAACTTGAGGAAAAGTTGGCGTGATTCAAGGTGCCACGTGGACATCTCTTATTGGAAGACTTTTCTTATAAATAAGCTTGAAATCTGAGCAGCGGGTGTATTGCAGAAGCGTGCGAAGGTAGAGCCAGAATAATAAAAGTTGCGGCCTCCTCTTTGCGGACTGAAATTGTTGAAAAGTACAAATGCTTAGAAAAGCAGCGTGAATATATGGGAGTAGTTACGGCCCGTATTCTGCGAACAGAAATTCATACTGGTAGCTTGAGACTGTGCGAGCCTTTCGTATCGCTTGCGGTCTCCTATTGGTGAGAAGGATTTCATGCAAGGTGGCGGACAGCAGCTCTAAACCTGCGAACAAGGACTCTTGCGAACAACAAATACAAAGGCTGCGAACAGCTCTTTGTGAACAAGCTTGCGGACAGAATTTTTAAGTTTTGCGAACTGCTTCTTGGAAGACAGCAAGCTTTAGGCGGCCAAGCTCGAGAGCAACAGACAGTTTTCGTTTGTGGAGATTGTGTGTGTGGTTGTCTAGTGGAATTGTGTTGAGTTGTATCTCATAGAGGAGTTGTATTGTGTTGTAACTCTTGTTGTTATAATATAAGAAGTGTTTTTGTTTGCTCCTTTTGTGTGTGCGCCCATTGTCATCGTTTCCAACAAAAAGTGTGGTGACCGTGGAAATCTCAAACAGTTGTTTGTGTAAAAATACGACACAAAATTCATGCCTTGGAGGTACAGTCTGCCTAGTGCAGCAGGGAAGAAGGACGCTCAAGTTAGCTTTGCGGCTCAATTTGTTTTCGCGGCAAAATAAATTGAAAAGTTATTAACCAAGAGTTTTGTGCGCTCATGGAGAAACTGGTCGCCAAGATGGAGAAGACGGATCTAAAAGTGTTCTTCGAGTTCTTGCGAATGTCAATCGGCGAAGGATTTGTTCAGTCGTCGTCGTCGTCTCTGGTAAAGCTGGATCTTCCCCCAGTGGAGTTGAAGCTCGATGGACCAGCTACATGCTTAAGCTGGTCACGTCGGGTGAAAAGGATACTCTTCGGAAGGAACTTGGAGGTCTATCTGAGTGGCGAGAAGGAGCCAGAGAAGAACTTTGATGAGTACAATGAATGAAAGACTACACACAACCTATTGCACACATGACTCTTAAACTAAATGGTCGCGTCTATCGCTATCACGGTGGATGACATAAAGACTGTAAGCAATATTTGGGGGAAGTTACAAAGGCTCTATATAGGAGTCGACAACAACGTGCGCGTATTTCAGATCGACGGGAGATTGAGAAACTTACCCGGGGGGATCGCTCGATCCAGAAGTATGTCGCTGATCTGGAGCGACTATGGGCAGGCTATGATTATTTCTCACCAATTGCATGCTGCACAGACCCTGAATGCACAAAAGGGGATAAAGATGCTCAGTGGAGGACTATGCACTGTATGAGGGGGTTAAACCCGACATTTGAATAAAAGAGTGCGATGTTGCTCGCTTAGCCAAAGATCTCTTCCCTGAATGAGACGATCTCAGCCATGATGCAGGAGAACAGGATTAGGCTCCAGTCAGGTGGAACCACTCTTCCGGGAGGGAAATCAGCTCTAGCAGTCATCAATCAAGGGCACGAGGGACACAGGAGCGAGAAACGACAATGTTACAATTGTGATGAAATAGGTCATCTCCGGCTGACTTGCTCCAAGCCACCAAAGGAAAGGGATGCAGGTGAATGGGGAAAGTTTGGAGGTCGTTGTCGCGGTCGTAGAGATCGTAGAGGTGGTAGACGAGGAGACTATCGAGCAAATCTCATGATAAGCGAGAAAGTGGCAGAAGAAGGTATTGTTGATATGGGTCATCCAAGGGAGCAAGAGATTTTAGATACATACCACTAGCTGATTCAAAGGAAGCAGAAAAATGTGATGGATGACACACCCACTCCAACTGCATCTAGGGGCAACATTGCCTCTTTTGCTTGCTCCGCCACAAATACTTGTGATACACGTGCCCTTACATCTATGTCCATCACTAGATCACCAGAGTGGATAGTCGATTCAGTCGCCTCTCGACATGTTACTGGGAATGCTGGAGAATTTCTTTCGTATACTCCCCTAGTAGTCCCAGAACACATTCAAACTACCGATGGCACGACTCAACCTGTGATTGGTAAGGGTACCATACAGTTTACCGATCCTTTGACTGTGTCCAATGTTTCGCATGCCCTTCCTTTCCCATAAATCTGTTATCTATTAATGTCATTATATCTCAACTAAAGTGTGTTACCTTGTTTAATTTTCCAAAGATGATCTTCTAGGAGAAGGTGACTGGCAGGAAACTTGGTACTTGCACATGGCGTAAGGAAACTTGGTACTTGCACATGGCGTAAGGACTTGTGGTACTTGGATAGGGAAAGCTTGGACTCGGCCCTTTCCACACTGATAGAGGATGCTACAGGAGTTGGAAGGAGCGTGGAGAACCAATTCATACTTCATCGTAGGCGTCTGAGTTATCCTTCTTTTTTTGTTTTAAGTCCAATGTATCCACTTTTGTTTGAAAAAGTCAATCAAGAAAAACTTGTATGCGATGCGTGTGAACTAGGAAAACATATCAGAAACTCACACTCAAGTCCTGGTAAAAGGAGTTCTAATTTATTTGATCTAGTTCATTCTGATGTCTGGGGACCATGTCTCACACCTACTGTGAATGTACTTCGATATTTCGTGTCTTTTATTGATTACTTTTCACAGATGACTTGGCTATACCTAATGAAAAACAAAAGTGATGTGTTTGTCTGCTTCAAGAATTTTCATAAAGGGGTTCAAACGCAATACACTGCAGTTGTGAAGGTATTGAGGTCGGACAATGGGACAGAGTACACCAACAGGACATTTGAGAAGTACTTATCCTCTCATGAAATCCAACACCAAGCCACTTGCTCGTACACATCAGAGAAGAATGGAGTAGCTGAACGGAAGAACCGACACCTTCTTGAAGTAACCCAAAGTATGATGATTTTGATGAATGTGCTGAAGCATTTGTGGGGGCAAGCTGTTCTGACAGCAGCGTATTTGATCTCAATCAGATGCCCTCGCGAGTCTTAAATTGGAAATCTCTGGTCAAGATGCTGCGAGGAAAAAGTGGAGACGCTCTTTCTCTTAAAACCTTTGGATGTGTATGTTTTGTGTAGACAATAGACAAATGTGGAAAAGTTTGATCTAAGGTACCTGAAGTGTATTTTTGTTGGGTATTCAGCTACCCAAAAGAGGTATGTATGTTGGAGCCTAGTAAAGAGGAGATTGTTTGTTAGTATGGATGTCACATTTCACAAGCATGAGCTATATTATTCCTCTCAAGTTGACTCACCATTTGGGGACTCGCTAATCACAGATAGTATGGTGCAGGAAGAGAAGGATAACAATAGTGGTGAGAAGCAAACAATAAGTATCCCTTATTTTGTGTTGCCAAGTAAGGAGTCAGGTGTGATATTAGTGCATAAACATAATGCATCTGTGGAAAATGGACCACACCCATAGGGGGAGTCGAGAGTATATACAAGAAGGAAGCAGAGTGAGACTACAATGCCCACAGAGCCACCCATGCTGAATCCCTTATCACTGCCTATTCCGTCTCCCGCGACACAAATTCCATCAACCTCAATTCCTGTTCCATCCACCTAAACATCTGAACCCAAAAGTGATATAATTCCTCATCTCACTACTTCTACTCCCATACCGGTAAGGAGGAGTACCCGTAAGAATGCGGGAGTCTCACTTGATCGGCATAATTTTTACCTTCATTTGTTGAGGTTGCTGCTGAAGAACAGTCTTCCAGTCCAACAGAAGGTGATTGCCCTCTACCAGTTGAGGTTGCTGATGAAATGCAGCCATCCAGTCCAATAGTAGAAGACAGCTAGGGGCAAGGTGCTGCCACTGAATTTGATTCAGAAGAAAAGTCATCATTTTCCCCAAGGTACAAATTGCTGACTGATATTTATCAATATGTGTTGCATTTCTCACCAAAGAAGAACCTGAAAGTTATATAGTTGTTGCCAATGACCCAAATTGTATAAATGCAATGAAGAATGAAATAGAGATGGTTGAGAAAAATCAAACGTGGGAATTAGTTCCTAAACCCAAAAATAAAAACATCATAAATCTAAAATGGGTTTATAAAAAATTAAACAAGATGAAGAGGGCATAATAGTCAAGTATAAGGCCAGGATTGTAGTCAAAGGCTATTCCCAATGACATGGTATTGACTACACTGAAACTTTTGCCCCCGTTGTTCGTATGGAAACAATCAGGGCTCTCTTTGTTGTTGCAACTCAAGCCGGTTTAATGGTACACCAACTCGACGTTAAGTCTGCTTTCTTAAATGGAAGTATAGATGAAGAAATATATGTAAGACAACCAGAGGGTTTTGTGAAGACAGAAGAAGAAGAGAAGGTCTATATGCTGAGAAATGCCCTCTACGGGCTAAAGCAGGCACCCATGGCATGAAATCAAAAGACTGATTCATACCTTGTTTCAAATTGCTATGCTAGAAGCCAAAATGATCCCTCCTTATACACTAAAAGCTTTAGTGCTAACAATTTTCTTCTCCTCTGCTTTTATGTGGACGATCTAATTTTCATAGGATCGGCTCCAGATGTTGTGAACAATTTCAAGAAAATCATGGAGTATGAGATGAGCAATCTTGGTCTAATCAGATTTTTCTTAGGTTTACAAATCAAGCAACAGCCAGGAAAAATCTTCATAACCAAGAGTGGTATGACTGAGTCCAATCCAGTCTTGACACCAATGGCTACAAGTGTTAAGATTTTCCAGCAGGATGAGGGTAACCCTATCTCAGAAATTAACTATGGTAGCTTGGTCGGTTCTTCAATTTACCTCACAAATTCAAGGCCTGATATTGAGAATGTCGTAAGCATCTTATCTCGATATCTCTCCAAGCCTAGCTCAGAACATCTCATCACAGCTAAGCGTGTCCTACGATATCTGAAAGGAACAAAACAACTGGGCTTATTATATGAGACAGAAGAAGCCTCTGAACTTTCAGGCCTCATTTACAGTGATTGGGGAGGTGATAAAGATGATAGAAAAAGCACAAGTGACTTTGTATTTCTACTTGGAAGTAAGGTGATCTCCTGGTCCTCCAAAAAGCAAACGATAGTGGCACTGTCCTCAGCCGAGGCAGAATACGTTGCAGCCTATGCAGAGGCTTGTGAAGGAGTTTGGCTACTAAGGCTCCGTTTGGGGGGACTTGTTTTCACCAGTCAAGCGGTTACGATCGCATGAATCTGACCGTAATTAAGGTCCGGTTTATGTGGTCATAACTGCTTGAACGGTGAAAATAAGTTCCCCCAAACAGAGCCTAAGTGATCTCTGTCCCCATAGAATGATCAGCCCAATTAAAATCTGGTGTGACAATACCGCAGTTATAAGGATTGCCAAAAATCTCATATTTCATAGTCGCACGAAGCATATAGAATTGAGGTTTCACTTCCTAAAGGAGCTTGTTGAGACAAACCAAGTTGAACTGGTATACTGTCCAACAAACAAACAACTGGCAGACATTATGACAAAACCCCTGTCATCCCATTCTTTCTCAGCAATGAGGAATGTTTTGGTTTCAGCATTATGGGGGGGGGGGTATTGGAGATATTAATTGATGTAGGGTAGGCTACGGGGTGCACAAAACCTAGGCTCCTGGGATGAAATGCAAATGTGACGCGCTAGTCCTAAACTACATGCAATGAAACCGTCGGAAGTGACGACAAATAAATTGAGCAATGATAATTTTTAACACCACGCAAATAATCAAGAGTGAAAACGATTATTCAATTTAGCAATTTTATATAGCGTTACTCCGCTCGGAGGGCCAAGGCCAAGCGCGCGGCGAATAATTCCCCCTGTCAGTTAGTAGTGTATCAAAAACAAAGTTCCACTAGAAAGAATCAAAGCAACATATAATAGTTCACCAATGATAGATGTCAAATCACATAAACCAATACCACTAGAGAACTCACAAAGTAGCGGACTGAACTGAAACACTGAAAATTATGGGTCCGGATGTGTAGATTGGCTATCGAAGATGGAACCAGCGGCGTGAAAATGATGGCGGCGGCTGTCCTCAACGGTAAATGATGGGATCAGACGAGAAATGGGTAAATCCATCCACGTACAAGTAGATCCGGGCCGGGGGAGGGTGGATCCGCTATTTCTGGTCGGATCCGGGCTAGGGAAAGGCAGGTGGGTGGTGGAAATAATGGATCAGGGGCTGAAAATCTCAGATCTGAATGGATCTAGAGAATTATGGCGATTTGGTGGGTGGTTCCACAAAGAGGAGGGGTGGAGGTGGTCGGCCGGTGGTAGGGAGGGGACTGCCGGCTGTAGAAGGGGACGTGGGAGGGAGGCGGTGGCTGAGGAGGGGGGGGGGTCGCCGGAGTGAGGGAGGGGGCTGGGTGGCCGGTGAAGAGGGGGGAAAGGAAGGTGGCGGCCTGGAGGCTGGCGGCGGTGGGGTTCAGGCCGGTGGTGGGCTTCCTGGAGGCCGGCGGCTGCAGGGTGCTATGAACAACAGGCCGCCGGGTTTAGGGGGATGGTTTGGGGGCTGGCAGCGGCTGGAGGAAGGGATTGAGGGGTGGAAAACGAAGGTTAGGGGTAGGGGAAGGGTTTGGCGAAGAGAAACCAACCTAGGAGTCGTCACCTATGGCTCCACGGCGTCAGCACCGAGGGGTGATCGCTGGATTCCGGGATTGTTGTCTCCAAAAATCTGCAATCCCTCCATTCAGCCCCCTAACACTGCTATTTATAAGAAAAACAAAGTTAGGGCTTCCCTATCAACGACTATGATTGGTCAGTGGGGTCGGCCCCTAAACTACATAAATAATAAACCCAAAAATATAGACTAATATATGTTTTTGACTCGCGGCGACGTGACGGACGCAACTGCGGAGTCGGATCGGTGATCCGATCAAGCCTTCCTGCGCGAATAAATGAACGTGGGTCCCGCCTTGCGGCGAACCCCTGCAGGTGCACGATCTGATGGCTCCCCATCATTAATGCTGAAGGCATCAATGGAAATCAGAAGCCAAGGAGCCATATTAATGAAGAAGAGAAGATGAGAAGGCATTTCATACCAGATGAAGAGGACGAAGCATACCTGTTGAGGAAGCCAAGGCATACCTGATGCTGGGGTTATTGAAGAGCCTTTATTTTTATTAAATGTACTCTTTTTCATCTTCCTGCTTCTACCCTATAAAATGTACCCAGTTAAACTAAAAATCTATAGAAGAAATGCAATGCAAATGCTTCAGTTCCAATTTCACTTTCCTATTTTTCTTGTGTGTTGATGCCTCTCACTCTGACATCCTACTCACCTGAAGAGATCATAATACAGCCAAATACACAAACGTTATTGTCGATCAATGTGACAAGTTGAGTCGGAGAGATCTCTGGGAGGCGGAGTCAAAAAGAGTGTGGGCGGAGGGCTTGAATGTTTGATCTAGAGGGTTTAAGTTTTGATGTTGCATGCCTTAGCCCCTCTGGATGGCTTCCGCCTTATCCACCCTTTCTAAGTCCCTAGTCGCAGTCTTTAGGGACTTGAATAATGATCACACAAACTGCTTGCCATTAATTTGTTGCCTCTCGCTTTGCTCGCACAAACTTCTAGACATTGGGTGATGCCCAAATATCCATTCACCAGCTTTGGCTCAATCATGTCACAAGCATCCTATTGAAATGCTTTATTTTTATACTTTATAAGGAGTGTTGTTGCCAAATCGCGTGAGTTTTTTGGTGATTTATAGAAATTTTGATTTTCATGGTACAATATCATTATCTTCCTATTTCTAATTCATTTTGGTGATTTTCTTCCATTCTAATAACTATCGGAACTTTGGAATTAAATTTCTTGTGAATGCCACTTATAAGACTCGCTTTCAATTGTTCAGTAAACGATAAAATACATCATTTGCTTGTTTATAACGTTATTTCAATCCCTGCAAATGCTATTGAGAGTGGGAATGGACTTACGGGCGTGCCGTTGTGAACTGTTTCATTTTCTTACTGATTATTTTTGTTTAAAATTCATTTTTTTTCAATCTGAAATGAAAATGTGTTCAGAATTCCTTGCAGTGGAAGCTCTATCATGGCATAATTATAATCATCTGATGATTTGAATCTCTTCTATTCCGGTGATTTCAGAATGAATTTGTCACACTCTTCAAGCATTTTATAGAACATGAAGCGAATCACGTGTTGGTAAAATTATTTCAGTTGCTGCAAATATGATTTAATGTGATTGTGTAGGATTTAAGGAGCATATTTCCTTTATATATTACTAATTTATTATAATTACATTGCAATGTTATAAGCCTTTTTAGAAGCCTTTCTTTATTACATACGAGCATCTTCGCACGGGCTACGCCCGTGCTCGATGCTCTCGGGCGGCCTTCGGCCGCATCAGGCGGGCTTCGCCCGCCTTCGCACGCCCGTGCTCGATGCTCTCGGGCGGCCTTCGGCCACATCAGGCGGGCTTCGCCCGTGCTTGAAGCTTCGGGCGGCCCTCGGCCGCATAGAAACGATCCCCACTTCCACGCAATTCAGCGGCTCAGCGTCGCAACCGGCACCCGCAGCTCCGCGCCTACGAATGATTGTTTGCATACGCGCCGCGGGGCGGCGAGTGACGATTGTGGCACTGAGCCGGTGAAATATGGGGACGCGAGTGGCGGTTGCGGCGCCGAGTCGAATTGGGATTTGAATAGGAAACTCCAAAGTTACAGACGTGATTAGATGACTTCTTAATATAGTAGTATAGATATATATATATATATAATCCCAAATTAAAATGTGCGCAGTTAGGGTTTTGAAAGCCCCGGTCGGCCGCTTCCCCCTTCCTTTTTCGCGATTTGCCGGAGGGCTTCGCAGTTCACAATGGGCGACAAATCCATGAGATAATTAATCCAAAATCGAAAGAAAAATAAAAGGTTTATTACCGATAATTAACCCACTTACATTAATTCAACAATTTGTTCTTTCTCATTGAATTGCCCAGGGATCATGTAAGTGGCGTAGGTCGGCAGCCAAGCCCTCAACGAATACAAAATCTCTATAGCCAGCTGCAACCCGGAGCTGCAGTAGGTGTTGGACTCGTGACTTACCACCTGGTGATCATCATCGGAAATCCTTTTCCCTTCGCCAAACAGCCCGGCCGCCCACCTGGGCTTCCACGCCCAACCAACCACAACCCCAACCCCAACGAAGACAGCGACCCACAGCGGCGCGGAGAAGAGAGTCAGCTCGGAGACGATGTCACCGATTGCTGGCTTCCTCAGAATCTCACTCAGGGCATCCAAAATGAGCGCCATAGAAACGGTCTCCGGCAAACCCCTGCCGGATAATGGAGAAGATATCGGAGGAAAGAAAAGAAGGAGAAGAAGAAGCAGACAAATGGATTCGGCGAGTTAGGATAAGGATCTCAAGAGAGAGAGAGAGAGAGAGAGAGAGAGAGAGAGAGAGAGAGAGAGAAGCAGAGGCGGAAGGTCCACTGATTAGTTTAGTATTTGGCTGTGAGTCACCTGCGCTCTTCGTTCTCCACGCTGCTGAAATTTCTGGCCTGAGTTCCGATAAAACCTACGCGACCCACAGCGGCGCGGAGAAGAGAGTCAGCTCGGAGACGATGTCACCGATTGCTGGCTTCCTCAGAATCTCACTCAGGGCATCCAAAATGAGCGCCATAGAAACGGTCTCCGGCAAACCCCTTTCGGATAATGGAGAAGATATCGGAGGAAAGAAAAGAAGGAGAAGAAGAAGCAGACAAATGGATTCGGCGAGTTAGGATAAGGATCTCAAGAGAGAGAGAGAGAGAGAGAGAGAGAGAGAAGCAGAGGCGGAAGGTCCACTGATTAGTTTAGTATTTGGCTGTGAGTCACCTGCGCTCTTCGTTCTCCACGCCGCTGAAATTTCTGGCCTGAGTTCCGATAAAACCTACGCGGAAGGCAGAGGGGGCAGGAGGCGGACGCAGGGACTCGCGCGGCGCGTCGAATGAGGCAGAGCCACCGAGTCGAATAGGGCAGAGGAGTGAAGGAGCCGGAGGGCAAAAAAGGAAAATCAAAAGTTACGGACAGAGTCGAGGTCTTCGCTTATTAGTATAGTATAGATAGATGTGTAAATATATATTGAAAAAAATTATATTTCTCGAAAAACTGTGAATATGGTTGTCAGGAAATATGAGTATGCTATGTACTTTGAGAAATTTGTCGTGTGTTAGTTTGTTGTACTTCTGGTTTTGTGTTTTGTAATCAACATATAAATTTATCTTAATTGAAAACAATTGCATGTAATTTTATGTTCTATATTTGAATGAATTCATGGTTAATAATATAAAAAGATTACATGTATATTTTTTCTTGTGTCAGTGTCATCCATATGTATTATCTTCTGGTTTCTGATGGATTCGTCTTCAGAAGTTGTGGGTTGAAATAATTGTTATGTTCCATTTTGTTTTCATGTGAGCTTTACAATTGTTTGGCACCTCAGTTAGTCTTTTTACTACATAAATAACCAGTTTTAGCAAGCTTATATTCAAGAACAAATGTTTAACTACATAATGGTAGGAAAAGAGGAGTAATGGACTGAATGTACGATTATTACAAGAACTATAACAATATATATATACATATAAAATGGAGGGTGCCCACAACACTCAAGGTGAGCCTAAGCTAATTCTACTATATAGAATATACATCATATCTACACCCCCCCCCCCCCCTCCCAACTCACGGGGGATCATACACAAAGAGTTTGGATAGTAGATAGGAATGTTGGGTCCTTGTCTGCGACTTTGACATCAAATATGCAATTTGCTGCTCGGAAAGAACAAATGAAGGAGCAAGAGTGCCACGGTCATATTGCTCATGTAGGAAAAAAACATACACCCCGATATGTTTGGATAGTGAGTGTTTCACCGAGTTTAGAGTAATTTGAATGACACCGGTGTTATCACAGTAGATGAGAGTGAGATCCGGAGAAGAGACACCAAAGTCCTCAAGAAGCCAACAGATCCAACAAATATCCTCAGCGGTGATAGTCATGGTCCGAAGCTCAGCCTTATTGTGACCATAATGCACATAGGTGGACGCACTAACAAACTGGCTCTACACTTGAACAACATGGGCAATGTCAGACTGAGTAATGGTGAGATAGACAAGACTTCCAGCGAGATGGTGGTAGCGGGTAGGATCAGAGAATGGAACCCCATCATCCAAATGTAGATGAAAGTGGAGCTCCATGGGGGCGTCCATTGTGCAAGAGTAAGAGAGAGCAGCCCGAGCTAGGAGATCTGAGGTGTACCGTTACTGAGAGAGCTAAAACCCGTGATCTGTAAAGCTGACTTCAAGGCCCAAGAAGTAGCTTAGTTGTGCAAGATCAGTCATCTGAAACTGCTGCTGAAGGTGATACTTGACGAAGGTCACATGAGAAGAATCATCACCAGTAATAATCATATCACACACAAAGTAACAGAAGGGTCCGACCACGAGAGGAGTGCACAAATAGGGTTGGATCATGTGGACATGGATGGAAATCAGAGGCTGCAATGACTGGGCTGAAACGTGCAAACCATGCACGGGGCGCCTTCTTAAGCCCATAATGAGCTCGCCTCAAGCGACAGACAAAACCTGAAGGAGAAATTAGACCAGGAGGAGGAATCATGTATACCTCCTACTGAAGATCACCGTGAAGAAAGATATTCTTCACGTCGAGATGTGACAGACTAGTGGCGAACAACTGCAACTGCAATAAGTGGTTGAACCATAGTGATGTAGCGATTGGAGCAAAGGTTTCGTCATAGTCTCTCCCCTGATCCTGCTGAAAACCACGAGTAACTAACCGAGCCTTGTACTTCTCCATAGAACCATCAAAGTGAGTCTTGACCTTGAAAACCCACTTGCAAGTTATAAGAACAACACTAGGTGGAAGTGGAACAAGATCCCATGTACGAGTGTGTTCAAGTGCCTCCAACTCAGCAGACATAGCAACCTGCCACTCAAGTATGAGGAGATACACGGTCCCAAGTGGACAACTCATTAGAGGGAGAAGTGTGTGACAGGGAAGAGGAGTGAGGAGGTGATGTAGTAGACTGCTGCAAGGGAGAAGGAGGTGGTGGAGTAGACTATGACAAGGGGAGAGGAGGTGAACATACCAGAGAAGAGGATACATGTGACAAGGAGATGAGAAGAGTGAGAAACTGCACGTCAGAGGGAGTAACATCTGAGTGTGAAGTCAAGGGGACATATGACACAAAGAAAGAGTGAGACTCGTCAAAAGTGATATCACGTGAGATGCGAAGTCGGCGTACAATATAGTCATAACATCAATAGCCCTTGTGCTTAGTACTGTACCCAAGAAAGGCACAAGGAACAGACTGAGCAGAGAGTTTCTCACTTCCCAGGTTGTGTGTGGCGAAGAAGAGGAGTGAGGAGGTGACAAAGTAGACTGGTGTAAAGGACAAGGAGGTGATAGAGTAGACTGAGACAATAGAGGAGGCTGACATATCAGAGAGATGATACATGTGACGGGGAGATAAGAAGAGTGAGAAACTTCACGTCAAAGGGAGTAATAGATGAGTGTGAGGTCGAGGGGATAGATGACCTGAAGAAATGGTGAGATTCGTCAAAAGTGACATCACGTGAGATGCAAAGTTGACGTGCAACAAGGTCATAACATCGATATCCCTTGTGCTCGGTATTGAACCCAAGAAAGGCATAAAGAATATATTGAGTAGAGTGCTTTGTGCGCTCACGTGGAGGTAGAAAAACATAACACATAGCCAAAACCACGAAGATGAGTGTAACGTGGGGGGTCGAGAGTACAGACACACCGGGACTCTGTCCCTGAAGAAAAGTAGAGGGATGCTTGTTAATAAGATAAATAACAGTGAAATCAACCTCAACCCAAAAATGAGGTGGAACGTGTAAGAAGATAAGAAGAGTGTGCGCTATCTCAATAATGTGGTGATGCTTCCTTTCAGTGGTACCATTCTAATCGTGAGCATCGGGACATGCAATCTAAGGAAGGGTGTCGTGGGTAGTGAGCAAATCTCGAAAATCATGAGAGGTACTCCCCTTGAATTAGAATGAAAAATACATATGGAAGCAGAGAACTAAGTGCACAACATAGCAGAAAAAAACATAAACTTGAAAAAACTCAGAGCGAGATTGCATAAAGTACATCCAACAATAACGTGAATAATCGTCAACAAAAATAACATAATACCATTGTTCGGCTTTGGATACAAAAGGTGCGGGATCCCATACATCAGAACGAACTAGATCAAACAGACGCTGAGACCTAGACTCGCTAGGCGGATAGCGGAGTTGTAGTTGTTTATCAATCTTACAACCCGTACATGAGTGTGACCGATCAACAGAAACACGACCAAAAAATCATGATTAATTAGGGAAGCGAGACGGGAGCTACTGGGATGACTGAGACGGTGATGCCACTAAGAGAAGCCCACTGAAGGAAGACATAGTGTAGAAGCCACCAGGCGATAATGGATGGAAGATGAAGGCGGTCGAGGACGTACACCCCGCTATGGTGACAATCAGCTCCAAGGAGAGTCCCTGTCAGACGATCATGCACACGACACACAAACTCATCAAAAATAGCATAAGAACCATGAGATGTGAGTTGGCTGGCGGATATAAGGTTCATGGACAACTTGGGTATGTAGGCAACATCAGGAACATGGAAATGACTGATATGATGAAGGTCACGGCTGCTGATGGGGAGAATAGTATCATTGGCTACCATGATGCTAAGGGTAGAAGAGACAGGCTGACGGGATAAGAGGTGGGTGACATCATAGGTCATATGAAAAGTGGCTCCAGAGTCAAGTAATTAGTCGGAATGAGAAATACCTGTGGGGGAGGAGGCAACTAGCTGAGAGGCAGAGACATTAGAAGCATCAAGTGAGAGCACGGAGGCAGGGGAGCGATGCAGTGAACCATGAGATAGTTGTTGGACAATCTGCTGGGCAAGCTCAGAGACAGAGAATGACTCCTTCATAACAGAGAAATGAATTGAAGGAGCACCAGGTGCGCGCTGCTGACCAAATTATTGAGCCCTATGAAGCTTGCGGCGCTCAGATTTGGCGTATGCAAGATACTAACAATAGTGACAACAGACTGGCTGGCGATGAGGAGCACCAGACTGAGCAGTAGAGGGTGCCAGAGGACGAGGAATAGGCCACATTGGCGCACTAAGGCAGCAGAAGAGTACTCACAAGTGAGGATTGCGGTGGAAGCTCAGGAGCAGCAAGGACCGCATGAGTCAGCACACTAGAAGTAGTTGTGTCTAAGGAGTGGAGTTGAGTCTCTTCAGCGATGACCAATGCCAATGTATCGATGTGAGAAGGTGGAGGGTCTGGTGCAGAAGCTGGGCATGAACAGACTCGAACACGTGGCGTTAAGCCGTTAACGCATAAGAAACTCATACATGCCCTAAAAGTCGCGATCCTGAGATGTAGCAACACACTGGGAGCAAGTGGTGCAGGGGGAAGAAGTCATTTCATCTCACTGACGCTAGATTTCCAGGAGCTCAGCAAAGAATGCATGTATAGACCGATCACGCTGGTAGCAGACGCCAAGGATCTGGAACAGAGTCGTGCAGGGCCTGACCAGATGGCAGGTAGAGATGACACAAGTGATCTCACATCGTCTTGACCGTAGGGAGCACATAGACGATCATGCGAATGAGGAGCTTACAGTACTGACAGATGACGGCTATCGCGCGAGTCATCCGAGCGCCACTTTGCCATGTCAGAATGTTGGACGGTAGCTGTAGTGTTAACATTGGAAGGGTCGTCCACAATATGGGAAACTGGAGCGACGGAGCAGACTCAGAGCCATCAATGTAGCCTCATAGATCGAGGTCATAGAGGATCATGCCAAGGGCGGCAAACCATGCCTTGTAGTTTCGTCCATCGAGAAGGACATACGTCTTCTGGAAACATCCAGAGGAGTATGAGGCCATTGGGGTTGCAGGAGACTGCATAGAACAGTGGGTTGTAGCAAGAAATAGCCGGATGTGGGAAGACGATGCAGGAAGACGTAGAAATCACGGAACAGAGCAACTGGAGATCGCAGCTTCGTGTGGAAGAGGCGCGAGTCCAATGAACGGATCTGAGGTGGAAAAGATCGCTGCCACGAATCGTTACTGCGGTTGGAGGAAAGGTTCGATGCAGAAGAGGAAGCGTTGCGACATAGCGTTGTGCTTGGGAATCGCGAGGAGCGATCTGGGGCGTGCACAGCCGATGCAAAAATCAGGGCGGGAGACGTTAGATCTCCTTCGATCTTCGAATTAGATCGGGGATGGAGACGCAGAATGGGTTGCGGGTTAGGCGTTGAAGGCGCGAAAGAGGGGCGGGAGACGTTGGAGCCGAGCAAGACGATAGCCTAAGGCGTCACGGAAACCCTAGAAATCTCCCTCTGATACCATGATAGGAAAGTGGAGTAATGGACTGAATGTATGATTATTACAGGAACTATAACACTGTATATACATACATGTACAACGGAGGGTGCTCACAACTCTCAAGATGAGCCTAAGCTAATTCTACCACACAGAATATACAACATATCTAACACATAAACATATTACAATTCATTGTCGTTGTCGGTATTATTATTATTTATTTATTTAAATTTGACTATTTCCATGTGACATGTTAATCATCCCATATGTTTGAGAGTTCGGTATTGTTATGAAATCACTCACGGTTTCTTCGGCACCATGGGAACGCAACAAAATAACAATTGAAAATAATAATCGCAAACCTAAGCAAGTAATGCGAAAAAAACAAACAAAACACAATCTCAGACGACACAAAAAATTTATGTGGTTCAGAGAGAAGCTTCTACATTCACGGGGAGAGCACCGGAGAATGATCCACTAATAATAGGAGTAATGTTTACAACATAGAGAAATAAAGAACCTGGAGCAATAGAAATGAGAGAGAACAAGACAGAAGACCCTGATTTGGCTGGCGCCCTAGATCAAAGCACTAAATGCAAAGTCCACGACTTCCTCCCACGGTTAGCAGCAGACGAGCCTGACAAACAACCCCCTCTGATTGAAAACAGAAACCGGCGAGTGCCTCCCTCAGGCGGAGGAATTCGGTGAGCGCCAGAGGGGGTTGGGGCTCTTTCGCGATTTTCTCTAGCGACCGTGCCTATCTCTATCGCTTCTCTCTGTAACCCTAATGAACCTAGGGGGAGACTCCATATATATATGTAAATATAATGAACTGCCCGGTTCAGTTGGAAAAGGGCGGCAGAATCACAACAATCTCCACCTTGACGCATTTTGTGAATTGAGCTCCACCTCCAGCTTGGATCTTCTCTCAAAAGAGACACCCCCTCTCCCTGGGGTCACCACGATCAGCATGCACAAATGTGAGCCAAGTTAAAACAATGCATGAACTTGACTCCCGTCAAAGGCTTTGTCAACATATCTGCAACGTTATGCTCTGTGGGCACCTTCAGTAACTGAATCTCGTCGCCTCCAACGAACTCCCTCAGCTTGTGGTAACGCACATCAATGTGTTTTGTCCTTGTATAATAGACTGAGTCTTTTGCAAGATAAATTGCACTCTGACTGTCATAGTGCAACTTCACCGACTCCTGAAAAACTTTGAGTTCCTCGATGAGACTCCTGAGCCAAATAACTTCTTTAGTAGCCTCCACCGCAGCAATATACTCTGCCTCAGTCGTGGACAAAGCTACTATATCCTAAAGAGTAGCTTTCTAACTGATAGGACCTCTACCTAGAAGAAATATGTAGTTTGGAGTAGATCTTCTCCTGCCGAGATCGCCTGCTTAGTTAGAATCAACGGAGCCCTTTAAAGCTCTAGCATCACCCCTTTTGAAAAGTAAGCCGACGTCTGACATTCCGTTCAAATATCACAGAATCCACTTGACTGCTTCCCAGTGTTATCGCTTTGGATTTGTCATGTATCTACTGACAACACTCTGAGCAATATCTGGTCTCGTGCATATCATCGTGTACGTTAAACATCCTACCACACTGACGTATGGTACCCTGAGCATCTTCTGGTGTTCCTCCTCTGAGTCTGAACACTACTGTGATAACAATCTAAACTGTTGTCCCAAAGAAGTTGTAACAACTTTAGATTCCATCATATTGAACTTTTCCAGTACCTTCTGAATGTAGCCAGTCTGAGAAAGCCACAACATGCCTCACTTTCTGTCTTGCTTGATCTCTATCTCAAGGATCTTCTGATCATGACCAAGATCTTTCATCTCAAATTTAGCGTTCAATTTTTGCTTCAGTATCTGAATTTTTTGGGCTAAATTGCAAGCAGTCAACATATCATCGACGTAGAACATCAGAATCAGAATATTACCATCTGCAAGAGATTTGTAGTAGACACAAGTGTCGTACTGGCTCATGTTGTTGTCGTGTGATGTCATGAAAGTGTCGAACCTATTGTACCACATCCTCAGAGCCTGCTTCAGACCCTGAAGAAACCTCTTCAGCTCGCACATCTTTTTCTCATCACCCGATCGAACGAACTCCTCAGGCTGCAGTATTTAGATCTCCTCCTCTAGGCTGTCATGAAGAAAGGCAGTCTTCATGTCCATCTGCTACAGGTCCATGTCCCACATGGTTACTATGGCGAGTAACACACGAATGGAACAATGATTCACCACAGGTGAGAATATTTCATCAAAGTCGACACCCTTCTGTGCAAACCCCTTGACTACGAACCTGGCTTTATATCTCCACTGATTTTTCTCTGATGTGGACTTCTTCCTGAGCACTCATTCAGAACTGATTGTCTTAGCCTCTTTAGGCAGACTAACCAAGTCCCAACTCTTGTTCTTCTGAAGGGATTCTATCTCTTCTATCATAGCAACTTTCCACTGAAAACTGTCTCTACTATCTATAACTTCTCGGTAAGAACAATGATTCGAGGAGATCACCTGAAAAACGTATGCTATGGTTTCTTATAGCCTGAGAGGCAGTCTGACCTCTCTCCTCTCCTTTCCTTTGTCGATCGAGTATGACTCCGCTTCAGCATGTTGTACAGTGTCTGTCTCCTCCGAGTCGTAGGAATCATCATGATCGTCTACTTTGGCACTTCCATCTAGCTCTACCTCCACTGGAGAGTCTGGAGTCTTCTCCATCTTTTTAGCTTGAGATTGAGACTTCTTCAGCATAGAAGCCTCATCAAAGATAACGCCGCGCTTCAACTCGACCTTCTTGGTGTCAGGATTCCACAGCTTGAACTCTTTGTTGTCGGCCTTTTGGCCCATATAGATGCTTCTCTTGGACTTAGCATTTCTGAATCTTGCAGCAATGTGTAGGCAGGACATCCAAAAATATGAATATCAAAATAATCAACCGGTTTACCTGACCATACTTCTTATGAAGATTTCAGATCTAGTGACATTGATGGAGATCGATTCACTAGATAAAAGGTTGTATTGATGGCTTCTGCCCAGAAAGACTTAGGTAAATCGACAAATAGTTGCATGCACCGAGATTTTTTCAGCAACATTCTATTCATCCTTTCTGCAACACCATTATGTTGTGTTGTACTTGAGATGGTGAGATACCAAGTGATACCTTACTAACTTCAGTATGTCTGAAACTCCGATGAGGTATACTTGTCGTCATTATCAGATCTGAGATATTTCACCTTCTGGCCAGTCTGCTTTTCAACTTTGTTCTTCCAGATCTTGAACTTCTCGAATACTTCAGACTTGTGCTTAAGAAAGTAGATCCAGACTTTTCTTGAGAAAACGTCGATGAAGGTCACGAAATATTTGGCACCTCTAATTGATGGCTCTGGGGCTGACCCCCAAACATCTGAATGTATGTACTCCAAAATCTGCTTGTCGTGCTTGCTCATAAATTTCACCTCGCACTGTTTCCCGAGGATGCACGTCTCGTCGAAATCAAGCATGCACGTTTTGACTCCTTTAAGTAGACTTTTCTTATGCAGCTCCAGCATCCCTCTCTCGCTCATGTGGTTAAGCCCAGCATGCCACAACAGAGAGGAATCCTCATCTGTTGACATTGAAGCTGCCGCATTGTTGAAGCCAAATATGACCTCAACGGGAGTTCGAAGAAAAGGGGGTGCAGCCAAAACCTACTTCTCTCAAGTCTCAACCCTCGACTGGATTCAAAGGACCTAAGACTGACCCAAAGCCTCAGCAAGGAGGTGCGGTGAGCGTGGAGGGGAGGGACGATCCAACTGTGCGGAAGCTTTTCAGAAGCACCTTTTTCCTTCCTGCACTCTCACCGTGGATGAGTTCAACCTAATCCAGACTCGCCACGTTCCCGCCGGCTTCACCGCGCGGAACCCAGGCAACCATGAGAAGGTAAACACCGCGAGGGAGGGGGAGCTCGCCATCCCCCTAGAGCACTTCGAGGTGGGCTTCCGCCTCCTGCTGTGGCCCGAGATGCGCCAGGCCCTCCGGTATTATGGAGTGGTTCCCGCGCAACTGAATCCAAATTCAGTTGCGATTCTCGTGGCTTTTATATGCTACATGCGATCCGAGAGGATCGAGTTCAGCCTGCCAATCTTCCGCAAGCTGTTCACTTTCCGTGCCAAAGGAGGGGTGGTATTCTTCTCAGGACAACTGCTCAAGACAATCGGTCTCGCCAACAACCACCATCACTGGGGCGAGAGATTCATCTTTGTTTCCGGCGACTTCGGGAACATGCCTCTCGCGCCTATCCAATACGAGGATGCCGCCTACAAACCCCCTTCCTTGGGCTCGCGCGAGAGCGCCCTTCTTGAGTTCTTTGGAACCAAGGACTAGTTCTGGTGCGGTGAGTGTGGACGGCAGCCGATACAAGAAAGCCTTGAGTTTTGTCCCATGGCTGGAGGTGAAGGTGAAGGGTCAGGTTCTGGAGGCTCCCCCACCCGGGGAGAGGAAGCGACAAAGAGGATGCTGGATGAATTCAGGCGAGAGGTTCTGCAGACGATCAGTTTGGCCTTCTCGGCCAGAGGCGAGTGGGCCACCCCTCAGGTCCCGATAGAAGAGGTCCCGCTCTTGGGCGAGAACGCCCCAGGACAGCGCCCGGGAAAGGAGGTCCCGGCGGAGGCTGGCGAGAGAGATATGGCGGCGCGGGAACTCTTCCCCGGCCAAAGCCAGCGCCCGGGCAAGGAGGCGCTGACGGATCTGGGCGAGAAGGAAGCGGCAGTGCGAGAGCTCTTCCCGGGGCACGGTCTCGCGGATCGGGCCAGTCAGCCGAGGCCGCGGGACGTACCCTCTCGCCAGGCAGGAGGCGAGAGCCCATTTAGCGAGCTCATCATCTCAGCTCCGGTACCGGAGGGGTTCCGGGAGCCTGACATGTCCTACTACTCGGGGAAGGATGACCCTATACAACACGTACAGTGGTTTGAGGACGTTGTATCGATAAGGCAGATGACGGATGCCTTCAAGTGCCGGCTATTTGCCATCACGTTGAAGGAGAAGGCTCGGGACTGGTTCCACCAGTTTCCAGCAAGATCAATCTACTGTTTTGAGGATCCGTGGAGAAGTTTCCTGTTGAGGTTCTCAACCTCGAAGAAGCGGAAGAAGGAAGCGGAGTGCCTGTTTGCGGTGAGGCAGAAGCCGGATGAGACGCTGGGTCACTATGTCGACCGGTTTCAGGAAGAGATCCTCCTGGTCCAGGAGGTCACAGGGTACGCACTGATGCTGGCCTTCACCCTGGGGCTGATACCGGGATTCTTTAGCATGGAGTTGAAGAGAGTGCCTCCCCTCTCCTTTGAGGAGCTCATGGAGAGGGCGACAAAGGAGATTGACTTCGAGAGAGCAAACCCAGCATTCGCCAGGAAGTTGGCCAGGCTGGCAGAAGACGACGTGAAGGGACCAGCAGTAGGAAGTCAGAAGGAGCCGAGGGAACAGAGGGAGCAAAGGGAAGAAAGGAGAAGGGAAGATCCCCGAAGGTTTGGGCAGCAGCAGGGATGGGGGCCCGGGAGCCGAACAACTGGTTAGGTTGGAGGCCTCAGGAGGGTCGCCCCCAGGGTCAAGGAGGGGGCTACCAGGGAAGAGATAATCTACGGGAACCTCGGAGGTTCGATCAACCGGCGTGGAGGCAGGCACCGGGGGGTCGTGCCCCACCACCGCAAGAGGCCATGGAAGTGGGAAGAGGAAGAGGAGCGGGAAGAGGAGCTCGAGGAGGAGGGAGAAGAGGAAGAGGAGAGGGAAGAAGGGGCGGGGAGGCGTTGCTTTTTTGTTACTTCCACCAGGAGGAAGGTCACGCAACGGCCACCTGCCCGGAGTTCTTAGAGATAAGAGAAGCAAGAGGAGCAAGGAGGCAGGATCCACCGGGGAGGATGGTAGAGGTGCAGCAGGGCGAGGTGGAAGATAGGTGCGAAGATCGGGTAGATGTAGGGACCCGAGGAGGAATCGGGGTGATTCACGGAGGAGTGGGGATTGAGGCAACCCGCAAGGGGAGCCTGCAAACCATGTACCGAAGGGGGGTCGCCTCTACCTCCCAAGTTCCCCCACCAGAAGAAAAAATCACTTTCTCGTCAGCAGACATGCCAGACTATGAGGATCCATTCTGTGATGCCCTGGTGATCCAGACGGCGGTAGAAAATTATACGGTCTCGAAGATACTAGTGGATAATGGGAGCTCGGTGAATGTCGTCTTCAAGAAAGCCTTCGATGAGATGAGGGTTGAAGGGAAGAGGATCCTGGCCTCAGATGAGCCGTTGTTTGGATTCTCCGGAGAGAGGAAGGAAGTGGAAGGGGGAGTAGGGTTGCACGTGAAGTTGGGTGGCGTGTCACGGAACTGCAGGTTCGTGATCGTGGACGCCCTAAGCAGCTATAATGCCATCTTTGGGCGCCCCCTCATCAGCACCTTTCGCTGCGTCCCCTCCTCGTTCCATCAATGCCTCAAGTTCAATAATGGGGGGTGCAGATCAGGGTAAGAGGGGACCCGAAGGTGGCAAGACAATGCTACGTTACAACAGTCAACACCGTGTCGTGGATGGCAGAGGCAGAGGAGTTGGAGATTGAGATGGCGGCACTTGAGGAGGTCGTTGAGGAAGAGGGAATGGGCCTAGAGGAGGCAAGAGAGATAGTTGAAGAGGAAGTGGGAGAAGGGGAGACTGAGAAGCAGCAAGGAGATGTGCAGGTGGTCCGGGGGGACGAGGAGCAAGAGAGCCCAGGAGGGGCGATGGAAGTAGGAGAACAAGCGACAGGAGGAGTTGAGGGAGAGGCCCCGAGGGGCGTGGGAGTCGAGCAGCAGCAGGAGGGGCTTGTAGAAGCGATGGAGATTGAGGAGGAGGTAGAAAGGGGAGAGCTCGAGCTGGAGGAAGAGGCAAGGGCCGGCTGGGAGCAGTCGCGGCTGGAGCCGGCCGAAGAAGTGGTGGAGATGAAGGTCTTCACCAGCGCAGGGCGAGTACAAAGGGTGCGGGTCAGCGGGGGCTTGAGTCCCGAGGCCCGGGAGCAAGTGCGGGCTTGCATTCAAAGCAACGTCGACATCTTCGCCTGGAGCACGGTGGACATGCCGGGCATCGACGCAGACGTGGCCTGCCATCGCCTGAACTTGGACCCCCGCACTCGCCCCATACGCCAGAAGATGAGAGCCATCGCCACCAAGCTGGAGGAGCCCATTCGTGAGGAGGTCAGGAAGCTCCTGGAGGCTGGCTTCATCTCGGAGATCCAGTATCCGGGCTGGATCTCGAATGTGGTAATGGTTAAAAAAGGAGGTGGTAAATGGAGAATGTGTATTGACTTTTCTTTGTTAAATAAATCATGCCCTAAGGATTGCTACCTCCTGCCTCGGATCGACGCGCTGGTTGATTCAGCCGTCGGTTTTTCTGTCATGAGCTTTTTAGATGCTTTTTCAGGTTATCACCAGATCCGGATGCACCCTCCTGATACCAAGGATGTTTCCTTCATCACGAGGGAGGGATGCTTCAGTTACAAAATGATGCCCTTTGGGTTAAAGAACGCAGGGGCTACCTATCAGCGCATGATGGATCGGGGCTTCCGGGATCAGAGGGGGAGGAACTTGGAGGTTTACGTTGACGACCTAATGATCAAAAGCAAGTGCATGGATTCGCACCTACAAGATCTGGAGGAGACATTCGCCACCTTAAGGCGGTTCAAGATGAGGCTGAACCCCTTGAAGTGTGTCTTCGGGGCCAGCCGCGGGAAGTTCCTCGGGCATCTTCTGACTCCGGCAGGGGTGGAGCCCAACCCAGACAAGGTAAAGGCCATCCTGGATTTGGAGTCACCTCGCGACGCCAAGGAGGTCCAGCGCTTGACAGGCAAGCTGGCTGGGCTGAGCAGGTTCCTCTCCAGGGCAGGAGACAAGTGTTCTTCATTCTTTAAGGTGCTGCGGGGGAATCAAAGGTTTGAGTGGACAACCGAGTGCGAAGAGGCCTTCCAAGGGCTGAAAAGACAACTCTCTCAGGCTCCTCTGCTTTAGAGCCCAAAAGAAGGAGAGGACCTGACCTTGTACCTCGGAGTAGGAGCGAAGGCGGTGAGCTCCGTCCTAGTAAGGGAAGAAGGAAAGAAGCAGCTGCCCATCTACTACGTCAGCCGGATATTGAGGAAAGCAGAGCTCCGCTACCCCATCCTTGAAAAGCTCGCTTACGCCTTGGTCATCTCTGCAAGAAAACTCCGGCCGTACTTTCAAGCACATTCGATTAGGGTGGTGACCGACCACCCTCTTCGTAAGATCTTCGAAGGAGTGGAGCACTCGGGGAGACTGGCTAAGTGGTCTATTGAGCTAAGCGAGTTCGACATCTCTTTTGTCCCAAGACTCTCCATCAAGGCGCAGGCAGTGGCGGACTTCCTAGCAGACTACATTGTTGAAGTCGAGGGGGGAGAGCAGCAACCTCGAGAGCGTGGAAGTTGATGGTCGATGGGGCCTCGGGAAAGCACTCCCTCGGGGCAGGGGTGGTATTGACAAGCCCCCAGGGGGTAACCATAGAGCAAGCGGTCGTTTTACATTTCCCCGTGACCAACAATCAAGCGGAGTATGAGGTCGTGATCGCCGGCCTTCGCTTGGAAAAAGAGCTGGAGATTCGGGATGTGGAAGCTTTCACTGATTCGAAGGTAGTAGCAGTCTGGATTAGGTTGAACTCATCCACGGTGAGAGTGCAGGAAGGAAAAAAGTGCTTCTGAAAAGCTTCCGCACAGTTGGATCGTCCCTCACCTCCGCCTGGCATCGTGATGAAGAGTTTGAAGGCGAGAGCTTCAAGAAGAAGGCGAGAGCTTCAAGAAGAAGGCGAGAGCAAGAACTGTACGAGAACGGAAGGAGAAGGCGGAGACAAGCGAGAGCTTTGGTGAGACCGCGAAAGCAACAGAAGAGGAGAGAGATTGGGGTCGGAGAAATGAATGTGGTAGGTGAGCTTCCCTATTTATAGAAAACCGTGATCATGATGATTGTTTTCAAAAAGGCGGCGGGGGTACAACCGGCACGCCACTGGTCGGCGGCACTTCGTTTTTCCCGCCCAAGTTTGATAGTGACCGATTGACCGAATGAGTAGCGCAAGCATTGTGAGATGACGTGCGGCAGGCAAGATAGGCGGAAGCAAGGTAGCTCTCGCCAACCAAGAGCCCAGGATAATAACATATATGTGCATACAATAATAAAAAGTAATAAGTGCACAAGGCAGGAAGCGCACCCGGAACACGAAATGAAAAGAGGTGAAGATAAGAGAGGTCTCGGCGAGAACTGATCTCGGCAGGGAGACCCCCTTCAGCTCTTGGCAGCTCAAAGGCTCCGAAGTACCACGACACCGTGGCCGTTCGCCATCTGGGGAATGGATTTAGTTGGGCCCTTTCCTCCGGCTAGTGGGCAGATGATATTCCTCTTGGTCATGGCCGATTATTTCTCGAAGTAGCTGGAGGTTAAAGCCTTGGCCAAGGTCATCTCACAGGTCATAAGGAACTTCGTCTGGGGGGGAGATCATTTGCAGACATGGGTTTCCCCAAGCAATAGTGACAGATAACGGCCCCCAGTTTGCCAGCGAGGAGTTCATCAGCTTCTGTGCCCAACTAGGGATAGATCTCCGGTTTGCCTCTGTCCACCACCCCCAGAGTAACGGCCAGGTGGAAGCGGCAAACAAAATCATTGTGAACCTACTAAAGAAAAAGGTGGAGAACTTAAAGGGGAATTGGGTGGAGCAGCTCCCCTCGGTCCTGTGGGCCCTACGAACGACCCCGAACACGGCCACCGGTGAGACCCCCTTCAAGCTCTCTAATGGGTGTGAGGTCGTCCTACTAGTGGAGTTCGAGGTCCGGTCCCCGCGAGTCACAGCCGCGGGCGAAGGAGACGAGACTTGGAGGTTGGAGAATGAGGAGGGGCAACGCCTCTCGTTGGATATGGTGGAAGAGCTGCGAGACGTGGCGGCTATCAGGCAAGAAGTGATCAAGCGGCGAATGGCCAAGCATTTTGATAAGCATGTCAGGGTCAAGCAGTTTACTGAAGGGGATCTGGTGCTGAGAAAGGTTGACGCAGCAGGAAGGTCGGCTCCCGTGGGCAAGCTCCTCCCGAACTGGGAAGGACCATACATAGTGAAGGAAGTCCTCGGAACAGGAGGATACTACCTCCGGGACGTGGAGGGGAGGGCCCTAAGCCACACCTGGAGCGGTGATGACCTAAAACGCTTCTACCCATGAAGGGGGAAGGATGTAACCATGTATCTCAAAAATAACCTTATTATACTACATCGATTAATTTTCCCTTAACTATTGACAAAGTTTTCATACTATTGTGGGGGATAGGTTTGGTTTGCACAAGGCAGGAAGCGCACCCGGAACACGAAATGAAAAGAGGTGAAGATAAGAGAGGTCTCGGCGAGAACTGATCTCGGCAGGGAGACCCCCGTCAAGGAGGCCTCGCGGAAGGAGACTTTCGGCGAGAAGGCACCTAATAATATTCTTGGACAGAGAGGCGGAAGCATTATGCGGCAGTCGTGTACGGTTCGCGCAACCTGAAGGAAGATGGCCCCGTCTTAAGGGATCGTGAGCCATGTTCCCGGCAGATAGTTTGCGCCAGGTTCCCGCCTATTCATCGCTAAGGGAGGCTACCCTACGGAGGTCGGGGGCCTCGACGGAAGCATACGAAAGAAACACTCGGCCACAACAATTACATCAAGCACATTCACAATAACAGGACGAGACATTTACAATGAAAATGTTTGCAATAACAATATTATATAAGTACAAGCTTAGAGCGTCTCGCGCTTTACATTGAGGAGAAAAGAAAAGAAAAAGGGGCCCCTCAAGGAGACAAGCTATACCCTTCAGAGCTCCCGCTTGAGCTCCCGCTGGAGCTCTCGCCAGAGCTCTCCCCGGAGGTCTCGCCACCCGCGACAGGGGATTTCGGGACATCCGAGGGTGGGGTATCAGGGGAGCCCGGGGGCTTTGGAATGGGATCGAAGAGCCAGAGAACGAGCTGTTGGGCGGTGATGTTTTTGCCCCTCCCATCCCAGCAGTTGACGTCTCGCAGCGTCTCCAGCGTCAACCTGACTGTAGCCTACGCGTTGGCCTGGAGCAGCTTGTCGACGTCATAGACCGAGTAATACCGGCTCTTCAGTCTCTCGTCCAGCGGGGAGGGGGGGGGGCGCACTCGCCTCCAGGCGCGCAATCTGCTCCCTCAGGAGGATGTTGTCGTATCGAGCTTGGGATAGCTCCTCGCGAAGCGTGGCTTGGGCGGAATCCTGAGCAGCAAGAGGTTAGCATAAAAGAGAAGAGTTAAAGTAGCGAGAGCAAGCGCTGTGAAAGATCTCGCTTACCCCTTCCGCCTGGCGCGAAGACAGCAGTTGCTGGGCCTCGGCCAACTCCTTAGCCAGAGTGGCCGCCTGAGCCACCGCATCATCCCTAGCCTTGAACATATCCTGGAAATTACGGTCTATGGTAATGCTCCGGCGAGCACACATGTGCGCAAGCTCCAGCCCGCGCATCAGGCCGCGAGTTGAGTCATAAGCCAGCAGCCGGGTCGACATCCTATCATAGACACTGGCATCCTCCCGGCTGTAGAGGCAGTAACCTAAGGCGAAAGCCTCACCGGTAACCTCGTCTCGCTCTGCCCAGCTGGGCAAGAGGGATGAGATTGATACCTTGTTGGCGTCGGGATCCCACTGTAGCAGCGGCTTGTTCTCCGCGTCCAGGCACCTCATGCCGAGACCATAATTACGATGGACCCGCGGCACCTCTCCAGACAGAGGCTGGCCGGAGGTCCCGGGGGCGGCACCCTCGCCCTCTGCAGCACCAGGGGCCTGAGGTTCTCGGCAGGGGCCTCAGGGCCGCCCCTGGTGGCTGCGATCTCGCTGACAGCCTGCAAGATCTCCTCAAAGGAGCGGCCTGCAGGGAGAGGTTGGGAGGGCGGCACCACAACGGCCTTGCCCTTCTCGGTATCAGTTGTTTTGGGCCTTTTGATCGGTTGAGGCGGAGGAGGAGCGCCGGGCTTTCGCTTCACGGCACCGGAAGAGGGAGGCGGGGCCGACTCTTTCCGGCAGGCATGTGCAGCGGCCTTTGCAAGAGCCAGCGGGTCTTTTGGAGGTTGGCTCCCGCCGGCGCGAGCCTCGTCAAAGGGTTGGCGTAGAGGGATCTCGCGCTCTCCTGCGAAAATGACAATACTAAGTTCCAACCTTGAAGAGGACAAGGAACAACAAGATAAAGGCGAGACTTTACCTTCTCCTGGAAGAACAGGGAGGAGTGAATCGACGTCTCGCCGAAGGAAGAGGACGTCGAAGTCCTTGGTTCCAAAGAACTCAAGAAGGGCGCTCTCGCGCGAGCCCAAGGAAGGGGGTTTGTAGGCGGCATCCTCGTATTGGATAGGCGCGAGAGGCACGTTCCCGAAGTCGCCGGAAACAAAGATGAATCTCTCGCCCCAGTATGGTGCTTGTTGGCGAGACCGATTGTCTTGAGTAGTTGTCCTGAGAAGAATACCACCCCTCCTTTGGCGTGGAAAGTGAACAGCTTGCGGAAGATTGGCAGGCTGAACTCGATCCTCTCGGCTCGCATGTAGCATATAAAAGTCACGAGAATCGCAACTGAATTTGGATTCAGTTGCGCGGGAACCACTCCATAATACCGGAGGGCCTGGCGCATCTCGGGCCACAGCGGGAGGCGGAAGCCCACCTCGAAGTGTTCCAGGGGGATGGCGAGCTCCCCCTCCCTCGCGGTGTTTACCTTCTCATGGTTGCCTGGGTTCCGCGCGGTGAAGCCGGCGGGAACGTGGCGAGTCTGGATTAGGTTGAACTCATCCACGGTGAGAGTGCAGGAAGGAAAAAGGTGCTTCTGAAAAGCTTCCGCACAGTTGGATCGTCCCTCACCTCCGTCTGGCATCGTGATGAAGAGTTTGAAGGCAAGAGCTTCAAGAAGAAGGCGAGAGATTCAAGAAGAAGGCGAGAGCAAGAACTGTACGAGAACGGAAGGAGAAGGCGGAGACAAGCGAGAGCTTTGGTGAGACCGCGAAAGCAACAAAAGAGGAGAGAGATTGGGGTCGGAGAAATGAATGTGGTAGGTGAGATTCCCTATTTATAGAAAACCGTGATCATGATGATTGTTTTCAAAAAGGCGGCGGGGGTACAACCGGCACGCCACTGGTCGGCGGCTCTTTGTTTTTCCCGCCCAAGTTTGATAGTGATCGATTGATCGAATGAGTAGCGCAAGCATTGTGAGATGACGTGCGGCAGGCAAGATAGGCGGAAGCAAGGTAGCTCTCGCCAACCAAGAGCCCAGGATAATAACATATATGCGCATACAATAATAAAAAGTAATAAGTGCAGAGTTATTACTCTCGCTGAGCGAGAACTGGATAAAAAGAAAGTAATAAGTGCAGAGTTATTACTCTCGCTGAGCGAGAACTGGATAAAAAGAAAGTAATAAGTGCAGAGTTATTACTCTCGCTGAGCGAGAACTGGATAAAAAGTAAGCAATAAATGCAGAGTTATTAGCTACAGTTCTAGTGAATAAATAAGGGTACATCTGAGAAGGAGAAGGCCTGGGGAAGAGAAGGGGAGGTCTCGCGGTTCAATAAGGCTCCCACCGTCATTTCCCTTGCTCCCACCGCCATTTCCCTTGCTCCCGCAGCCTAGTCCGGGGTGGCGCCTGCGGGTTGAAGTAGGACGACAGAACACTGCATCCCAGGTCGACCCGGCGGGACAGATCCCGGATTCGCTCGATGCACCTTTCGGGTGAGGATCCGGTGGTAGCTCCCCCCGGCCGGTCCATCTCGCCGATAAGATAATCCCGCTCCAGAGTCTCTAGCCTCTTTTCCACTGATTGGCGAAACTCTTTTGCCGCGAGGTCGAGGACCCGTTCTCGCCGGATGAGCTTCGATAGGACGGCGACAACCTTCTTCCCCCGTCTTTTAGCGCTCCCGGCACCGGTCAAGATCTCCTCCATCTCGTCAGACGAAGGGAAGGGGGAGCTCTCGCCATCTTCCCCCTCTCTTTCTTCTTCTTCTTCTTCTTCTTCTTCCTCTACCTCAGCTCCAAGCCGCGAGCCCATGTCCCCTGGCAAAAGAATTCCTGTTATAGCGAGAACTAGAGGATTGCTGTGATAAAATTTCCATATACCTGCAGCGTGACGAGGCCCCCCGGTCGACGGCAGGCGAGAAGGCCCAGCCCCCCCCCCCCCATCAGCTCCAAAGAGTAGGTGGATTGGCTTTCCTTTTCTGGGGGGGGGGGTAAATTTTGCGAATGGTGATCCCGGCTTGGTCGGGAGCGGGGGAGGGGGTCTCCTCTCCCGCAGGATGGCTGGCGTCTAACGGAGGCGCGAAAGATTCGGCAGTATTTCCTCCCGCCGGTAGGGAGGAATCAACCGCAAGGGCAGGCTGATCCGCAGCCCTCGCCCCGCTCTCCCGGGTGGCGAGACCCGGCGGTGCGAAAACTGGCGCTGCGAGAAGACAGTTCAGCATTCAAAGTTTTGAGTTAAGGGCGAGAGGGGAACAGTTACCTGCAGTGCTCGGGTCAGGTGGAGGAGCCACCTCCGGAACCCGCGGTTGATCCTCGAGATGGCGAGAGGATGGATCCAAGGGTTCTCGCGGGGACGTGGCAACGTCAGGAACCGTTTCCTGCGAGAAATATCACGTCAACAACTGCGCGACTGGTTTTCAATGATTGGCAAATCGAGCATACCTTCTGCGGCGAGGGATCGTCCGCGCGGCTAGGGGTTGGGGTGGGCGGGCTCCTGTTCTCGTGGGGCAGGTCCCGCTGAACCACCTTCGCCCTCTTCTTTTTCTTCTTGGGCAGGGAAGGCTCAGCAGCCGACGACTGTCTCGCTAGCCATGGGGCAACCGGGGCGCTGTTAGCCCTGACTCGCGCCTGTGCCGCGTTGATGCGGTCTTGCAGATCCTGCGGAAGCGGTTTGTCGGCGCGCTTGGAAGGCATCGCGAGAGGAGGCGAGAGCTCAGGTGAAGAATGACGACTCGAGGAAGGTGTTATGATCGTCTATCAGCACACGTATTTATAGACACAGTACGGCCCACCAAAAGATTCCCTGATGTTGACACGTGCTCAGCGAATATTTTTGGGTTGGACGTGTCTTTTCGTGCGCAGAGCTAGCTCAAAAAGAGCGGGGATTGTGTACAACCCCATATTCGCTGAGTCAGACCAGGAGGTGCAATGGTCACAATTGGGCTAGCCAAAGGAGTTCTCGCCCTAAAGAAGATCTTGCCCAAGTTGGCGTGAGCGATCTCGCCAGATCGTCGATCCAAGATCGGCGAGCGCAACCGAATCGTTGAACGGAGAACAGCGGGCCAAGATCGTCGAGCGCGGCCAGCGCGGGAACGCTTGCGCTTGCACCAGGCTCCAATCTCAAAGGGCTCTCGCCTGTAAGCAGGCGAGAGCGTTCGCGCCAGGCTCTAGACAGGAGGTCCTCGACTCAGCTCTCGCCGAGTGAGTCTCAGGGCTTGGGTAAAATGTCCTAATTGCCCCCAGGCGAATTTACCCCTCTGCCCTCAGGGAAACAGCGGGATTCGGCTATTGGCAGACCAACTAGGGGCTTTTCAGTAATTTCAGGTCAGCACGATGCTATAAATAGACCCATAAAGACTCTTTAGAAGGCAAGCTGTCATTATCTCTCAAATTCCAGTGCTTTCTGAGGAGCTCCTAGCCCAGCTTTGGCTTTGGAGGAGAAGCTCTCAGAGATCTTCCGGGTGTGAGGTGGGACCTCCCTGCTGAGGCTTTGGGTCAGTATTAGGTCCTTTGAATCCAGTCGAGAGTTGAGACGTGAGAGAAGTAGGTTTTGGCTGCACCCCCTTTTCTTCGAACTCCCGTTGAGGTCATATTTGTCTTCAACACGCATCTCCAACTGTAGTGGTGTCAATCAATCTGTAGAGAGTACCAGAATGCTCGCCTTTCATCACAACTAGAGTGTCTTTCTTGACTTTTAAATAAACATCTTCACCAACGTAATAATAACCAGCTGCCTCCAAAGTGCCTAAAGAAACCAAACTATTCCTTAAATCAGGAACGTATCTGACATCTGTAAGCGTACTGACGGTTCCATCGAACATCTTGATTCTAATGTTACCAACTCCATCGTTCTGCACTCTGAGCTATTCCCGATCAGAACACAACCTCCATCACATTGCCTGAAGATGTGGAACCATTCTATGTTCGGGCACATGTGATAGGAGCATCCAATATCCATGATCCAGACATCTGTAGTGTTGAGACTGGGTGAAACATGAAAAACGTCAGCATCTCTTTCATTATCGGATGCCACCACAACTTGTTGTGTCTCATGTGTCCTCTCATTGACCATTTTCTTCGGGTAGTTATTTTTCCAGCGACCCTCTTCCTTGCAGCAATGACACCTGTTATTTCTGTCTCTGGACTTATACCTGGGCATGTTTCTCTTCTTGCCTCTGTCTCTAAATCTACCTCTGACCGGGTCGTTGCTATTCACAATTAGACCCTCATCGGTGCTGGAACCTGATTTGCTTCTTGTTTCACTTGATAGCAACGTAGTCATCACTTCTTCCATTTTTAGAGTATAATTTCCGTAGAGGATCGTGGTGACCAGATGATCAAATGACTTCGACAATGAGGACAATAGAAGAAGAGCCCGATCTTCTTCTTCAACCTTCACATCCATACTGCGCAACTGAAAGATGAGCTTGTTGAACACGTTCATGTGCTGCAGCAACTGAGTACCTTTAGACATTCTCAAACTATATAATTGCTTCTTGATGTGGAGCTTTTTTGTGAGCGACTTGGACATGTAATGTGTAACACCCCCATCCGTCGCATGACATATAACAGAAGGTCCAGCTGGAACCCGACGTCATATACCACAGACAGTCGGAAGGGTTACATAAGAATACCCAAACATTCCAATTAAGACTACTCGTCCTACACAGAGCATTCTAGCGGAAGCTTTTAAATAGTTGAAAAACCCCAAAACTTGTATCCAAATAACATGAATGTCCACCATCACTACCACTGGAATGAAATAATAACACACTGAAAGAAACTTGGCCTTATGGCCTTACAGAGGTTCACCTAATTAAATAATGTTTTCCATACATCGGCTCGCAGGCCGGCCACACATGACAAAAGTAGAGTACAACTATTCGCTTTGGCCTTCTAGGGCCAGCATAGCAACATGGGCTCCAGCCCGCTATTTTGCACTCGGCTCCGCAGCACCTGCAAGCAACATTCCACCGCACGGTGGCAAACAAAGCAACGGTCAGCCAAAAGCCGACCAAATTATAACGACCCCGCCCCTTACTCGGGACGGCGGTGCTCTTTCCCTGCATAACATTAGCCCAATATGACAATAAAGCGCAATTATATTATGCCACAGGTGTAGGCTCGCATGGCCAAACAGCTCGTGCACTCAAGGCACATTAACGGTGAATCCTGACACTTCAGCGTCTTCACCACCATCCCAAAGATGGCAACCACGTGAGCAATTAGCCTTTTTGACCATCGTCTAAGGCTCCCGACTATGCCAACGGCCAGTCCCCTTTTCGGGTCTCTCGCACCGAACCACATAGCCTAGGTCCAATTCCACTTGCCCGTTGCTCACACCACGTAGTCACTTTAAGACGTACGCACGAGCCAAGCTTCTCTCGGATCCCAAAACTTTTCCAAACAATCACATAACCCAGTTATGTTCAAGGCCGGTTCCCTGACCGCCAAGTTAGCAGAACACGTTTCCGCTCAGTTTTCCGGGTGCGTCTTGGAGTTAATCCCCAAGGATCCCTGCTGCAATCTACCGCGTAGAAACCCGAAAAAAACCCAAAGCACGGAGTCTTCTCTGACAAAACATATCAAATGCAACATCACCGATCCAGACAATACACGTCCGGGTAGGCTTCACACACAATGTCTATGCCCGTACTTCGATTGTAGACTCTATATGCAACACAAGGGGGACTATTCACATCAACCCCAAGGAACACCACGCACTCACCGCACACTCGCGGGAGCGGGATTTCCTATGCAGAAAGGAAGAGAGCTTCACATGCTCAAGTAGAGAATCGTTACCCGTGTAGTCCGCTTTTGCGCCATGGAAAAACTACACGGATAGAAATCTTCGCAATGGAATTTTTTCCACGGATCCGCTCTCGGATCTCAAAACGGTGCTTCGATGCTCCGTCGGCGGCCGGAATCCTCCTCCTTCTTTCTCCTCTTTCTAACTCCTTGGAAAGAGAATGGCTTGGAGAAAATGAAGAGTTAACTCCCCCATTTCCGGCCTTAACAGAGCAGGAAACCGTCTGAGCCCTTGGATCTTAATTAAAGAAAACGAACGGCTCAGATCTGCACAAAATTCCCCAGACCTGGGACGAACACGACCTCACACAAGACCGTGTTTCAGGCCGTGTGCCTTGATCGAGGCACGATCGTCGAACGAAGAAAAGACACACGGGCAAAGACACGCCCGTGTCTCACCTGACACGCCCGTGTCGGGTCCTCGACGCGCCCGTGACCCGGGGGCGTGTCCCATATAACCGCCATGACAACGGACACGACCCAACTGAACACAGGTAGGGACACGGTTATGACCACGCCCATGTCATCCGAAAATTGTCGAGCAACTATCGTCGATCGTCGAACGCAGAGGGTCACTCGACAATCGTCGAGCGCCGTTCGACGATCGTCGAACGCAGGGGGACACACCCTCCCGACACGCCCGTGTCGCCTGACGTGTTCCTCCCGAACACTAATCGTCGAACTCAACCGGCTAGCACGATCGTCGAACCTAACGCGATCGTCGAACGCAGAACACGGGTACAGACACGGTTAGACACACGCCCGTGTCAAATGACACGCCCGTGTCAAATGACACGCCCGTGTCCTTCAGCCGTGTTTCTAGCCGTGTCCTTCTCGGGATGAAAACGGCCAAAACACCAGCTAGACACGGCCTTGGACACGCCCGTGTCCTAGGCCGTGTACCCCTATACAGGTACCAAAAATCCCTTTTTACGCGACCAACTCAAATACAATTTTCGGGGCGTTACAAATCTCCCCCACTTAAGGAATTTCGTCCCGAAATTAAGTAAAGGTACACAAAAATTACAAGTTACCTGAATGGAATAACTCTGGATATTCCTCCAACATAGCTTGCTCTCGCTCCCATGAAAGCTCCTCACGTCCGCAATTATCCCAACAGACTTTAACCATTCAGACTTCCTTGTTGCGGAGTCTCTTGACTGCAACATCTTCAATGCGTACTGGCTTGACTCTTGTCGTTAGTTCATAATCAACTGGTACTTGATTGTCCGCAATGATCTGCGAAGGCTCTTGCACCGCCTTACGCAACACTGACACGTGGAACACGTCATGTAGCCCACTAAATTCCGCCGACAGCTTCAATCTATACGCCGTCTCACCAACACGCTCCAGGATTTCAAATGGTCCAAGGTATCTCAGACTCAACTTTTTCAAGCGTCGAACCCACGAGACACCCTTGAACGGCTTAATTTTTAAGTACACCTAGTCGTCAACATTGAACTCCACATTCCTATGTTTGGCGTTATAGTACTTTGACTGTCTGTCCTGAGCGATTTTCAATCGTTCTTGAATTGTCTGTATCACTGAATTGACATCTTCCACTGCTTGACGTTTGTAAAGCTTCGACTCGCCCGTCTCCAACCAAGACAACGGCGTGCGACACTTTCTCCCGTACAAGGCCTCGAAAGGCGTCATTCCAATACTCGCCTGAAAGCTGTTGTTATAAGCAAACTCCACCATGTATAGGTGAACTTCCCACTGCTTTCCAAAATCTAGGACGCACATGCGAAGCATGTCTTCCATCGTCCGGTTGACCCTCTCGGTTTGGCCATCCGTCTGCAGATGAAAGGCTATGCTGAACTCCCAACAGACTATGCACCAACCTCCAGTCATTCGACGTGAAGCGTCCATCTCGATCACTAACAATACTGCGGGCACACAGTGCAATCGTACAATATTCTCCACATAGAGTTTGGCTAACTTTTCCACCAGATCTTCCTTCCTGACCGGAATAAAGTGCGACACCTTTGTCAACCTATCTACGATCACCCAAATGGCGTCGTTTCCCTTCTACGACTTCGGCAAACCATGCACAAAATCAATAGATATGTCGTCGAATTTCCATTCTGAGATAGGTAGGGACTTCAAGAAACCTCCGGGTTTCTGGCATTCCGTCTTCACCAATGCACATGTATGACACTTGGCCACATAAAGTGCTACGTCCTTCTTCAATCCTGGCCACCAGAACAATTTCTTCAAGTCTTTGTACATCTTCGTGCTTCCCGGGTGGATTGAGTAATTGGTATGATGAGCCTCATACATCAACTCCTCCCGAAGATTATCTGCACTAGGAATGCATAGGCGACCGTCCTTCCTTAGCAACCCATCTTCAACAACAAACTGGGAATTTGACCCATCCAAAGATTCATCCAAGATCTGCTTCATGTTGTTATCCTGAACCAAAGCCCGCTAAACTCTATCAGCTAGGTCACACTGCACCTCTGTCCAAAATAGTTTCGCCTCAGCACTAGACTGCTTGTTGACGCAAGATATCTCCAAAGCCTCCAACTCATGGACCAATCTCTCATCATGTACCGATAACCAGTTGGCCTACGCCGGAGTCCTGCGACTCAACGCATCTGCCACTGCATTTCCCTTCCCAGGCACATAATGTATCTTGAAGGTGTAGTCCCCTAAGAACTCCATCCAACTCCGCTGCCTCATGTTCAGATCCTTTTGATCCAACAGGTACTTCAAGCTCTTATGATCGGTGTAAATATTGACCTTCACACCGTACAGATAGTGCATCCACAGCTTTAGAGCAAATATCACAGCCGCTAATTCTAAGTCGTGAACCGGATAATTCCTCTCATGAACCTTCAGTTGTCGTGAGCCATAGGCTATCACCCTCCCATGTTGTAGAAGAACACAACCCAAACCACTACCCGAAGCATCACTATAGATCTCGAACCCTTCGGTTCCACTTAGCGAACATAAAATAGGCGTCGTGGTTAACCGCCTCTTCAACTCTTCAAAAGCCTGTTCGCACTCCGGAGACCACACAAACTTCTGATCCTTCCTTGTCAACGTCGTGAGTGGTAGCGCTATCCGCGAGAAGTTCTCTACGAAGCGCCTGTAGTAGCCAGCAAGCTCCAGAAAGCTCCGGACCTCCGCCACTGTAGTCAAAGCAGGCCACTCCCGTATCGCCACTATCTTCGCCGGATCCATAGCTATCCCTTCTCCACTGACAACATGACCAAGGAACGCTATCGAAGATAACCAGAATTCACACTTGAAGAACTTAGCATACAACTGATTCCTCCTCAACGTCTCCAACACCATGTGTAGATGATTGTAGTGATCCTCCTCGCACTGCGAGTACACCAGGATATCATCGATAAATACTATCACGAAACGATCCAGGTACTCTCTGAACGTCCTGTTCATCAGATCCAAAAACACGGATGGCGCATTAGTCAAACCAAACGGCATGACCGTGAACTCGTAATGCCCAAACCGCGTACTGAATGCTGTCTTTGGGATGTCGCTCTCCCTTATCCTCAACTGGTAGTAACCGGAATTCAGATCTAACTTCGAATATACCGTTGACCCAACCAACTGATCAAATAGATCGTCAATCCTGGGGATCAGATATTTGTTCTTCTCCATAAGCTTGTTCAATTCCCCATAGTCAATGCAGAGTCGCAAGCTCCCATCCTTCTTCTTAACGAAAAGAACCGGTGCGCTCCAAGGCGACGAACTTGGACGCACATAACCTTGCTCTAGCAACTCTTGCAGTTGCACCTTCAACTCTGTCATCTCTCGCGGCGCTATCCGATATGGAGAGCGTGACACCGGTTTGGCACCCGATACCAGCTCAATGGTAAAATCAATCTCCTGTTGAGGAGGGGCTCCTGGGAGATCATCTGGGAACACATCAGGATACTCGGACACAACTGGAATACTGTCAAGACTTGGCTTAGGCGTCGAAGTCTGCACTAGAGTGACAAACAGCTCTGCCCCAGACCGAACTGCCTTGATCACCTGAAGGGCTGACACCAAAATCTTACCCGACCCCTTCATGACCGCAAAAGTAGTCTCCCGATCAGTGTTCAGACCCAGCTTAACTTCCTTACGGTTGCAATCAATGCATGCACCCTGCTCCGAGAGCCAATCCATACCAAATATTACGTCGTACTCTGCCAACGGCAAAAGCGACGCTCGCAAATCAAACTCCTGGTCTCCAATCCGAATCTTCACTACGCAGATCCTATCAGCGCGCATTGAGCACCCATTGGGCAACTACACATCCAATTTGTCTTTTGCCATCGAGGACGGAACCCCGATGCGCGATATGAATTTTTCGGACAAGAAGGAATGCGATGCTCCCGAATCAAACAGGGCTTTTGCCGGAAACTCAAAGATCAACACAAAGCCTAGCACCAAGAAAAGTAAGCTAACAAATACGAAGGTAACAACTATAAAAGTTAAACCACTGTAATTTAACTCATACCTGTCATCATGTCTGCTTGCTTTATGGTCTCTTGCAGGCCAATGTTGTAAACTCTAGGCTGGGCTGGAGCATGGTGGGATGCGGTTGACTCCACCTCCTTCCCTTTCTCCTCATAAGTCGCTCCAGGCTTCCTCTCGGACTTTGCACGTCCGCTCCAACACTCACGAGCAAAATGCCCCGTCTTCCCGCAGTTGTAGCAAGCTCCTGAGACTCGACTTGTAGTTGCCCCCGACGCACCAGACTGAGGGGCTGAGTTCGAAGTCCTCTGTTTCTTGTTCCACCTGCGGAAACTTGACTTGGTATTTGGCACCTTGAACTCGGACTTCTTTTCTCCTGGGTCCTTCTTCTCTTGAACTTTCTTAACGACCTTCTCCAACGATCGGGCCGAATTGACCAAGGCTAGGAAGCCTTGCGCCTTAGGCCCAGCAAGTAGTAGTTGTAGATCGCCGCGTAGACCCTCATAAAATCGGTTGGTCTTCCGTTCTTCTTCCATAAACGTAGCACCAGCATAACGACCCAACCGTGTGAACTCATGGAGATACTCGTCCACACTACTGGCTCCCTGAGTCAACCCAAGAAATTGGTTCTCCATCTCAAGCTTCTGAGCAGAGGGTACAAATATGGCTAGGAACAATCTTGAAAATTCCTCCATATGCACATCAGCAAGCTGCCTACCCACTAAGAGATGAAACTCCAATTCATCCCACCACAGCCTCGCTTCACCCACCAAAAGAAAAGTCGCTATCGTGGTCTTCTGCCACTCCTCAGTTAACGTGCCTGTCAAAACCCTCTTTATCGAAAAGAGCCAGTCCTCAGCTTGAGCTGGCATTCCAACCCTATCGAACCTCGGAGGATTAAAGCCCATTACATGCTTCAGCTGCTTCTCCGTAGCTCTCCTCAGCTCTACCAGATCAACTGCTGCGCGCTCCACCACTCTCGGCTCTGCCACCCTAACCGGTTCTTGCTCATTCGCAGGAGGTGCGTGATGCATTTGCCCTGCAGGTTGGGCATTAATCATCGCAAATACGACTTTAGCCACCATCCTGATGGTTTCCGCTGAAGGAGGAGTAGTAGGCATGTATCACGGTGCACTACTTTCCACCGATTGCGGACGCTCTGATTGACCAGCACCGCTCCTAGCTGCCTATAGAAGCAAAGACACACGATTAGACGACAACCAAATTGCTAAAAGCAATCATTGGAACACTCAGATTCCACAAAACAAGTGTATTTTTCATTCCTAAGTGGACATTCATGGGTTCTTTTTGATGTTATAACGATGACGCGCACATGTGCTCACCACCCCTTAAAAGAATTCGCCCACGAATTCATTTAAGCCTGACCGTAACCAGAATTCTGATACCAAATTGTAACACCCCCATCCGTCGCATGACATATAACAGAAGGTACAGCTGGAACCCGACGTCATATACCACAGACAGTCGGAAGGGTTACATAAGAGTATCCAAACATTCCAATTAAGACTACTCGTCCTACACAGAGCATTCTAGCGGAAGCGTTTAAATAGTTGAAAGAACCCAAAACTTGTATCCAAATAACATGAATGTCCACCATCACTACCACTGGAATGAAATAATAACACACTGAAAGAAACTTGGCCTTATGGCCTTACAGAGGTTCACCTAATTAAATAATGTTTCCATACATCGGCTTGCAGGCCGGCCACACATGACAAAAGTATAGTACAACTATTCGCTTTGGCCTTCTAGGGCCATCACAGCAACAGGAGCTCCAGCCCGCTATTTTGCACTCGGCTCTGCAGCACCTGCAAGCAACATTCCACCGCACGGTGGCAAACAAAGCAACGATCAGCCAAAAGCCGACCAAATTATAACGACCCCGCCCCTTACTCGGGACGGCGGTGCTCTTTCCCTGCATAACATTAGCCCAATAAGACAATAAAGCACAATTATACTGTGCCACAGGTGTAGGCTCGCACGGCCAAACAACCCGTGCACTCAGGGCACATTAACGGTGAATCCTGACACTTCAGCGTCTTCACCACCATCCCAAAGATGGCAACCACGTAAGCAATTAGCCTTTCTGACCACCGTCTAAGGCTCCCGACTATGCCAACGGTCAGTCCCCTTTTCGGGTCTCTCGCACCGAACCACATAGCCTAGGTCTAATTCCACTTGCCCGTTGCTCACACCACGTAATCACTTTAAGACGTACGCACGGGCCAAGCTTCTCTCGGATCCCAAAACGTTTCCAAACAATCACATAACCCAGTTATATTCAAGGCCGGTTCCCTGACCGCCAAGTTAGCAGAACACGTTTCCGCTCAGTTTTCCGGGTGCGCCTTGGAGTTAATCCCCAAGGATCCCTGCTGCAATCTACCGCGTAGAAACCCGAAAAAAACCCAAAGCACGGAGTCTTCTCCGGCAAAACATATCAAATGCAACATCACTGATCCAGACAATACACGTTCGGGTAGGCTTCACACACAATTCCTATGCCCGTACTTCGATTCCGGACTCTATATGCAACACAAGGGGGACTATTCACATCAACCCCAAGGAACACCACGCACTCACCGCACACTCGCGGGAGCGGGATTTCCTATGCAGAAAGGAAGAGAGCTTCACATGCTCAAGTAGAGAATCGTTACCCTTGTAGTCCGCTTTTGCGCCATGGGAAAACTACACGGATAGAAATCTTCGCAATGGAATTTCTTCCACGGATCCGCTCTCGGATCTCAAAACGGTGCTCTGATGCTCCGCCGGTGGCCGGAATCCTCCTCCTTCTTCCTCCTCTTTCTAACTCCTTGGAAAGAGAATGACTTGGAGAAAATGAAGAGTTAACTCCCCCATTCCCGGCCTTAACAGAGCAGGAAACCGTCTGAGCCCTTGGATCTTAATTAAAGAAAACGAACGGCTCAGATCTGTACAAAATTCCCCAGACCTGGGACGAACACGGCCTCGCACACAGCCGTGTTTCAGGCCGTGTGCCTTGATCGAGGCACGATCGTCGAACGAAGAAAAGACACACGTGCAAAGACATGCCCGTGTCTCACCTGACACGCCCATGTCGGGTCCTCGACGCGCCCGTGACCAGGGGGCGTGTCCCATATAACCGCCACGGCAACGGACACGACCCAACTGAACACGGGTAGGGACACGGGTATGACCATGCCCGTGTCACCCGAAAATCGTCGAGCAACTATTGTCGATCGTCGAACGCAGAGGGTCACTCGAAAATCGTCGAGCGCCGTTCGACGATCGTCGAACGCAGGGGGACACGCCCTCCCGACACGCCCGTGTCGCCTGGCGTGTTCCTCCCGAACACTAATCGTCTAACTCAACCGGCTAGCACGATCGTCGAACCTGGCGCGATCGTCGAATGCAGAACACGGGTACATACACGGTTAGGCACACGCCCGTGTCCTTCTGCCGTGTTTCTAGCCGTGTCCTTCTCGGGATGAAAACGGCCAAAACACCAGCCAGACACGGCCTTGGACACGCCCGTGTCCTAGGCCGCGTACCTCTATACAGGTACCAAAAATCCTTTTTTACGCGACCAACTCAAATATATTTTTCGGGGCGTTACATAATGCTCCTCCAATTTCTTCCACATACCCGTTGTAGTCTCAATATTGACTACATTGTACATCACTTCATCTGCTAGACACAACTGAATTGTGCTGATGACCTTCAGATCCAATTCTTCTCATTTGTCTTCATCTTTCCCGGACTTCTGCTTGCGAAGAAGTGCCTTGTGGAGATTTTACTGAACCAGGATTGCCTTGATCCGTTTCTGCCACAGACTGAAGTCAATCTTGCCGTCGTACCAATTATTATGAATTCACCCGCGATTGCTTTGGCACCAGAAGAACGCAATAGAATAACAATTGAAAATAATAGCCGCAAACTTAAGTAAGCAATGGAAAAAAAAAACAAGCAAACAAACACAATCACAGATGACACAGAAATTTTACGTGGTTCGGAGAGAAGCTCCTACATTCACGTGGAGAGCACTAAAGAACGATCTACTAATAATAGGAGCAATGTTTACAACAAAGAGAAATAAAGAACCTGGAGCGATATAACTAAGAGAGAACAAGACAAAAGGCTCCTCTGATTTGGTCGGCGCCCTAGATCAGAGCAATGAAGGAGGAGTCCACGACTTCCTCCCATAGTTAGCAGCAGAAGTGCTCAGGGAATAGCCCCCCTCTGAACGAAAACAGAAATCGGCGAGTGCCTCCCTCAAGCGGAGGAGGAATCCGACGAGCGACAGAGGAGGTAAGGGCTCCTTCGCGATTTTCTCCCGCGGCTGCGCCTATATATATGTACATATATACATATATATGTACATATATACATATATATGTACATATATATGTACATATATACATATATACATATATAATATATATATATATATATTCCCATGGGCTACGCCCGTGCTCGATGCTCTCGGGCGGCCTTCGACCGCATTCAGGCGGGCTTCTTCCGCCTCCGAACGGGCTTCTCCCGTGCTCGATGCCTCGTTGCGGGCTGCGCCCGCATCAAAGCGATGCACTCACATCAAGACGGACAGTGCTCGCAATATATACATATGCGTACTCAAAATGACCGTAAAAAAATATAAATCAATATTATAATTTTTATTTTATAAAAAAATTTATATTTGCAGTAAAAACATTAATTTTACCCAATTTTTCTCTCCCTCTTATTTCTCTCACTTCCCTTTCTCTCTCCCTCTCTCTCCGCCCCCTTTCTCCTCTCCCTTCCGTCATCTCCTCTCCCTTCCGTCAGGTTCTTATCCTTAAGGAACTTATCCTCAAAGAACACAGCATCCCTAGATTCAATAATTATATTATTAGACAGGTCTAAGAATCTATCTGCAGCACTATCTTCAGCACAACCTAAGTAGACACACGTGTTAGTCCTAGGTCCAAGTTTAGACTGTCTAGGGTCAGAGACCCTGACATAGGCTATGCAACCCCAGGTCTTAAGTTTAGTCAATGTCGGGGGTCTCTTAAACCAAAACTCATAGGGTGTGACGTCTAACTTAGCATGAGGTACTTTGTTCAGAATGTTATTTGCAGTTAAAACTGCTTCTCCCCAATAGGCAGTAGGCATGCCAGCAGTGAGCAACATAGAGTTCAACATCTCTGTTAACGTTCTATTTTTCCGCTCGGCTATACCATTCGATTGGGGTGAGTAAGGAGCAGTGGTTTCTGCTATGATCCCTTGAGAGGCAAGGAAACCCCGGAACTCACTGGACATGTATTCTCCTCCTCTATCACTTCTAAACCTCTTAATTCTCATGTCTAGTTGGTTCTCTACCCTGGTTTTGAAAAGACAAAACTTTTCAAACGCTTCATCTTTAGTTTTAAGTAGATATATGTGACAGAACCTAGAGCAGTCATCTATAAACGTGATCATATACTTCCTTCCTCCTCTGGTGACAAACTTTTAAAGTCACATATGTCGGAATGTATAAGCTCTAGAGGTGTTGTGCTCCTAGTAACCGCACTAAAAGGTTTCCTAGTGATCTTAGTCTGAGCACACACGTCACATTTCTCAGGCTGTGACTTAGTGTCCAATGTGATCTGATGAGTTCTAGCTATTTGGAATATTTTCCTATAGTTCACATGTCCTAGTCTCTCATGTAGAGTCTTAGGGCTAACTAAGTTTGTTTGAACTTGTTGAACTACTTCGTTTGCTAGACTTAGTCGGTACATCCTATTTTGGACGTATGCACATCCAAAATAGTGAGAGTTAACTGACAGTGTTACTCTACCGCTACAAAAAGTAAATGACATACCAGCATCACATAAAAGACTAATAGACACTAAGTTAGCAGCTAGTGAAGGAATAAATTTGACACGCTTTAAAATTAAAGACTTACCTGAGGACAGCAGCAAGGTTGCGTTCCCCACTTTCAGTACGTCAGCTGTGTCTCCATTGGCCACCGTCACAGACTCTTTCACAGTAGTGAGACCTGTCATGAGAGCAGAATTGTTTGCAAACGTGGCACGTCGCCCCCGAATCCAAGTACCACTCCGAGCTGGCCGTAGCGTTTCCGACCATTGCAACAAAGTCGGAAGGCTCAGCTTGGCTAACCATATTGGCTTGGTTGCCATCCTGTGGTGCTTTGGTTCTTTCCCTTTTAGGGAGCCTGCAATCAGATGCGCTATGTCCCCACTTGTTGCAGTTGAAACACTTGCCCTTGAATTTTTTGTTGCGTTTGTTAGGGCCTGCAACTTGGGAGCTACCATGGGAGGGTCTGGTTCTCTTAGGGTTCGGCACGCGTTTAGAACTAAGAAGCATGTTAGCTGCAGCCTTCTGCTTGCTAACAGTTTCTAAAGCGTGTCGAATCCTATTTTCATCCTCAATGCGAATAAATCGCTTGAGGTCATTAAGACCGACCTGCATCTTCTTGCGGTACATTTCAGTTTTAAAGTTGTACCACGTAGAGGGCAGTTTATAAAATAATCGTGCCAGCAACAAAGCTGTCTGGCAGGGAAATGTTCTCACTATGTAAAGAATCTACTATAGCTTCAAAATCCGATACCTGAGGGAGAATCGCCTTCTCCTCGTCGAACATGAAGGAGTGAAATTTGTCCACCAGGTGTGCCTTGGACAGATCCTCCTCTTGTCTGAAGTGCTCCTCCAGTGCCTCCCAGATTTCCTTGGCGGTCTTCATTTTGATGTACGTCTTCGCCAGGCTGGAGGACAAGCAGTTCAGCAGGTAGTCGCGGCAGAAGTCCTCATCAGCAATCCACTGGGCCTCATCGTCAGTCCCCATAACAGCAGCACGATCAGACTGAACTGTGTAGAACACGTTCAGGTACTTCATTCCAAACTGCGTATTCAACTTCCAGTCGTTGAATTCAGTCGCTGTAAACTTCTCCAATTTGATCATAGGAACCGGGGACGAGAAATTTCCTTTCATCATTGTGGTAGCGGCGACGGGAGCGAGACGCACAACACAGAGACTCTTCCTCCTTCCCGCTCCAGGCGGTGGCGAGAATTTTTCTTGCAATTGTCTTCTCTAACTTTTCTCTCACAAATCCAAAGATCTCCAAAATTGAGAGAAAGGTAAAGGGATGGTTTTCTATCTACAGGCGAAGGCCAAAAATCCCGAGAAAGGCTGGATTGGTTTCCTTGTCCTGATCCAGATCCAGACAGTAGCAGAGAAAAACAATTCTCTATTTCCGATCAACACCAGAGGCGGAAGAAGAATTCCAAAATATATATTACCAATCAAATCTTTGCAGATGATGATCGATTCCTGTTAATAGCTGAAAACAAACAGTAAGAGTTGCTGCAATGGAGATCCTGAACACCTCCCTCAAATCTAGATCGGGATCTCTAGGATGAGGAACAGTTTCTTCTTCCCTTTTTTTTGTTTTGCGATCCTGGACGGCGACGGGATGAGGGAAAAAAGAGATGAAATCGAGCACGGGAACTCCGGTGGCAGCAAACTGAGAGCAGCGGCGGCGGAGAGAAAAAAAAACTGTTTCTTTTCGATTCCAGGCAGTAGAGCGATCCCCTTGCTCCTTCCCTCTCTACAGCCGGCGTGATTATTTTTCTTCCTTCCCGATGAAGCAGCAACGCCAGAAATCCTGGGAGGACGGCGACGAAATCGCGGGATGGAGAAGGAAGTAGTTACGACAACGAAAAACTCTGATCTCCTTCCCGATTTCAGCGACGGGGAAGAGAACGTGCCCTGTTCCTTCCGCCACGAGCGACGCCGACCGGATCAAGATACGGGAGAGCTTTCTCCTCTCTTTTTTTTTCGATCAAGTGTCGGACGGGAGCACCGGCGGCGAGCACTCGGTGGAGGGATTTGTTCTCCTTCTCGATTACTCTTGCAGGCGACAGGATTTCTTCCCGATTCCGATCAAAACGCGACTACACTGGCGGAATAAGTTTCTCGTGAGAAATTTCCCGTAGGCGGCGTCAGATTTCTCCCAATTGCAGCGGCGGAAGAGTAACTACGGGCGACGAGGCGGGGGAAAAACCAGCGGTTACGGGAAGGAAACGGGATGCAGAGCAACGGGGCAGTTACTTCGAGATTATGTGTGTTGCTCGAAGCATCCGGATGGGGATCAAAGTGGAATCCCCTACCCGTTGCCCCTAGGTGGGTATAAATAGGAAAACCCTTAGGAGTTACTACGGGTATGGGTTAATCGTGTACCCTAACTAACCTGTTAAGCCTCCGAGCCCGTTATTAGTCCAAATATACACTAACACTCTCTCCCCATCTCATGCTCTCTCTCATGATCCAATAGCTCTTGTTTGATCTATGGTGTGCCTCCAAATATATATATTGCTTTATATAATAAAATATATATATGTATATACATACATATATATATACATACGAGCATCTTCACACGGGCTACGCCCGTGCTCGATGCTCTCGGGCGGTCTTCGGGCGCATTCAGGCGGGCTTCGTCCGCCTCCGAACGGGCTTCTCCTGTGCTCGATGCCTCGTTGCGGGCTGCGCCCGCATCAAAGCGATGCACTCACATGAAAACGGACAGTGCCCGCAATATATACATATGAGTGCTCAAAATGACCGTAAAAAAATATAAATCAATATTATAATTTTTATTTTATAAAAAATTTACATTTTGTAATAAAAATATTAATTTCACCCAATTTTTCTCTCCCTCTTCTTTCTCTCCCTTCCTTTCTCTCTCCCTCTCTCTCCGCCCCCTCTCTCCTCTCCCTTTCTCTCTCCCTCTCCTCCCCTCTCTCTCTTTCTCTCCCTCCCTCCTCTCTCTCTCTGCCAACTCTCTCTCCCCATCTCATGCTCTCTCTCATGATCCAATGACTCTTGTTTGTTCTATGGTGTGCCTCCAAATACTTATATTGCTTTATATAATAAGACGAGCATCTTCGCGCGGGCTACGCCAGTGCTCGATGCTCTCGGGCGGCCTTCGGCCGCATTCAGGCGGGCTTCGCCCGCCTCCGAACGGGCTCCTCTCGTGCTCGATCTGTCGTTGAGGCTGCGCCGCATCAAAGCGTGGTTGCACACACATCAAGACGGACAGTGCCCGCAATATATACATATGAGTACTCAAAATGACCGCAAAAAAAAATATAAATCAATATTATAATTTTTATTTTATAAAAAAATAACGTTTTGTCGTAAAACATTAATTTTACGCAATTTTTCTCTTTCGTAATCTCTCTCCCTTTCTCTCCTCCCCTCTCTCTCTCTCTCACTCCTCTCTCTTTCCCAACTCCACCCCCCCCCCCCCCCCATCTCATGCTCTCTCTCATGATCCAATGGCTCTTATTTGATGTATGGTGTGCCTCCAAATACCTATATTGCTTTATATAATAAGATATATATATATCAGATAAATGGAAATACGCGTAACGCGTATTTTCAAATATCCGCGCGAGGGAAGGGCAATACAGCAGGGCGGCCGGCGGCATACCATCCAATTAATATGGACCGTGCGATTTGATTGGATCATAATATCTCAGTCGTTCGATCACTGACATATCATCAGATCAATCAGACCGTCCGTCAAATTTTGTATAGGACTCCTACGCCTAGGATAGTCAGGGGTTCTAAACCTATAATTTTAATAGAATTATCCTACAATAAAAATTACCACTTTACCCTCCATATTTTGAAAAAAAAATCATATCAAATGGATTTAAAGCAAACAGGCTCTGCATGAAACGCGCACAATCCAATCATGCCAGTTACACAAAGCCAGCCTGGCCCATATACCCTTCATAAAAATATTTTACAATGCCATGAAACTCCAGTAAATTAAATACTTTCAATGTATGCAGCTGTCATTTGCTTTTTATATAAATAAATAAACAATAAATATACCAAAAAAAACTTTAATACGAATCACATCATCACAGATTTGGTACAATTGCGCAGGGCACGGAAAACTCTTATGTATAAAATAATAATATTTGTGTTTGTATGTAAATATGGAAAAAAGATGAAGCTAAATTGTTTGAGGTGCATGTACTTTTTCAACTTTCCAGGTTTAGTGTGACATAGTCAGGTGTCCGTAAATCAACTATGCCTCTTTATATTTATAGCGATAGTTCTTTTTTTTTCTTTGTTAATTTTCTGCAAATGTGGATTCGAATTCCTAAATAGTTTGCGAGTAATTTGATAATTAATTAAAATAAAATTGATTTAAATTTACACTTTTTTTAAAAAAAGAAATCTAGTTCAAAAAATAATTTGGTTTGTTGCGGACCAAATCGACGTTCCGGTCGAGCCGGAATTCTTGGACCGTCTTAGCTCTCGGGACGGTCGAGCGCGCACACAAGCAAAAGGGTAGGTCGATTGTACACGAACATCTTTAACGTGGAAAAACCCCTCAACTGGGTAAAAAATCATGTGACCGGATCTGTGCCGCTCAAAATCCACTATTTTCTGGGGGTTACAACTAGTTTATGAAGTCGAGGGTGACAGACCACATCTTGTTACAATTATGAGGTGAGAGCATTTTGCACGCAGCGGACGACATACCGTCGCTCCAGGAGTAGTTACAGATTGCGCTTCGTGCCGGTGGTCTGCCGATAGCGACTTGCTGATTTTGGATGGGAAGCAGATCACTTGGTCTTGCAGTTGCTGGGCCGCTTGAGACTTGGACAATTTGGCTTTGTCGGGTGGTTGCGACTTGACCCGCTTGTGGCTCGGGTGTGGCTAGGAGTTGGCTCGAAGGTGGCTCGTAGGTGGCTCGTAGGAGGAAATCTGGCAGTGCTTCGACCTGAGGAAGAAGAAGACTCCAAATAGAAGGATCAGAAAAAAATGAGAAATGAGGAGGTCTAAGACTTCTTTTATAGGCTCCGGGAGGTGGTTACGGTGGTTGCGCGGCTATCCGCACATCGTAACCACATTCACAAATGTTTTTACTATAGTTTTTGATACGTGTATTCTGCTATTCGGATACCGCGATGAATAAATAATAAAATATTAATTAAATTCACCTCACTAACCCGGTGGTTAGTGAGTGATTCGTAGGTAGCTCGTAGGAGGAAAACTGTCAGAGCTTCCACCAAAGGAAGAAGAAGTCTCGAAAGAGAAGGATCAGGAAAAGATGAAAATGAGGAGCCCTGAGTCTCCTTTTATAGGCTCCGGGAGGTGGTTACGGTGGTTACGCGCCTATCCGCACACTATAACCACCTTCATAAATGTTTTTATTATAGTTTTTGATACGTGTATTCCGCTATTTGGAGATCGCCATGAATAAATAATAAAATATTAATTAAATGCCCCCCACTAACCTGGTGGTTAGTGGGTGGTTAC